>VWZS01008230.1:3383269-3662525 GCA_013397075.1 Rhabdornis inornatus | reverse complement strand
AAAAAAAAAAAAAAAAAAAAAAATCTGAACACAGAAGAAAATTCAGTCTCTGAGGATTTTTGAAGAACACAATTCCTTCTGCTTGAAATCTTTATCAGACCATCTCATTAGATGGCTCAATCTACTGTGGAAGGATCTTTAACCAGCTGCTGCACAGACTGAGGGAACTCATTGCAGGATTTCAAACACTCCTCTTAACCATGTCTCATAATGAGTGCTTAATGATGGAAGAAGGAAGCAGAGAGGCATTCATATTCTATTTCCTCTTTGAAATGGTTTCACCTGACCTTTCCTAAATGACCCTCAGATTAGATTCCTAATAACTTCTAATTAATACTTCCCACATGCTGCTCTACATAGGGAATCTGCTGTCCTACCCCTTCCAGTGCCCAGCAATTTTTGTATTCAGTCACAACTTCAGTCACAACAGTCTTGACACTGGCGGTGTCTGTGAGGTCACCCCAAATTTATTTCTTTTAAGATGTGCAATACACGTGCAAAATAGAACTCTAGAAAAAATGAATTTATGTTAGATGTACAAAGTATATTTAAAATTTAAAAATTATTTTTTACAATAGAATAATTTTTAGCAGATTTTTGTTGGAGAGTATTAAGGGTTACTATAAACGAGTCATGCTGTAAAATCTGTAGAGATAAATCTCATGCTGTCTTTCATAATCATTGCTTGTTGAGTTTCAAAAAATGCTTTTTTTACATTGGCAAAGCCTTTATTATTTATCAGTAGTAATGTTGTTTTTTGTACAATCATAATCATAATTGTAATTTTGTGTGGATTTTGCATCTAAAAAAAGGTAACAGAAATAGCAAGGTTCTTTTGCAAGATTTAAGGGGGAGATAGTTATATCTGGGTATAAAATAGACTTTTCCCTAAAATTATTCTGTGGGAGTGCAAGAGTTCCATTATTAACAGGCAAATCTATGATTTCATCTACTCTTTTTCTGATGAATCTTTTAATCTAAGATCCATTATATATGTAGGTAGTGGAGAACTGAGATGTAGTGATAGATCATTTTCCTGAGGTCCAAGCAGCAATGACATGTAAAAGCCTTCTAAGCACAAACCGTGGCTTTGGACAAAAAAAATGCAACTAGACTTAATAAATTTGAAAGTGTGATCTGCAAAAAAATGACACCCATGTGAATGGAGAAGGACTTAGAAGAGGAATTTTTAGTATAGTGAGAGATTTTACAGAAACTTCTTCCTACAATTCAGGCATTAGGAGATTAGAGTGTATGACACAAGAAGCTGGCAAGTTTGATGGCTTTGTGATATTTTGTAATAAATGTTACAAAATGGTTCCACTACAATTCAGAGACAGTTATAGTGAGGCAATGGTTGCCTTTTTTTGCAATGTTTACAAGATGCATTAATTCACCAAAATATTAAAATTTCTCTATGGAATTACCAAGTGACCTACTACTGAGATATTTCTCCATGTGCTAAAAATACTTTTGAATTGTTTTATATTTATTTTAGAACTGACTTCACAGTTCTTACCCAAATGCAGCACGACTTTGAGAGTTCAGAGACCCCCAGTGCTCACACCATCATTAACATTTCTAGCTCATTGGAGCTATAAATGGCAAACTGCTCAAATGCTTCTTTTCCTCTTACAAAATTATCAGTATTATAGCAGTGCTCCTAAGTGTGTGTGCCAGCAGTGTCACAATTCACACCATTCCAGCAGCAAGCTGGTGTGTTCCTTGCATGGCAGTAATGAACAGATGGCAGACTCTGCAACAAAGTGCTGACTTCAGACTTTGATCAAACAACTCATCTCACTACTTGTCAATTGTTGGGATTTTTTGAATTGTGATCAAGATGCTTTAGGAGCTGAGTGAAGTCATTTAAATCTTAGGCTAAGGCAAGTGTGAATTACTTTCTTGTTCTATGTTCTGTATTGCCACTTTTTTCTGAAAGTGAGGAATTAATCTATTGAAAGTCATGATTTGAGTAGGAAGAGGCTGTGTGTCCAGGCAAGAAAATATCAATTTTATGTGTGTATGCAGAAACTCAGTAATTTAAGCCACAACTCTCACATGAGGTCATGCTGAAGTGATTGTCCAGGACAAGTTCTGAGCGTATTTCAGACTTCTTATTCTATCCCAAAGATATAATTTATGTTTTCTAGTCCCAAGAGTATTAAAGCACAAGTTGCACGGGTTTAAGACCATTTGAACAAAATTAAAACTCTCCTGTAGCAGTGACCTGTCATTCACTTTTTCCAGTGGCACCAATCTCTATGAAATTTTGTGTCATTGCAACAAATGTCTCATTTACATTGGAGATTTTCTCTGCCTTTTCTGAGATTAGTAATGCTTCATTTTGGAAGAAGTTGTCCAATGTCTCTTGTACCACCTATAACAAGGTTTCCATTCCCACAACTTCTCAGAGGATGGCTGGTTCTTCCTGCTTTTATTTCAAATGCAGCACAGAAAAAATGTGACTCTTCTTGCCTTTGTGGCACTATCACTGCAATTAAGTCTGCACGGCCTGACTTACTTTATCAAGTACCTACATACAATATGGTAATTTTTATTTCTAATTTTCTACCCAGAGTGATTTGTTGGGTAAGTATTAATTGTTTAGCTGGATTTTAGTTCTACTGCTTCTGGTTATTGTAGCTTCATGCTTCATGCAGCTTTAGATGGAACTGTTTTAGTGGTGAGAAGTGGTTTAATGTCCTATCAGAAAATCTAAAGAGCTTGACATTCTGTGTCCAATTCCATTTTCTAGGCAGTATAAACTAAACTGGTGCACTCTCCTCAATTCTTGAAGTCTGAGGATTAAAAATCTGTGTAATTCTGCTGGGATACACATGCATAGGCTCATGGGAAGAAGAAGAGATATTCTCTCTAGAGGAGGATTCTTCCTCAAATTTCATGACAGGTAAGTTATGCTAACACCTTAACATGTCAAAACACCTATTGAAAGATATGATAGAACTCAAATGTCTTCAAAATGATTCTGATAGTCTTTGTTAAATATCAGCAAAATCCACCTTTCTCCAACTGTGTCTTGGGAATGGTTCATTAAATGCCAATGTGCACCTGTTAGGAGGATCTACCAGAAATACTGTTGTGGAAATATTCACAAAATCTACTCCTTAGGCAAAAACCCTAATAATGAGAATGCCTTTAGGTTTGACTAGACTAGTCACTATAAACAAATTCAGTTCCAAATAATAGTGAAAATTTCCACATTTTCAGTTAAAGCTGTTTATCATTTGTTGCTAAAGTAGGTCATTAGCAAAATCAAATCCCAAGCATCAGGTTAGAAAAAAAAATGATATTTCTGAGTCTGACTCACAGACAGAAAATCTCTGACCTTTGAAGTCTTCAATTACTTCCTAGAACCTGAATTTTCACCTCCAAATTTCTTTACTGAGCTTACTAAAGAACTTAGAGCAATCCCTCAGCTAAAGGTCACGGTGTTGTGTGATGTTACCTGGGGTTTTATTATTTCCTCATAAACTATGACATTTATAAAATGTCAGCAGCTGAAGAAATCAGGGCTATATGAACATGGAGGAAGAGTAAAAAAAACCCAAACTTGTTTACTTTGGCAATTCCATCAGTAGTGGTTCACAGTTATGAATGTAATCAAAACAAATAATATTGTTTACAGATATTATTAATTACTGTCCTGGCTTGCCAGACATTCATGTTGGTACATGAATAGGAATACAAATTAAGTCATATTATACTTTATTAATATTTAATAGAGTGCTTGTGCTGTTTTCAGTGACCACAGAAAGCTCTCTCCTGTCAGAACTAACAGTGCATTCCACTTTCTAATCCATCCAGGGGTGATCCACACTCAGGTAACCCATTAGGAGAAAAGCAAATCTTTCTCATATTCAGATAATGCAGAGCTTATTTTGGAGTAACAGAGTGACAGTCATAGTGACAGGTACAAATAATGAAGATAGCAGGATGATAACAGGTCTGTGAGATGATAAAAAAGGGACAGCAGAGGGGCAGGAGTGAACAACCCCCTGACTGCAGAGAGCTGCTCCCTCTTCTCCTCTGGTGCTCCCACCCTGCTGCTCTCCAGCTTGATTGCCCATGGAGCCTCCATCCCAAATGCCAAATTGTGTTTCTGTGGGGTGAAACAAAACCTCCTGTTTGCTAATCTCTATGCATAGGCATGAAGTGATCACACTGTAATCCCACTGAGGCACTGAGTGCTTGAGACCAAATCTACCAGTGTAAAGCAATGGAAATCCTCTGTCTTCAGCTGTATTTATTTATTGTTTGTTTGATTTGATTTACAGCAAGACTGGGATCAGCTCAGGTGACCAGCCTGTAACTGGTTTTCCCACTTCAACCTGGTTAATTTACACTAATGCTTGATTGTGCATCCTCTAACCCTAATAACTACTGAAATCAGAGGGATGGAGAGAAAAAAAATCCCTATATCTTTTAAATTTTTAAAATTAGTGTTTAGTCACTGCAGCAAGTCAGGGAAAGGAACAGCAGCTTTACATCTGTACTCCTTATTTCTGGATTTTAGATAGATGCACTGTCTGCATGCCTGGAGCAAGGCAGGAGGATAAAAGGCTTTGGTTAGAACCAGGCAGAGACCTGGGCACAGCTGAGGGGAAGCTCCTGACAGAAAGATTTACATCTCCTTGAAACTATTGATTTTCATGTTTTTCTGCTGGAGTTACAAGTGAAATTTGGCATCCCCCTGTGAGAGCAGGTACACACCTTCCCTCAGGTGCATTTCAAGTCAGGCAGGAGGAGAAACAGTCCTAGGGTATGAGATTGAAATTTTGGAAAGAGATTTGTAATCTGACTGAGAATCGAGAGTTTCAAGTGGCCTTTACCAGAGGCAGAAGCCGATTAGAAATTAGGAGGCAGAATGGATAAAAAGGTGGAAAGGGGGCAAAAAGGTAGCTGATAGTTGGGATAGGGAAGTAAATTGAAAAGTAGAGAAGTGAAAATAGGGTGTTGCAGGTATCCTACAGGGCATGTGTGCCAACTGTCTAATAATGGTTCAGCTGGCAGAGATGGAAGTCAAACAAACAACCAGGATTAGGTTTGCTGGAGCATCTGGAGTCCCGTTGGCACAGGGGCTTTTGGTGGACTGGGGGATATCTAGCTAGCTGAAAATCTAGCTGAAAGTCCCAAGGACTTGTGATGCATTTTCAAACAAAAATTTTGTTTAATACATACGATTTTTTTGTCACCTACAATTCAAGTAATAACTAATAATAGCTAGGAAAAAATCAGACCTTAGGCTTATCCTCCTGTAAGGTTTTTTATGACTGGTTTGTTAGTTGAATTCCAAAGAATTTTTCTGATCACATATGTTTATTATGCAAAATATATATGCAGGTTGCTTCTGGTCTCCCCCTCTCCCCACAAATTATCATATTGATAAACAAAATAAAATAAAGCTCCTCTATAACTTATCTATTTTCAGTTAAAATCAGACCTGTGCCTTACACACAGCAATGTAACTGATACTGCAGTTATATTAATACAAATTAACATCTCTGTGGACATTCTTGTTTATTTCTGGGTATCACTATGTTATATGGAATTAAAGTGTTATTTGACATTAAATAAAAAGTGGAAAATATATTTTAACATTTCAGACATTTATGTTTATACCTAATAGCAGACTTTCTGTTACAGTACAAATAATAGGTGTTAATTATGTGATCACAGTGGAAAAGAATGTTGACCATAACAAGAGGAAGGAGCATGAGTAAGTCATCAGTGAAGACAGGGCTGGGAAGGGATGTGATTTATTTCAGAAAATATCATAGATACATTTGTTCACAATCAGACTTGTTCTCTTGACCCCTCTTATTGTCAGTGGCGAGAAACATGGCAGAGATTTCCTCTTTCTTCTGAAATTGGGATCTAAACTAGGATGCTCATTTGTCTTTTTAAAATGTGTTCATTATTCTATTTGCCAGCTACAATTGATAATTTGCATTGAGAAGCTGATCCAGGTGTGTGGTTCCTGAAAAGACAGATGAACCAGAATAAAACAGACTCAGTTATCTGCTGACAGTGAAAGGCAGCTAAACATCCTCCATGAAACATGGACTTCAGTTTCTGCACTCTTTGCTAATTCAACAGATTTGTGGCTGCAATTTGGTGCCCCTTAAAATTGCATTTTATAGCTTTCCTCTCTTTGTTGCTTTGTTAGTTGTGGGTTTGTTTTGGTTTTTTGTTAGGTTTTTTTTGGGTTTTGGTTTGGTTTTTTTCTTTTTTTTGGAAGTCAGATTCTGATGTCATTATCAGTGTAAAATCCTTGGAGTTGGAGTTGCACAAGTAAGGAAATGGGGTGTGAGCAGTGAGTATTGGCTTTGAACAACTGGGTTGATTATAGAGTTATGCTCTCTCTGCTACAATGTCATTGTAATGAGATATTGAGACAAGCGTGGATTTTGCTAAGATACTGAAGCGGATGGAGTAGTTTTGCACCTTTTCCCAAATATATCTATTTTTTTCTTGTTTAATGCAGTGGACTTACTGGTATTTTTGATCAGTCTCACACGGTTTCTGCTGAGTGCACTAGTTCTTTCACTCATTCCAGCATTGTCGCTTGTTATCCTTGAACTGGTAAGGCAACTTCACCTGCAGAGGAAGCAGGTCCTGTAGAGATAATGCGGCTCTTGAAAGGAGAGCTGACTGACAGCCATTTCTTTACCTAAGAAATGTGTGTATAGGAGAGGAAATAAGTCACCATTTTCAATACAATAACACAGTTCAGAAGTGTTTGAAATAGACAAAGTATGATCATTAAAGATGATGGAAAGATTTCAGTATTTATTACTAATATCTATGATCCCATTCAGCCTTTTTTATTAATCTGGTTGCACTATTCTTGAATTTGCAGTTTACAGATCCTCTTTACTTAGGATCCAAAGTCATATGTAACCTATAGGATTGAGTGCTGATTTTGTGTTGTATAATTGATAGCATTCATCATATAGTGCTGGTTTTGCTCTCTGCTTCAGAACTTTTAAAACTGGAAAATAATATAATATTCAGCAATTCATGATACTTTGAAGAGACAATTTATATCACCAGGTTTAAAGATTCATGACTTGATTCTATAAATCACATTAAAAAGATTGGTTCACCGAGCCAGCCCTTGTCAAATGTTCTTTGAACTGAGAAGAAAGGGTTAGAAAAATAAAACCTTCATGGCCTGACAAAGAAAAAAATGAATTAATATCAGTTCTGTGCCTCCAGCTGTACTGTCCCTTCATACCTAGGAAGTTGTACAGCTGCCTCTGTCAGCACTTTTCTGTCTGGGTCCCATTCTTGCTCTTTGGCTGCTTTGCCTGCAAGCTGAATACTCATGAGCACAAGTGTTCCAGGACTATTCTGCTGCAAAGAAACTTTTTGAAATCTGTTTGTCCAGGTTCTTAAAAATATGCAAATATTTATTAGCTTTTTTTCAAACTTTTGCAAATTTCACTGAGTAATTCACTCTTTCTTTGATTCCTCTGGATGCTGCTGGAATTTGCTAAGATAGAGAAAATCATCCCAGATAAATGCAATGTCACAGAACAACCAGGAAATTACAAAAAAAAGCTAGATTGAAGTCAAAAGTTCTGGAGCACAGACTATGTTGTGGGCACAGTCCTTTTCTCAAGACAAGAAACACACCCTATAAAGTGTGAATAATATGAAAGTCAATATAATATCAAAGTCATCTTCCCGTGAAAAAAGAATCAAATACCACTTGGCTGAATCCAGAAGAGGGTGCAACTAAGATGAAGCAGAGTTTGTATAAACTAAACCTCCACAGAGCTAGAATGCAGCTTTATAATGAAAGTGGGACTTTGGAAAGGGAAGTAATAGTAGGCAGCCAGCTGAACACTTTCAGTCAGACTCACTTTCTCCTACAACATCATAAGTTTGGTATGATTAAAGAAAATGACAGCTGAAGTTTGGCTTTCAACAATCTGCAAAAAGAGGACATGTATGAAGTTTTCTGAATTTATTATTATTGTGCTGTTTGAAACCTTTTACACAGCCCTGGACTTCCCTCTGCCCTCTACAAAGGTAAATTTTGAGTATTTTTTAATGACTTTCATTAATGAAAGACACAATCCCTAATATACCTATCTGCCTCTTTTCCAGGACAGTACTTGAATCATGCTGTCTGCCTTGCAGCTACAAAATACTGTTACCACAGGCTCAGAGGAGATGCAGAGATCAGCCAAGGTAGTCATGGACTTGAATTCTCTTTCTCTCCACTTTGCTGCCTCATGACTCCAAACCTGCATTGCTGTTCTTTGGCCATAGCCCATGTGACAACAGCCTGGGATATAAAATACTATTTTCAGTATTTCAGCCTCCTTTTGGCTGCTTCATCAATTATTAATGATTATATTTTTCATATTATGTAGATGCTGCTACACCATTGATATTATTATATAAATTATTTCAAACACACTTTTTTTTCTTTTCCAGACTTGAGCAATAGAGACAAATCTAGTGCTTCTTTAAGACAGAGGAGCCCTTCTCGACATCATTTCTTATCTGTAACCCCCTGCTGACCTCCAGCACACTTAAGCCTGTAAAGAACAAATAACAGCATAACACTGACACTGTCCCCCCAGCAAGGGAAAAATAAACAGCAGCAGCAAAACCTCAAACCCAGCGACCTATTGTGAATTCAAGTGAAATTGTTTTAGAACATATGATCCCTCTGTCCTTAGGTGTTCAGAGAGGGATGCCTTTGATATATAGCACTGATAAGAGGCATATTCCATTAAGCTGTAGTGATTCTCACTTTCATGCATCATTTGACAGAGAAAATGAGAATTTGCAGAAATAATAGCTAATGTAAAGTATATCATGTCGCAGTGCAGTTAGACAGGTAGGAAATAAAGTTTATGTATTATTTTATAGAGTTTGCACATTTTATTGTGTGTGCAAAGATGAGATCCTTTAGGGTTGTTTTTGTTCCATCCCAAATGTAAAACCACTAAAGAACATTGGGTTTGGATCAGGATGTATCCCCTTAACAGAGTGTAGGGATTCAGCTTCACATAAATACTCTTGCACAAGTCATAAAGGTTAAATTAAAACTGGATGAAGAAAAGGAAAGCTGGAAACAGAAGTATGAGGACAATAAAATGATAGTTGACTTAAATAATATCTTCATAGTTCCCCAGCCTACCTTACATCTTCAGACATACACAGGCAGCACCTTAAAGCTGAAGTAATGCTTCTGTGACATTTTTTCAGGGCTACTTCAAAAGCTTCTCAAACTGGTTCTCACCTTGCTTGCTGAAGTTCACACTGGAGAGGGATTTCTTCTCCATGCATTTCTACTTATGAGAGCATGGCATTGTAAATATCAAGAAAGTGCATTTTAATTAATGCCTTTGATTGCCAAGAACAGATTGGCAATGGTTAAATCATTTGTCGCACAGTGAGTTGTGAAAGCCACTTGCAGTTGCAAAATATATCACAGCCTATTAAAATTTCCAAGATTTCTGGACACATCATAAGCTCTAAAGTGGTAGATGTTTTATTCCTGCTGCACTTTAGTGTATCCATAATTTGATGGCCCTTGTGAGCAATAATCTGAATTGTCTAGCAGAAGAACCATTTACTATTATTTGCAAAAAAGTGAATAAATAACTTATGATGTAACTGTTTCTATAAGGAAATAAAGTGACTTTGGCAGCTCCTGTAATGAAGGAAATCATAAGCATTATTTTAAATTGTGATATTTGCATAGATGTGCATAAGACATTAAGGGGGTGTTGTTAGGAATTTGATTATTTCACACACTTCAGGAACAGGATATGAAAGATAGGAGGGACAAAAGCTGCATTCCATCACACTGTGCTTTTAGAGGAAGGAAATTTAGCTTTTAGGAAAAAAAAAGTATTTTTACTAATGTTGACAGTTTCCTGGAAACTTTTCCTATACTCAGAGTGTTTCAACTGCACTAATAAACAATCAAAACCTTTTAAATTTATTTGAAAATTGATGGTTTCCCCCTTTGCAGCCCTTAAATAGTAGATATAAAGAAGAAAAAAATGTAGGAGTGTGTGTGTATTGGTTCAGTAAGTGAAGAGATGTCCTGTGATGTGTGAAACTCAGGTCCATTTCACTGGCCAGTTTGGTTTGAATGGAAAAGTTCTTTTCTAAGACCATGGAAATAGCACCAAAACAGGCAAATTAAGGGACTCTCCTATATGCACAGGCAAAGCGAACAGCCAGCTTGTAAAAAGGACATGCTTTTTTTATCAAAATTTAGTTAGAAGCTTCCAATTGATTATTATTTTTGCCATAGATAAAACAATAGAATACTTTATTACTTCCATAAGATTTTCTTTACCTCAATCCTAATCATAAAGAATAAGCAAGTTAATATTAAAATATTGTCAGATTTTCCAAAGGTCTTGCTCCTTTGTTTATAATGACCTGCTTCTCTCTAAATTTGGCACACATTAGTGTTGTTACAGCTCTCAATTCTCTGTTCCCCTTCCTAGTACCACACTCTGTTATATTTCAGACAGTCATGCAAAGGCTGAAAATATCTCATTACTTTCACACTAGGAAAGAAATTTGTGAGTGGTCATGGAGTTCTAGAGTTGGAGCCCTTGCTTTTTAGGTGACTTGATCCTCTGAGGACAGCAGAGAGCAGTTGCTCTTTCTTCCTTTGGAAACTTTTGATTATAAGAGAAATACCCAACAAAGTGCTATTCTGACAATTGGGAAAGCCTCTGTGCAGCATCACTAATTTTGCTTTCCCCTGCTTTCGCTGCTGAGTGTAGCTTCCCTTTTTCTGCTACTTCCATGTTATGACAAATAACTCCAACATTTCAAAACTATGGTTCTCGTTATATATGACAGTGATCTGCAGTACAAAACTGAATTTTAGACCACATAAACAAAATAGAGGAGCTCAAGTGTGGTAGAAAATGGAAGAACATTAGAACTCAGTGAAAAAAAATATGCATGTCTAAATACTTCTTTCTGTACTTGCCTTGAGGCAATTTTTAACTACTTTTTTTTTCAGCTACTACATTATTTGGTGTAGCAGAAACCACTATGAGAAATAGGGAGAGCATAACTGAGGAAGAATGCAAGTCATCAAAAAAGTCATAGGTTTTCACCACTTCATATACTAATTTTAGAATATTGCAGACATCATTGCTTTCCTAGGTCAGCCATATGGATCAAATATGCTGTAATAAATTTTTCATAATTTCCAATTCTGTCGCTCACATAATTTCCTAGTAGCCATCATAATCTTGTTTTTTTAAACACAGCAGAATAATCCAGAACTGTGATGAAAAGGTTCTGAATCTTTGATAAGGAAGGAACAGTTTAACTTCATGTTTGAAAGCAAAATATTTTTAGTGGCTGGTCTGATCTTTTTTTACAGTGTTTGAGAAAACTGTAGATTAAGGTCTCTCCATTGTTCACAAATGATGTGAACTAACTATGCTTGTATAAACAAGTTCACACAATTCCTGTGATGTGAATTCCAATCCTACCCCATCGTAAATACTACAACATAAGGAAAAAGCTATCTTATCCTTTCAGAATCCAGTCTGAGAACTGAAAAATATCTCCTTATGTTAAGTACAATGGACTGAGTACAGTTTCTTGATAAAGGTTCAGTCTGTTCCTGTGCTCTCCTTAAAGACCAGGAAAGAACAGTTTCTTCAAGCTTTCTAGAAGTGATTTTGAAAATTGAGTTTTCTAACTCAGGAGCTCTGTCCACAGGAAGTGAAACTTCTTTTAAATCAAAAAAACCCATTAAATAATTTCAATGCAATCAGCTCAGTCATCACAACCTGTTGTTTAATATAGAAGACACATGTACTTTTCTTGGCACAGTTATGCACAAATTCATTCTGAACTGATGAAGTTTATTGGTAAAGACTCCAAATTTATTTTCTTGTTCTGCTTTTGATGTTTAAAGTACCACAAAAGTATGTACTGCAAAGACTGCAGGATGCATTCTAAGAATTTCTAAGAAATTCTAAGTAGCCACAAGGCTACTTTTTAAAAGATTGCTGACATAAAAGTAATGTTTGTTTAGGTACCAGAATAAAATAACAATTTAATTTATTTTTTTTACAGGAATATAAAAAAATATCTTATTTTATTACAGTGGAGTATTTTCAGAGCAATCTGCTGTAGGAAATAATGATTTGGCTGTCGTGGACAATAAGAAGGCAAACTCAGATGCTGTAAACCAGACAGTTTTCCAATAAAACCTGAACTGGTACTCCCAGCTGGTTTTATGGAGACTGGTAACATGGATTTTAGGACTATTCTGTAATGTGAGCTTGGTATTGGCCAGTGACAAAAGTGAATATCCTCATAGCCCACATACTATTATCAGTGATGTTACAGCACCATCTACAGACCCAGCCAAGACTAAAAGGATAAAGGAATACCAGTTACACCCACAGAATAATTATTAGCTCCTCTTTGAACTAATACATACAAATACTTTAAACTAGTTATGTATAAGCAAAGTACAACTTGTAGAGCATTTCACCCCATGAAAACTCTTCTCTCTACTGTGTAACCTGAACATTTGCATGAGTGCCAGAAAAGTGAGTCCTGTTTATTATACTCATCCTTCAGTGCAGTATGATTAACATGATCATTTCAATGCACGCTTATTTTTAGCCTAACGGAGTATTTAAGATTGTAATATAAAATAAAAATAAAAGAAAAATATTCCTTCCCAGAATTTCTTTAACAAATCAGTTCAGAAAGTATTTTGGGTTTAGGAATACTTGTAAGAAGTTCCTGTTTTGAAGTACCTTTTGCATATCAAAATTTCGTCCTTTTATGGCCCATTTTGCTGAAAGCTGTCCAAACAAGACAGTCCAACTGCCTGACGGTGGCAAATAGATGACAAAATATCTCCTAAATAGATGCTAACTATCTCCTAAATGAATCCTTCTTGACTCTCAGGACTGAGAGTAAATCCCTGGGGATCTAGCAGAAAGGTGAAGGGTTTGTCAGGAAGGGTATAGTTTAGAAATTCTCACTCAGGAAAGTAAAAGTGCTTTTAAATTTTATTTAACCATGCTCTTTGCATCTTCTCATTATTTTAGGAATGAAACTTGATGATGTGGTTTTGAAACAGTTATGCCAGAGGACCAGACACCTTTGCATCTGATTTGCAGATGTCTTTGGCCAAGCTAGATGATGAGAGGTAGGTAGATCACTATGCTGGTATTTCTTTGGAATTGTCTAAAAATGAGGATTTAATCTGTGTAGAATTCATGGCATAGTTACCTCGTAAGATATAATTCTTTACATGTTTTTCTTTACAATCCCTGAATGAAGAAAATTTCCTCCCTCATTTACGGCAGCTTATCTTTAAAGGTTTAGAAAAGAACCACAAACCTGAAAATATAAATGGTAAAACCTGTGCCTGGATCAGGTAGCTCTCAACAACCCTGAGAGCTCCAGTGGTCAGCATCACCTTAGGTCTCCTTGAAATACAGTGTAGCTTCGGATAGTGAAATTATTTACCAAATACAACAGCACATGGACTGGGATTCAGATGTATACAGTTAAAACTGAAAGTCTCACCTAAACTCCAGTCTATCCTCACAGCACCCAAAAATCCCCTGGTGCCTGTGTTTTCACTGGGGGGATTTCTCAGGGTCACAGCAGCCACGTGTGGGAAAGGCTGCCAGCTTCTCCCCATCTCCCCCTAAACTCACCTCTGAGCCAGAATAGCCAAACGAGGTGACATTTTGATTTCATCTTCTGGTGATCCGAGGAGCATTCATTGCTCATGCCTGATGTGCAAGAGTGACATTAAAATACGTGGCAGCAAGCACAGGGAGATGACGGTGGCACTCTATCCAGGAGAGGAGAGGAGAGAGCTGGTTCAGTGCCTTTCCCAGCCTCAGAGGGTTCTGGTTTTCCCCTCCTGGGTTTGATTTCCTGTGGTGAGTCCATGCATGGAAGAACACGAGGCCCACACGGTTCCACTGACGAAGGAACATTCCCAAACCCTGCAGTGAAGGAGCCCCTTGAATTATTGTCAGTGGCAGAGGAACAGAAACACTCAGGACTCTCCATGTGCATATCCCCCTGTGGAGACTTAACTAGGAGCTCATGTTCTAGCAAATAATGAAGCTTTATAAATGTCATTTTTACCTGAATTAAATAGCAGAAGTTCATGATTAACAAGGAGATGAGGCAAGAAAGACTTCAGCATCCTGCAGCTTTTATAGGACTCCTCATAAGGCATTAGGAGACATTAATCCTGCTGACTAGTTGTTTATTAACTACCCACACATAAACACCCATAATTAAATCTATGTTAATTTTTTCTGTAACTGATCTAAGTAACTCCTTATTGTCAGAACTTTTAATCATAAAATATAAATTTGCCAAACATCTCTAATACAAATAGTATTCTAATTTATTCCAATTCCAATAAAAATTTAGCCAAGTTACTTGTGCCCATGATAAATTAAGAATCCAGACACAGCTGCAGCAAATAAATATTGAATCTCATGTTTCCAAACTCTGTCTAAGCTACCTTTATTTGTGTTAAAATATAAACTCTCTCCTTGCAGAATTCAGACGTTAAACCAAATTTTTCACACTACTCTATCTACATGTTAATTATAGCTAATTATAGTAAAATGCAGATACTTAAGGTGTAGTGAAGTAGTATCCTTGCCAAGACCCACTTTTTCTGTTAAAATGGTATGTTTAAATTCTTAAATAAATCTGGATAGAAGGCTCTGTATGAGGTATAATTTTCAAAGAAAATTCTAGAGCCAGTTCCCTATATGCAGCAACTCCTGAGTTTGTGGGGGTTTTAATACTCATAAACTATGGGAAGTTGTGTTTGGCACCTTCTGTTTGGATTACCTGTTGAAGATCCACGTGATGAAAACCTAACCATGGGGAAACAGTTTTGGGTCAAACATAGAAATGGGACAAAGGCTGGTACCTGATGCCATCAGTTTGATGTGCTGCCATTGTGTGTTCACTCACTGCCTGAGCCTAAAGTAGCTAAAATGAAACATTGCTCTATTTGTACACAGCGTCATTTTGGCCATGATCACAAGATGGCATCATTGCAAAACCCTTCCTATCAAAAACCCTACACTTCTATATGTAGGAAAGTTTTATCTATGTTGCCTTTGCTTAGATGTAGAAGAGAATTTATAGCTTAGAATAAAAGCACCTCTTTCTGCCTTTAAATTATTACATGCAAATCATTAAATTACACTATTAAATTATTACATTATTATTTAAATGATGCACTTCTGAATATCCTTAAAGAGTCAAATATCTTCAGTGATGTAGTATACAGATAAGAAATAATTCAACAAGATGGTCAGAGCTCTGTCTGCAGCAATAATGGGTGACAGTGATCACACAGCTTTCTAAAGCCAAGCTCAGGAAAGAGGCTAAAGTGATTGTAATGGAAGGTACAGCAGTTCCAAAATCTACGCAAAAGCAGTGAAAGCTCACTGAAGATGCTTATTGCTTTGCCAGAAATAAGAGGATCAACGTAACAGTGTTGACATTTTTGGACAGGTAGCCAAGGATCTGATGAGGGTGCTTGTCACAGTGGGAGAATCACTCACTAAGGAGCTACAGTGCAGATGAAACTGCCATGAGAGGATTGTATAAATGTCTGAAAGCCAGAGTCAGAGACTGCCTGGCAGTGGTTTCTTATGAACAGCAAATTCTGTACTGACCAGGGCTTCCCAAGGCACTTCAAATCCTGCACTAAAGAAATGAGGTTGTGAATGGGCAGGGAAAATGGAACTTGCCTGAGACAATGAGAAACAAAGGTAGCCTGTTGGCTAAGCTGACCAGCCATGTGGAAATGTGTCTCAGCATGGAACAGGTCATGAGCTCCACCTGTTACTGACACAGCTCATCATGTGGATCAACATCTAATAGTTACAAAAAAAAAAACAAAACAAAAACAAGTCTCTCAAATATCATGGCCTATCTTCTTTTTGCCAGGGTTGGGATAAAATGCACACAATGGTATTTCTTGTTTGGACTCAGATGTTTATCAGTTCTTATCTGTATTACAGTCTCACAAACCATGAGTTCTACAGCACTTCAAGCTAACAGGCTAAAAATGGAACCCTGTCTCTCTCTCTCTACAAGGCCTTTCAAGGGTAAACTGTCCAAATAAGAAATGACACCTGAATTATTTTTACTTCTAACCCAATAACCAACCACCTGTGGTCCACAATGTGGACTTTTGTATCCAATTACATAATAACACCTAGACCCATGAAGAAGGTGGTGAAGGACAAACCTCTGCCCTAAAATCTCCATCTTGCTTTATGTATATTACTTTAAACTCTAAGTTTTCCACCATGTGATATTACACACTTCTACTCAAACTACATACCCATAATCCCAGTCCTATCATTCAATTTTGGAAGTCTTCTCAACAGTCTAAGGTCAAATGCAGCGTTCTCTTGGGGGTCAGTGCCTGTCAGCACAGAAAGTCTAAAATTCTCAGTGACCAGGGTTCCAACATTCCTCTTGCCTGAATCATTAACACTGCTTTGACAGTTTTGTTAAACTTCTGTTGGATATACTGGAGTAGACAAGGTACAAATATCATGATAACTATGATGACAATCAACACATATGTATGTATTTTCAAAAGTTTTTTCTACAATGGTATAAGGCTCAGTTAATTAAATAGATTATTTATTTCTGTTGTAAAAGTGTCTGATGATTGGTGGATTCAGTTCTGTAAAAGAGCTGTTTAAAAAATTTGAAACATACAGTTCTTTGTTCAAGCACATTTGAGGCATAGCCTTTGCCTCCCCTCTTTTTTGTTAATTTAAAAGGGATTTTAAAGTGTGGTGTGTTTTTTTAATGATTGCTTGACTTGTGGGAGAGTAAGGGATGCCAAAGGTGTGACGCACACTCCAATATTTTAAGAATGTTTTAAGCTTTTCTGGTTTTTTAGGCAGGGCCATTGTTTGTTTTTATTTCTTGAGACACACTCAGTGAAGCGAATGCTTTCAGAAAATGTTGACATGTATGTTTTGCTGGTTTTCCTTGTATGCAAGGAGGCAAAGACTGCACTTGAAAAGGTGTTTATTGATAGTTGGATATTTTTGAGTTTTCCGAAAGACGGGTATTTTGTGATATTTGTGTGCCACAACTGCAGACTCTACAATCCTCTCGGATTCACTGCTCCAGTGGATACAGGAAGTTGCAAGAGTTGACAATCCAGACAAGCACTTATGATGGCTCTTGTTTGATCTTTGGAAATAGGAGATGCTTACATAAGTGCTTGTGCATTTTGATGAACAAATGCGTGACTCAGTTTTGCCTGCTTAAAAATATTTGGCAAGGTGTTTGTGATGGGCATTGTTAATTTGTTTGCTTTTGCATTTCCTTTTAAAAAGAATCCTGGAAGTGAAAAATGTGCTCTGATGTGAGAGAGAAAATATTTGAATTTTTGTGTTATAAAACTTTTTGCATGCATGTAAGACAATGATACAGATCATCATTATTAATATTTTGAAGAGTGATTTTTTTCTCTTTTTTTTACTACATTGGGTACATAAGGTGAATTTGTAATTAGATTGAGGGGTTCCTGAAATAATTGAAATGCTTTGACTACTGTTGCTAACTCCACAATTTGTGGAGAACTTTTTACTATCTGAATGTTTGATTTTTATGTTTTTGTTGTTGGGTTTTGCCATATTATTACTCATTTGTGTGTTTTTCCTGAACCACCAGTGAATAATGTTATTGCACCTAACAGCACTTTACTAAGCATTGGTTTTTTCTAAAACTTAATTTTGTTTGCAACAGCTTGTGGCTTGGAAAGTGAATTGAACAGACACTTGAATAGTTTAGTAATGTAATTTGCAATTATTTTGATTTTTGCAATGCTTAATTAAATTCTTTTTTTTCAAAAATTTTTTCAAAATTTTTATGATTGTTAGCAATCTTGCTCTGGCTTTGATTATGATTTGAGTTGTCATTTCTAAAGTTGTAAAAATTGTTTCTGGAGATTTGTAGGATAAGAAAATCCATTCGATTATCAGCAAAGGATTTTTCTTTGAGGTGTCTTATTGAAATATGAGATTATATAATTGCATTTTTTTAAAACACTGCAAGAAGAAACGGCTGTGACATCGCACAACAATGTGCTTGTCTTTGTTGAAGTGCTTTAGCAATTTTTTCAAGGGTTTTTTGGGCCTCAGGTGTGAGGGTTTTGGGAGATTTAATATTGAAGTTTCCTTTTAATAAGTTAAAAAGTGGTGTAAGTTCATCATTGATGATTCCTAAAATTGGCCTGATTTAATTGATTTCTCCTAAAAGCTGCTATAAATCTGGTAAATTGTTGACATTGGTTTTGACGCCTTTTAAGGATAAACTGTCAGATTAAGAAATTACACCTAAATTATTTTTACTTTTAACCCAATAACGAACCACCTGTGGTCCATAATGTGGACGTTTTAAGTTTTCCACCATGTGATAATACACACTTCTACTCAAACTACACACCCATAATTTCAGTTCAATGATTGAGTTTTGGAAGTCTTCTCTACAGCCTCAGGTCAAATGCAGTGCTCTCCTGGGGGTCAGTGCCTGTCAGCACAGAAAGTCTAAAATTCTCAGTGACCAGAGTTCCAACACTCCAAGTGTACAAACAGGGAGAAAGCCTGGAGGAGACATAAAGTAATCCTTCTATTCTCCTTCCATTCTCCTCCCCCAACATGGAAAGGCTTCATCTGAGGTAAGGAATCCCCTTTGTCCTTCCAGGGAGATAAGAATCCACTGGAGAGAACTGAGGAGGAGGAGGAATGAGAGTGGTTGGAAGTTCAGCAAACATGTCAAGTAAAGTCTGAGAAGGGACAAGAGAAAAGTTATCACAGAGAAAACTGTGCTTCAAGAGGTAATGAATTCAAGTAGCATGGAATATTAGTTTGGATTCAGGAAATAGAGTAATGAGGCATTACATTAAATAGATGCTTTGGAAGGTTACCGGGCTTAAATTATTTAAATACAGATTAGAAAGGTACATGCAGACATTTGTCAGAAATTACATGGTTGAAACTGATACAGTTTTGAGGTGATTTGTGGTCTAAAAGCCATGCTAAGGTCTCTATTTAGTTGTTACAGACATTTGTAGACTGTCCAACAGTTCAAAAAACTCTCATTCTCAACTCATACTTCGTTTATCTAGACGAATACTTATATTGTGTATATGTATCTGCCAAAGAACCTAAAACTGTGAAGGACATCTTCCCTCAGAATTACAGGTCCACAATGCTCAGCATCTTTGCTGGTAAAAAAATAGTGTCATTCTAGTGCCACTAGAAGGGCATTTTCCAAGGGAGACTGGTTACCTGGAACCTTTCATAAATTCCCATGTGAACCCTTAGATACAAACCAGAACAAACACAAACCCAGACACAAGACAGCAAATTGCTACAACATTATTAGATTATTCTCTGTACTGTGCTCCCCAAGGACATCCTTCCTTATAGTTCACAAAGATACTGTGTGATCAGGTAAGTTAACAGGATAGGGGCTGGAACTTTGTTCTAGCTCTTTAAAACTGGAACAGCAAACTATGTAGTGAATTAGTTCCTGTTACTTGATCACTTTGCCTTTCCACAACCATATGGGCCAACACCTGCTAGATATTTGTCCTTATTTCTGCAGTAAATAGCTATTCTGTGTTGAGTATGTTTTCATGGCCCTGAAATAGAAGTACAGAGAAATGTAACATGGGATGATAACCGAGGAAAAGTGTGACCAATGGCTAATTACTTATTGCTATGAGAATGTACTGTTGGCAGCTGGATAAAGCTGGCTTCAGTCATAGTTATTTATTCATTTAATCAAAGAACAAGAGGAGGAAATAGCCAAAGTCAACACAGCATGTGTAATAAAATCAGGCAACTGAGAACCAAGAAAGAAAGAGGAAAGTGTTGTCTTGCAAAACACGCGGAAATTAACCCTCCTGGGTTGTTGGGCAGCAAGACAGTGCCAACATATCAGGATGTTCCTTCTGGTAGAGACTGTTGGGCACTGGCAATTTGCCATAAGCTCCTCTCCTTGTCCATCTCCTTGAGAAAAGCTGGTGCCACTGACCCACAGGACCCCACCAGAGGAGCTTTAAAGAAGGTGAATGTGACATGAGACAAGAGAGGGAGATACCAGGGACTGCGCGTAGAACTATATTCCCTTCTTCACTTGCCCTTTTGCTGAAAACAAATTAAACTAGTAGCTGATAGGACACTTTTGTTAGACTAACAGGAAATTCTTGGCTCCTTGCAGACAGGGTGCTCCCCTTTTGTCCCATGACAAATTTTATTGTATTTCATTTCCATAAAAACAGAGAGGGACTTGTGCTGTTCATATGTGATTAATTATTTGGCAGCCATATTTCTGTATGTACTTCAGGAAAAAAATAAATAGCAGATAACTGGAGACAAGCTAAATTCTAGGACAGCTGTTGCTGTTCACTTCTCTTTGGAGACTAATTTAAAATCCAAAGTGCACTTATGTAAAGAAAAAAAGAATCTAAAATTCTTCTTCAATTTTTCATGTATTTCTGGTTAATTTAAAAAAATATATATTAATATTCCAGTGGGGGAAAAAAAAAAGTACTATTCCTGTGTAGAATTAGCATTTTGATGAGATTAGCTCAGTCTAGGCATAATTTAAATCAGAAAAGGACATATACAAGGATTTTACACTACGCTAGCAGATAAATACCTTATATATTTCTTAAATTAATTCCATATGCTCCTTAAATATATGAAGTTGTTATTAATATACTTTTTCATTGCTTTATGCAAAGTGTTTGATTCTCTTCACAGTTAATTAAGCCCTTTGCTATTCAAATTGCTGTAATCATTGTAACAGGCGGTGGTTTTAAGGATCACAGACCATGTCTTTTACTCCTAAAAAGATCTTATTTTTAATTTTTGAAAAACTGAATGTAGATCTTTCCAACAATACATATCAAGATAATTTTATTTCCTCACTCTCTTCTCTCCAGCACTGATCTATGTCACACCTCAGCAGTAGCTGTTCAGATGAGTTTCTATGTGTAAACCACAGAATGGTTGCCTGGGTTCTCTGGGAAGCCAAATGGTGCAGGTAAGAGGAGGTACAAGCAGCTCTCTGCTCCTTGTGTGGTTTTAAGACAGCTTTTTTTCACCTGCAGCACAATAACAAACTAGTAATGACAGAAACTGCAGTATCTCTGCTTCTCTTTACAGCCACCTAGAGCAAGTGTTGCCGAGATGCTCAAGTTCATCCTCCAAATACTGTGGCACGTGGGATTGAAATTCCACAGAGGTTTCAAAAGAGAGGGGTGGAGTAGCTCTTGGTTCATCTCACTGACTCCAGGGCCATCTCTGGGAGCTCCCACAGAGCCAGCAGGAGGTGGAGCTGGGACTTAGCACAGCCTGTTCTTGCCAAGGGACTGGTGAGTCTGAGCTGAGCCAGAAGGGCTGCAGGACACGGCAGAGCCTTGATGGAGCTCCTCTCCAGGAGACACTGCCTTTAGTCTAGGTGGGTGCGTCTCCTGCTCTTCCCTCGCTTCCCAACTCATCCTTTTATGGACATTTAGCCAATCTGCCTCAAAGCTGGCTTAACTAAACCAGGGCTAACTAGAGGAGATGCTGTGATCCGTTTGCCAGCTGGCAGTTTGGGATTAAATCAGCCCTATCTCGTGCTTTCTGGCAGCCTTCAAACGCACCTAGCGTTTCCTCAAAAGGTTACTTAGAAATTTGCCATTTGTGGGAGCACCTTCAATGGCCTGCACCTCAAAACTCATTACTTCAAGAATTTGGGAAAATGTCAAAGCATTGCTAAAATGTGAGGGATTGGTTTTCTTAGTTTTATATCCTTTCAAGATCTGTCATGGGATGGGGGAGAATTAGAACACGGTGAGGTAGATTTTCACTCATGTGCTCTCAAATCTGTCTTTTTCTAATAAATAAGGAAAGGATAACATAAACAGGAGTGTAGAGAAATAGTACCATATTATTTTACCTTTTTTTCTAATGCCTTCCCTGCTTTTCTCTACTCCTTTTCAGTGATCTTCTTCTATTTTATTATTTTAATAAGGCCCGATTATGGGGGGTGGGGAGGAGAGGAAAGTTTAGCACATATGAAGTAATTTTAAAATCTGAATGTAGTTAAATGCGTGTGCATCTGAATAATCAGTGTATCCCAAAGCAACCTAATATACACTGCATTTTGCTACACAGTTGGTTTTAGAAAAATAATTTTCATAATTACAATTGTTTTGGTTTAATGGTATGGGTAATTATTGTGGGTAAGCATTTATTTCTAAAGTATTTTTCTTTGTCCTGTGGAAAAAATTTAGTAGAAAAGGAGTACTGTATTTTGAGAGCTTCTTGGCATTTTAAAGTCATAAGCAAGATAAACTATAATTATTTTTGAAGACATAGATACTCTTTGCTCTTCAGCAGCATGAATTTTCTACTAATCTTGTAATAATCAACATGAAACAATAAATATTCCAGCTGCCTCTTAGAAAAGTCTTCTTAGAAGTTTCTGTTCTTTCCACGGTGGAGCCAGGATTTCATCTAATGGAATTGCACTGTCAAAACTAACAGAAGTCAAAGACTTTGACAAAATATTTTTAGCTTCATCAAGAAAACTGCAGTACAGAACTACACTTAGAACACTGAAAATTACCTCCTGCTCTTTTATTTTCATGTGCTGGCATTCTTGTATTTCAAATAACAGTAAAGCATTTAATGGGTACAGAAATGCCTCTTGACTTCTGATATCATAGTGACCCTGTTCTTTCTTACATTGTTTTTTGGATCCTGGATGTTTAATATGTTATGATGCCAAAATATACAGTTTCTAAAGAGCTGAAAACATAAGAAGGAAGACTGCTAGAGCTAAGCTATTACTTGCTGTGTTCTTAATGTTTTATAGGTGTGTGGTACATGTGAGCTGCATTAAACTACTGACCAGTTTATCACAAAATATCCTTATGCCCTTTTTCTGTCAACCTCCAGCAGCTGGACATTCCCTGCAGGTACTCTGGCCCTTGGAGAACTCCCACTAGAGCAGATTTGTTTGAACAGGAGGAGGAATATGGTGGGACCTTAATCCCCAACACCCTTCTGCTGCTGAAGGGGAAGCAAAAGAAGTTGAGTTGAGCCCAGGAAAAGATGGGGAGGAGCTATCGGGTTTTATTTTTGTCTCTGTTTCTCACTATCCAAATGTATTTAAAATTCATCTTGGCCAGCTTTGTTCTGTCCTAGATGGTATCCAGTAAGTGATCTTCCTGTCCTTTACCTTGGCCTTGGTCCATGAACTCTTTCATCCTATTTTCTCCCCATGTCCTCCTGTGGAGAGGGGAAGTGGGGTGAGCATGTGGGTGAGTGTTTGTATGCTGGCCAAGGGTTATCCACCACACATTTACATTTAGATTATACAATATATTTTATCCAGATTAAATTATAAGCAAGCATAAGTTAATTTCTTTGTATTTCTATTGCATATTCTAAAATTATTAAATCCAATCTCTTTTTTATATACTGTCTCTTCATTGCTACAAGTGACAGATTATTTTTACCTTATCAAACAGAAAGTCAAGGACCTATGAGCTTGTCCTTAGATTCTCCATGGGAACAAAGGTAGGATTCCTGATTATTTAAGTCATCCTAAATCTGTCATTTCTTTGTGGAGCAGAACAACTGTGGAGCATCTCCAAGGCTTAAATAAATTTCTGTATTGTTTCATTGAAGAAAGCCAAAATTTGACACTGGCTATTATGGAAATTACAAAGAACTACCCAAAACTATAGTATCTGTACAGTTCCAGTATTTATATTTTACCTGTCTGCAGTCAGGGAGGATGGGATTCTTCAGCTGAAGCCATTTGGAATGTATGGATCTAGATTAAGACTGTTGTTTCAAGCATTCTTTACAGAGATAGTTGCTGGCAGGGGACACTTCATCTCAAAGTCTGTCTGCATTAATGTTTTATAGAGCCTAGACAATCACTTTCAGCCATGCATCGAATTTTTGATTTATCATAATAGCCTTCAATACTATGAATCCATAATCAATCGTAATATTTCATTAACTTTGGATGATTCAATTATGTGATAACTTTTTGTAAAGCCTACAGGAAGTTAAGCTGTCTTTATATTTTACATGTATTTTAATATTTAAATATAGATCTGAATAATTTCTGTTCTGATTAAATTATTACTTTTAATAATGTATTTATTTTGTTTAATTTATTTCTTACTATTTCTATCATACTATATTTCTCTTAGGAAGAGAAGCATGAAGATTTAATAAAGAAATTCTTAAATTTTTTTCGTCTTTGACAAAAATTTCTGCAATTTATTCTAAAATGAAATATTAGCATTCTTTTAACAATAACAAAATGAAAGGAATCCTGAAGAATCAGAAGCCTGAAAGTGGCTTTTATCTTCCTGTGTCACAGAGGAAAACAACTACAAATTAGCTGCTCTTCTGACAAAATATCTGTGCTTCTTGTGCATCCTCTCACAGCTGCCAACATGAGCTACTGTGGTGGATTTCTCTCTCCTATGGAATGCAGTAAGAGAAGTCTTTTTCTGGTTTTCGCCATCTCTTTTACAGCAATATATTTGATTTCCTATCTTTATACTCCTAATCACCTTGCTACTCTATTTAAAAGTGATGATCTTCACAAGGAAAGTGAAAAGAGTTTACTTAAAAAAAAGTTGACAAATTTCAAACAAACCTCAGGGAAAGAAAACGGAGAACTACCACCTGAAAATGAGAAATCTGGGAATAAAGCCACTCCCAGTCCTACACAGTCATTTACATTCCTTATTAATGAAGAAGAGAAGTGTAAAGATAAAACACCTTTCTTGGTATTGCTGATATCAACAACAGCAGCTGAGCTTCAGCACAGAAGTGCCATCCGAAAGAGCTGGGGGAACGAAGCTGCGGTTCCAGGCGCTGACATTGTTCGGCTCTTCATGCTTGGCATCGAGACCAAGGGGGCAAACGAGGACGTTCTGCGGAGAGAAAGTGAGCAGTATCATGATATTATCCAACAGGACTTCCTGGACACTTACAACAACTTAACTCTTAAAACTCTGATGGGCATGAGGTGGGTAGCCTCTTACTGCAGCAGCACGAGGTTTGCTATGAAGACAGACAGTGATGTTTTTGTCAACACGATGCACCTGATTGAAAAGCTCCTCAGGCCTCTCCCACCTTCCACACAGAATTATTTCACAGGCCATTTAATGAAAGGGCACACCCCTATTCGGAATAAAGACAGTAAGTGGTACATATCAGAAGAAGAATTCCCAGGTGACAGATACCACCCTTTCTGTTCAGGAACTGGCTATGTCTTTTCTGGAGACCTGGCTGCAAAAATTGTCAATGCCTCTTTAATGATTAAGTATATACATTTGGAAGATGTTTATGTAGGGTTTTGTCTTAATGCAAAGGGAGTAGAAATCATACCACTTTCTTATTCACTGTTTAACCTACACAAGGTCCCATTTTCTCCTTGTACGTACAATAAAATAATTACATCTCATCACATTCAGCCACATGAGCACATACTCTATTGGAAAACACTGCAAGAGAAGAAACACACGTGTTAGAAGAGAAGGGTCCATCCTGGAGCATCCTAGGAACTTTCTTTGACAATGGGCAAAGCAGCAGATGTTTTCTTAGTAGGAACAGAACATATGTGTAATGATAACTTTCTAGGTCCATGGACATCCTGAATCAGGTGCCTAGGTTTTGTATTAGGTTCAATTCAGAGGATTTTTCCTCCATAAAGAAGCCTTTCTCTGTTGAGCGAATACAGATTGGTACCTTATTTAGTTTTGGATGAAGCATCAATTAATTTTTAAAGCATTTTAAAATATGGCAAGAGACCCTATCAACCCTATTGAAGAAAAAGCAAAGATGATGCAATAAAACTTGTTCTTTCATTAAAAACTAATAAATTAATGTGGTAATTTTATGCTGCGTTGACGCAATTTGCCTATGTACCATTAAATGTACTCATGTGGCATTCCAGTGAGACTGAAGAAGAAAGCATATGTGATATCCTGTGCTGGGGAATTAGTGCCAGAAATGTGGGCAAACACTGCTTCTTCAGAAAATCTAACATTAGCATTTCCCAGATCTCAGTTAGTGCCCACAGTGGCTACTACTCTCTGTGGTCATGCATACAAAGAACACCTCACAAACAAGATATCACTTATTTGTTATCATGGAGATGTAATAAAAAGAGGAAAATTAAATCCTGATAGACTGTCCTGTTAGTGATATATTAAATTACTTTTTAAGGCATTCAGCTGTGTACAAAATAGTTACATGAAAAACAAGATGATGCTTACTAACCTCAGAAGATGAATGTTTCAGTCCAAATCCCTAATGTGGGAATCAAAATATCAATCACATGAACACCAAACACTTCAGCTGGAGGTGAAGTGAGAAAGTGAGTATACACTATACGCATCCCGGATGGCATTTTATAAATGCACATTATGGTGTTTAATAAAGAAACCCCTGAATCCTGCAGTGCATCTTTCTGTGCTCTGTGCAGCTCCATTCCACCCAGGACTGACAGAGGGAACCTGTGCTGCAGCCACTGAACACAATGCAATTCTCCCTTACAGGAATTTGGTCTTAAACCTTTTGATTAAGGAATATTCTTACTCGTCCAATACCTAACACTGGACAGTTTTTCTATCTCAAATGGGTACCTATTCATCTGGGCTTTCCTGGGTCTCCCAATATTTTCTAAAATTTAAAAAGTTTTCCAGGATGTTGTGTTTAAAAAATGGGTTTTTTGGACATACTCTGTTGATTACTTGATAGTAGCCACGACATCTTGTATAGCTGACATCTTTACCTTACATTAAACAATGTAGTGAGCTCAACTCTGAAATCTGGGAACATAATAAACATAATAAAGGGAACACCCTTTATCTGGGTGAGGAACACCATGTCATGCATGGTTCTGCAGTAACAACCCATGAAAGTGAGCAAAACCAAACAAACTCCATCCTCACATGTTCTCCTATTACCTGGATGGCAATAAAGGTTATTCAGTAATTCCTGAAGATGGGGGCCCAGCAGAAAAGGACCTGGGGGTGTTGGCTGACAGGAGCTGACCAAGAGCCAGCGTGTGCCCAGGTGGCCAAGAAGGCCAAGGGCATCCTGGCTTTTATCAGGGATAATATGGCCAGCAGGACCAGGGAAGAGATTATCCCTCTGTACCCAGCACTGGTGAGGCCTTACCTCAAATTCTGTGTCCAGTTCAGAGCCCCCCAGTCCAAGGAAGACTTTGAGATGCTGCAGTGAGTCCAGAGAAGGACAACTGAGCTGGTGAAGGGCCTGGAGCACAGGTCTGATGAGGAGCCTGAAGCAAAGGAGGCTCAGGGGAGACTTTATCACAAACTACAACTGCCTGAAAAGAGGTTGTAGAAAGGTGGTTGGCTTCTTCTCCCAGGCAACTGGAGACAGGATGAGAGGAAATGGCCTCAAGCTGCACCACAGGAGGTTCAGGTTGGCCATCAGGAAGAATTTCTTCATGGAAAGAGCTGTGAAGCATTTGAACAGGCTGCCCAGGGAAGTCGTGGAGTCACCATTGCTGAAGGTGTCCCAAGAAATGACAGGATGTGGCATGTGGCACTCAGTGCTGTGGTTCAGTTGGCACGGAGGTGCTTGGTGAAAGGTTGGATTAAATGAACTTGGAGGTATTTTCCAACCGTAATAATTCCATGATTGTTTAAGATAAGGTAATAGAGGCTTCACCACAGCCTGAAGCTGAGTGCACAAGCAGCACAATCAATTACATTAACAGAGATTTGCCAGCTGTACAAATAAAAGGCTATAATGATACTAATTCCTTGCTTTTGTTTGGAGTCTGTGGAGTCTGCCACACCATTGTACAGTTATGGAAGCAGCGAGAGTCTGTAACTCCTAGCAGGAATAAATAACAAATATAAAACTATTAAAAGCTATAGACTTGCCAGCAAAATGAACCAGTTCATCAGCCACCCCATATTGGTGAAAGGATAAAAGAAATAGGAAGTTATCTAGAGAGTTTTCCTAGATCAGTAATTGGTAGTGTGGGTGTTAGTGATTAGTCAAATTATTAATGTTGTACCTGTGTGCTTTAAAGGTACGAGAGCCCTGTGCAGAGCCCCATTCAGGATGTCCCAGTTTGTCTGAGATACCTCATGCACATGAAGTAGTACTTACTCTTTCATTTCCATACTTTGCCTCCCAGTTTCTCTCCTAGCTGGCATGGGCCAGTTCCAAATCAGCAGTTTAAAGTCTAGATTTTGTAGAAAATTTAGTTCACAGGAATGTCAAATGCTTGTTTTTAACTTTATGAAGTAGAAATATTTGCCTTTTTAAGCTTCTTTGGAGTTTATACTTCTCTTGAATTACCATTAGTGACATCCTTGTATTGGCAGCGGAGGCAATAATTAAGTATATAACAACATTATCATTAAGGTTTTCAATTTGGAAAATGAAAAGAAGCAGTCTGGGTCATCTCTCATAATTTAATATGAATTATTAACTCTTTTCCTGTATCCCTGCAGTACATATTCTATACCAAGCATAAGGAACAGTGGCTGAAATTTTTAAGTGCTGCTCTTTAGACATTTATTCATTGTACATCTGTTTCAAGGTGGGTAGTGTTTCTTCTAACAGAATATTAAGAATATGAAACCATATTCTATGCATATTGCTTTGTTTTATAAATTCTACATTTATAGCATTGTTGTGAAGAAGTATTTTTATAACTTTGATGCACAAATTGATGTACCTGCATAGAGCTGCTTCATGTTATTAAATAATTTCCAGATTTTAGTGTCTGGTTTCCACTGGATATCAAGCAGAATTCAATGCTGCAATATCTCATGTCAGTGTTCCAAAATTACAGAATGGCTGCTCTCAGCCCTAACTCTCTGGAAACTAGAGAAGTGCATGTTACCTCTGTTACATTTGATGTCATTTCAGTTTTCCTCCACTGCTGAAGACTAAAATTTATTTGTTCTTTAGCTTTTGCTGGCACATCAGGAAATAAAAATGTGTAATATTCAGTAACATGCATTTGTATACTTGGAAGTTGTTAAAGTGTAGTTATGGTATAAAGTTGTTTATGAGAGAGAAAATATCTGTGCTGGGAAATAACCGCTCTTTTAATTTCTGAGACAAAATGTTACAACTTTACTAATATCATTCATTCAGGTTTTAAAAGCTCAAGAACTTTATGCTTTTTACTTTGTATGTGAATTCATGTATGTCATGGAATTGGAGTGAAACAGTTAAGGAAACACACAGCATGCCATTGAAAGAGCTCTTGTGACTTTTTTATTGCAGACTAGGTAACACATTTTCATAGGTAGGTCTGGCTTTGCTGGACATTCCCTTGAGAATGAAGCAGTTATTATCAGCTAGCACTTCCCTCTCTAGGTCTGTGACTCTGGGTACCAAACTGCTTGGGCTGTGCTAAGGCAGTGTTGGGGAAGAGGGGCATCTTTGGGTTGTTGATAGAAGTGAGCCAGGAGGAAAAATACATGCAGTTAAGCACAGATAGAAATTACCTTTTTTTTCACAGCTCCACATTTCTCTCTCTGTTGAGTAAACTGTTGCCTGCTTAAACTCCTCTGTTCAACAGTCATTTAACCTTGCTCATTCTAGAACTTCATTATCCCTTCTCCAGTCCTGAGCCTTGAGATTCCTGTTCCTCCATCTGGTCTCCAGTCCAGTTAGACTTGGCTTACATTTCTGATAATCATGATGAGAAAAAGTGTGTGAACATGATCGCCTGTAGGATGACCATTAAAGAATCACCTCCCTGGCCACTGAGGGACTGTGCATACTGTCTCATTCAGGGTTAATGCAGTGGTACTTAGGCTGGTCTTGAAAGATCGAAACCCCACTAGAATGCAGTTTGTCTGTGAAGATATTCCAGAGGAAGCAAACCTGTTCTGCTTTCAACATGAAAGACGGTATTATTCTTAATAGCTGAACTTTGTGGTACATTATTCATGGATTATTAGAACTTCTGCTTCATCAGAAGCTGTTGTTAGTTTTTACTACCTTGCTTGTCTTCAGCAGATTTTGAAGAGAACTAAGTGCTTTGTTCACAAAGATTGCCTTGCATTCATTTTAGGGACTCCAAGTGTCTCCAGCTGTCTTTGTGTTTGCTTTAGCAAATCTTCTGGGGCTAATGAGCAATTAGAAATTCATTAAGCCTGGAGAAATACCAGGTCACATTAGATACCATTATTCCAAACTAGCTGAGCAGCAATTCTGCTGAGTTAAGTGAGAAAATGGACACACCTGACTGCTTGTTTCTCCTGCTTTATGGGCTGTTAAATGTGAGGACTTCAGCCCTCGCTATGGATCCTTTTGGCAGAGAGTCCTTAAATCAGTGGTGTGTGCTATATACACACACAGGGAATTTCTGCGAACTGTGACTCATGCTAAAAGTAGAGTATCCAGCTTGCCTGCTGAAGGACAGCCATGGTTCTGGAAGCCTCTCTGCCTCCTTGAGACTCCATTAGAGAGGCCTTCAGTATGAAACAACAGATCCTGCTAATGTTTTGGAATGAACATTTTTAAGAAACTTGTGTTTTCTAAAAAAATATTCAACTGGAATAGAGTCTTCTCCATGAAGGTATTAAAAATAGAAAAGTTATTCACACTGCACATGCAAACTCTTCTGGGTAACTTCTATGACAAGTCTTGGACAAGATCATATACTGTTTCCTGAAAAAATGTAGACTTCAGTCTGTGCAGCTGTTTCAGTTGTTTGTTTCCCACAGTGCTCATTTGAAATATTTTACCTGTGAATAAACTCGTGAATGACTAAAGTGTGGAAAAGCACTGAACAATAATGGACTCTAAGCAGAAGCACTGAATTGTTAAACCTTGGAATCATTAAGAGGAAGGCAGAAAGGAAAAGCAGATTTTCTGTCATTACCAATATGAACGTAACGTGATTCCAATATCCTTACAATGCTGATGAACACCCTCACATCCAGGAGTTGCTTACTGGGCAACTTGGTTGGGGATTCTGTTTCAGAAATAGAATGTATTTCTACCAATTAATATAGAAAAGACTATAATCATTTTTGACTGATTTTTTTTTGTACAAGTACGACATCAAGGGAGTTCAGAGAACAATCAGATTTTCTGTATTAGACTACCTGCAAAATTACTTGTAGTAATTCTATGTGGATACTTGTAACAGAAGGGAATTTAAAACCTTGAGTATGTTCTTCCCCTTTGGTGACAGTGATTTTGGAATATCATGGACAGAAATGCTTAATTCTATAGAAAGCTTGACCAACTGTAGCTGCTTCTGAAGCAGAGGTTTTAAATCTATAAGGCTTTTTCCCACTATGTGGAATTACATTAATTTTGTGGAATGGGTTATAAATTTCTTTAATTTTCAATGAGATACATAATTTCATGTAAAAATATATCACTTTTGGGTAATCTGGATGACTAGGCATGAAAGGCTTTGGACAACTGTAGTTCTGGCATATTCATGAAAATGTTAAGGGCTTGTTGTAGGAATCATTGCCTAGAAGGATGCTCTCACTTCCATGACACAATCTACTCAGGCTTCTATAGACAAGCTCACCAAGGTTCAAAGGCTTGTGTTTCACCTGAGCTACCACTGTATGCAGCTTCACACAGTAACTTCCCAGTTTTTTGCCAGTGTAGGAGGGCTGCCTGTGTGAGATGAGAGGGACTTTCTTGCAGCTGGGTTCTTCTTTCATTGTCGTGTCTCAATCTCAACCTCTGCGGTGTGTCCAGGTTGTGTCATTCAACCTGATCTGTGTAAACCCAAGAAAAAAAAACCCCAGGTCCTGGAGGCTAAAATGGGACAAACTAACCTGTACTAATAAAAATGGGTGACAGGCTGAGACTGAAAATTATTTCAAAGACTTGATTATTTTCTTGACAAAGAAAGCCTTGTTGGCAGCTTTAGGTATTAACATTTGCTACTACAAATCAGGCATTGTCTCTCCATGGGCATCAGATAATCTGATGTCATTCAGAAACCCAGTAACTGATATGCTGCCACCTGCATAAATACGCTTAGGAGCATCTAAGCAAAACGTGGTGAAATCTGACATTTGTTCATATGGATTAAACAGCAATGGGTGTTATCATCCTGTTAGGCTGACAAAGTTCAACTACAATACTGAACAGGCCACAGACCTGACAATCCCTGAAATCAGAGTTTCTAGGCACCACATTTCTGCATTTGGTCACTTTTCCACTGTCATTTTGTTTCCAAAATCTGAATAAAATGTACCACTCAGTTAGTAAAATGGTTAGTGGAAACACCATGTGTATAAAATTGTCTCTGAATTTTGTGGTGAATTACATATCAAAGCTGTGTCTCCTCCCTGGTGTCTTGTCCCACTGTATTGCAGAAGCTGTCCTTTCGGCTGGGTCCAGCATTTGGAACATAAGTCAATGGATCAGGTCGGATCAAGTATCTACAAAAAGAAATTACAGCTATTACTAAAACAACGTGGTGCAAGCCAGGGTAAGTGCATAGAGTTGTAATGTTGAAAAGACCTGAGCAAGACTTAGAGACTTACTTTAAAGGTGCTTAGTTTAGTTAGATTTTTTCAATTTAATATACAGAGTAACAGGAAGATGACGGGTTTATAACATTACAAATATATGTATTATATATTTATATGTGCATTTTAAGTATATACATATATAGTATAATTAGATGTTTCTTTAAATAGAAGTCTCTATATATTTTTTTTTTTCAGGTCTTGTGACTTTTTTTATGTGTGTGCTTTAACTTACACTATATCATTCAGCTCTAATCTTGTATCTGGAGAAGGGTTGATCAGGATGTACGAAAGAGTGTTCTGATGATCATTCATTTCATCTAGAGGATGGGGGAAAAAAGTATCAAATAAATTAAATTTACAAATTAACTGTGAGAAGCATTACTTCTGACATATTAATTTGATAAAAGTTCATGGAGCTGTTAAAAATGTCTGGTGTCAGAGAGATTTCAAGTAAGTTTAGCACTTTCTTTTCAACTGTACTCATATCGCAACTACCTGACATTATTATCTTTTGAGTTATCAGCTCTAAAAACATCCTGTTTTCTAATGTTTTAAAAATCTTCTGGGTTTTTTTCAGTCATAGCAATTTGAATGTAACCCAATTTCAGGGTGATTTACCAGTCTGTCCTGCAGCTTAGGTAAGTTTGTGGTGAGCAGGGACTCCTGTGCTTGGCTAGCATCAAGTCCAAATGATGACCAAGGTTAAATGCAGGTGTATGGTATTCTCATCCATTTCCAGACTTGGACAACATAAACCTTTTTTTTCCCTTTTTCTATTTATCTAGGAAGAACTTCCCTTTTATCACCTATGCCAAGGGCTTGAAATGTGAAGGCTGTATAAATAAAAATTGGTATGTCTCTTGCATTTTTAACTGTTCTCCTAATGATGGGTTGAAATGAAGGCTGATAATTTTTATTTTTAAGGTTTAAGCTACACTTTTATAGATACCATTGCAGTATCTTTTGTATCATTTTCTCTTGGCACACTCCTTGGGCTGCTGCAGTGACACTGGTTTTAACCTTATCAGACTAAAGAGGAGAGGCAAAAGGGGAGGCAGTGCTTCTGTGTTAAATCCTCTTTAGCTTTTTAGGAAAATGTGTAACTCAGAATCAGATAAATGTAATCAGATAAAGCATTTAACTATCAAGATTATGCTGCTTTGTAGAGGGTATCTAATAGTCCTAAATTTGAGTAATGAAATTAATATTTACTTTTGGCTATTAACTAGAATTTGAAAAGAAAAGCAGGAATACAACAAAGTTTTCTTGTTACTAATATAAATATGAATTAAATTTACAAAACTTTTTTGTGTTTGATCAAATATTATTGTGGTTTGTGAAACCCCTGGAAAATATTTAGCCCTAAATCTTTCTGTGGAGAGTTGTATAGAAATATTTAAGAAAGAAGGCATAGAAATTATCCAGATGGGGTGTGGAATAAAGAGCCTGTATTTACTTATCTAGAAATTCCTGGTGTTTCTAAGAAATCAGACCCCATAGTCCTGGGGTTTCCACCCAAGATGCTGCGGGGCCAAGGACAGAAAAACGCAACCTAGCCAGCTGTGGTACATGTGTTAAAAAGTGTTCCAGAACTCTTGCCCATAGCTTAAAAAACCCCAAAACAACCCTACAAACTAAAAAGCAACCTGACAGCCTTGCTGGAGAATGATTTGATGGATAAAAATGGCATCTAAAGACCTAGTGAAACATGCTTTCCAAAAATGACTTTCATAGGATAATTTGGCATTATTTTTGAAAATTGTGGGGAAAAGGCAATATCCTTCACATATCAACAACTCCCTGCCTTGACATATGAGTGAGCTTCACAACAGCCCTGTCTTCATCTTTATTTCAAGAGGTTTGTGGAAATATGGTGCAGCTGTTCTATGACTGGGGAATGTTTATAAATTCAGCATACACGTATCATCTACTAAATATAAATGTGACTGACATGCTGCCTTATGAGCCTTCTATCTCAGCATAGGAATGGGTGATAATAAAATGCATTAAAAATACTCCAAGTTACTCTTGGTAAATGAAAAAAAAACAAAAAACAACACAAATCTAAACCAACAAAACAAAAAGCATTATCATAAGCTTTGTATTTTGTTTTTGGCTCCATCATTTCTTACAAATCAGTTCACCTTGCACCATGCTAATGTTGCTATTGAAGTACTGTAATAGTGGTACCGTATCCTGCTGGAGAAAGGCCCAGGTGCTTCATTCTGTTCTTCACAAGTTCAGCAAGCTCCTGCCTTTCTGACCTCCTGTAGAGGTTCATTCTCTGCTGGTTGATCTTCTCAGCAGTTTTGGCAGAGTGCCTAGGGGCCCTCCTGCTCAGGCGCCGTGCCCACTGCATGCTCTTCCTCCGCAGCAGCGGGTGGTCGGACTGGTCACTGGATGTCGAGTTCCGGTGATTACCACGGCAGCTGAACTGGTCTTTGGTGTCTTTGGTGTCCTCCCATTCCTCCACACTGATGGAGATTTGAGACTTGAAAGGAAAATGGCAAGAGAGAGGAAGGGCTGCATTAAATGCAAGCAGACGAAGATGTTCTCTCCTCTTCCGACAGTGCAGTGGGACATAGGGTTTGGCTGCAGCGGAGCTGAGGGGATTCAGCTCTTTGTACTTAGCAAGTGCTCCAGAACTGAGCACCCTTTACTAGATTTTGATTTTCATGTAAAAATGTCATTTATAATATAAAGACTTTTATCAAGTGCAAAAGCAGGTAAGTGTTATTTTGTGCCCAATTGCACTGTGATTCTGAGAAGAGCAAATTTAGCCTACTGATATTGCCCTTCCTGAATCTAGGAATCAGATCTGAATGACTTCTCCACCTTCTTCCCAGTCTGCATATTTTCAGGAATCTAAGCTGTGTAACTGCTTACATGTAACACACACTGACGTGTGTTGTGGATTCATTAAGTAATGGTTCAACTTTGGCTGCACTATTTTCAGTACTCTCTTAAGACCACCGGTAGAACATGCCTGTTAACTGTGTCTCAAATTCCCAGGTCTTCTTGACCTTCCAAAACTGTGTCTCAAATTCCCAGGTCTTCCTGACCTTCCAGCACACATGAAATTAGGATGCAGTAACCTTCAGTGTGATCCAGGGCACCTCTTGTGAAATTGATTCCTACCTTAAAGAATAGTGATATTACTATTACTAGTGACAACCTCTCCATAATTAAGAGACAAAATCTGTTGCTCTGTTGCTGTGTTTTCCTTATGCCACCCAAATAAGACCAATGGTATGTGCATGTACAAGTGCTGAAGTAACACAAATGGATGGACTACAGGTGCATTTCTAACATACAAAGGTTTCCAGCAAACCCAAGTGGAAACATTTCAAAAGGTAACTTCTGTTAAGGTAAACTCTTTCAATGTGTATTTTAGATTTAATGAGTCGTTTTAGTTTCTAGTTTCAAAACCACTTCCTTAACAACCCTTAGTTCCTCTTGTGCTACTTGAATGTCCTTTATTGACATTGAAATAGGGAAGTCCTTGCTGGTGTCAGTACAAGCACATCACAAAGTTACTGGTCACAGATTTCAACGTGGTGAGTGTTTAAAACAAATACATGAAGTATAAAACAATGATATAAAAGAACAGTCTGAGTTTGTGTGAATCCCCTCGAACAGAATATGGTGGTAGTGATCAGAGAATAAAGCAAATTTAATGGAGGAGCTACTGAATGTCCTTCCCCCACAAACATGAAATCTGAAAGCAAGATTCTGTTGACCTCACCAGTGCTGAATACAACCTTTCTGTAAGAGGCTCACCACAGAATCTTTGAGGTTTCTGAAGTCCATAAAACAGTATTTGATATGAGTAAGCTGGATAAAGTGTGAAAGATATATACTTTTCACTTTTGCACAAACTAGCTTTTATATCTGTGTAAAAAAAAAAAGCAACAAACCCAATCAAACAGCAAAACCATCAAACCCCATAATTAAGAAGACACTACAGATGTTTATCTTGTAGCACTTCAAGTAAAATCACATTTTTAATATTCTGGATCTTGCAATAAGCCAACTAATTTATTGCAGTAAAGACCAACTAATTTATTGAGGCTGTTCAGCTTAGTCTGCAATATAAAAGGGATTTCTCTATTTCTTTTTTTTTTTTTAAACCTGATTTTTTAAAGTTTTGTTACTGACTCCACTGATGTTAGGACAGAAGAAAGAACCTGTATCCCTTTGAACAGGAATGCAATTTGATTTTGTTGTTTGTTAGACTGTCATTTTGGGTTTGTGTGCATTTTACAGCAAGGACTAAGGTAGGCAGAGTACATTCCACAGGAAAAGGTGCTATTGGATAGGAAGGAGCTATTTGGTATGAAAAAATCTGATACAAACTGAGTGTAGAGGATGGTCTTGTTTCACCTTTCTTCCTGCCTGCGTTGGCAGCTTTCCTTGCCAAGCTCCTGGCAAAACAAATAACGAGACTTGCTGACAGCAGCAGTGTCAAGGCAGAGACCAACCATCATCACTACAGGAGGGTAAGTCACTTTTTGAGACAGAGATTAAATGGGAGAGGCCAAGTGAACAAAAAAGTTCTTTGTTTCTATGAATCTGTAAATCCTTAGCTTGAAGTTTTGAAACACTGGTGTAGGTGAGCTGGAAGCATAAAAGAAGGTGACAAAGCTAGGTATTTACTTCAGTAACGATGAAGTTTTTATCGTGCTTGTTGAGAAAGATGTGCAGAATGGCCCTTTGCTATATGCAAGAGGAAAAAAATTCAGCTCTAAAGACAAAACAAAAAAGCCCAAACTCTCTGTCAAAAGCAGCACAAAAGTGTGTCTGCCAGTAGCAGCTGTTAAACACACAGAAGATAAAACTCCAGTGCAAAGTACTTCTGTGTGTCCCCCTCTGTTTTAACCAGTCTCAAACTTAATTTAAAAATACTTTTGTAACTATCATTACTTTGAGGTTTGATTGTTTTCATTGAATTCCATTTCCTTGTTCCATAGCAGGTAAATCTGTTGCATGAGAAGCATGACTGATGACACGGTGTCACTCCTGTGCCACACAGTGAAGAAATATTTACCTTTAAACCCATGGTTTTGTTTGCTTTTAAAGGCAGGTTCCTGTCTGACATATCCCACTGTGTGCCCTGAAGCGTGTGATTGTTTACTTGTGCTGCCAGACAGCTGTGACCCACTCAGGCATGGTGCTCTAATAGAATGTTCCATGCCCTAAAATCTAAACACTAGGCTGGTCAACACATGGCAGAAATGGGAATGTAGTCACGGACACACCAGTGTGCATATTTGAGGTGATGGTGATTGAGATATCTGTGGTGATAACACCAAACATCGATTAACTTTAGATTTTTGCTCTTTTGCCTTGCTGCTCCCTGGGAGCTGTGTGTAAAGCGTGAAACAGTTTGAAGGTGTAGCTTCATCTGTTCCATTCTGAAGCAGAGCCTTATTTTTACCTTATTGCAAGTTCTATACTAACTAAATTTTAGTGCTCTGTCTACCAAGAATGCTGTTTACAACCAGGGTTCAAGAAATGCTTTTCTGCTCCAAAAGCTGTCTAAACCATTGCTAAGTACAGCCACATTTTCCTTTTGCAAAAAGCTTGGGGATTTTGCTCTACTAGCATTTAGTGTGTTTAAGCTTAAGGCTTTCACTGTAAAGATGATTTGTTACCTTCAGAATTCAACAGGAGCAGGCCCAAAAGGAACTAGAATTCCATTGGGCTTCTTTGAAATTCCCAGTCTGTCAGCTTTCAGATTTTTAGCAAGCTGTTTGTGTCCAGAACAATGTTGCTTTAATATCTGTTTACTCAAGGATGATCCACTGCATAGTTCCATTTTCAGTGAGGATTTTACTCCCACAGTTGAACATAATGTACAGTTTCTGGCTGGGATTGAATTACATTTCTTCATAGCAGCCTATACGGGACTATGTTTTGAGTTTGTGGTGATGATAATATGTTAATAATAGGGATGTTTTCATTACTGCTGAGTGGTGCTTACACCGAACCAAGGCATTTTCTGTTTCTCACCCACCCCAGCAGCAAGTGGGCTGGGGGAGAACACAAGAAGTTGGGAGGGTACACAGCTAGGACACCTGATCCCAACTGATCAAAGTGATATCCCTAATCCATGGTGCATCCAGGAACAGCTGCAGGAAGACGAAGGAATGAGAGGACTTAAGGCATTTGTCTTCCCAGCTGTGCTTGACGGAGCCCTGCTTTCCCGGAGATGGCCAAACACCCCCTACCCATCAGAAGTGTGAGCAAACTCTTTGCTTTGCTTTCACACATAGCTTTTGCTTAAGTTATTGAACTGCCTTTACCTGAGCCCAAGAGATTTCTCCCTTTCAGCGTCTCAGTTTTCTCTCCATCCCACCTAGGGGGGAGCAAACAAGCCAGCAGCTGTGTGGGGCTTGCTTCAGACAGGACACCCAGAAACAGGCAGACAATAAGCAAATACTTACTTGTGAAGCCATTTCTCGTGACTGACAAAGGAAGGGGGAAAAGAAAACAAAAGACAATTTAAACAGAAGTGAATCTAAAGAGACAAATATGGACTATTAAACAGGAGCCAGAGAAAAGCAGCCAAGCAGGTAATGAAAAGAGATTTCACATCTTTTTTGTATTTTTTGAATGTAGTGGAAACGGTTTGGGTCATAGGCGTGATAGTCATTGAGAGGCAGGCTAGATTCACTTGTTATTTAGTTACTGGGTCACTGAAAACTTGCTTTATTTTTAAAGAAGTTATGAGTATCTGTCAGTGAGGGCTTTTCATCTGCATAGTGAAAAAGGGAGTGCCAAAGGATAAACTGTACATATTAAATATTAATATTGGCATATTTTGTCCACGTGACTCAAGTTAACCATGTTATTACCTGACAGCATCCAGGTAGGTGCAGTACAAATTTAGTTTCTTATGTCTGTTTAAACTCAAATTGATAATCATGTTGAAAGTTCTCTGAGTTATAAACCTCCAAATTTATGGTTAGAAGTTCATAGTTCCTGAGTAAAAAGAGTGAACTACTTTACTTTGATTTCCATTTCAAAGATTTTACCCACTGACACTCTTCTGGCTTAACGCACTGAAAAGCTAAAATGATAACCCATGCTAATATTTCATTAGTGAAATAAGTAAAAAATTCCTTTGACTTCAAAATAAACACTTTGCAGAAAGATTAGGGCTTTCAGCATCTCTACGTTTGTAGGTCTGTATCCATAAAGGCCACAGACATAGAGATGTTGCTCTTTTGTATTCTGGGGAAGACGTAGATGAGGGGAGATTTCCCTGCCCCTCTCTAGAGGGGAAAGGTTTTACAAATTATGACTCACTAAACAAGAAATTGCACAAGTATTTGTGTGTCTGCATTCAGAGCCTTCGGCTTAAGAAGACCAACAACTGCTTTTTCTTCACTTAATAAAGGAGGAGTGCCATTCTTCCACATTTGTTCAACACCTGATAATTTGAAAATTTAGCTAGTAGGTTTCTCCAGCCTCCCCTCCTTAATCCTCTACCTGATTTAACCCAAATTATTTGTGAGATTACCTGTGAAAATTGGTAGGAAGTAATAGGAGAACTCCTCAATCTCTTTTTTTGGACCCGAAGTTAAATAACCAGCCTTGAATGTGAGAATAAAGCATTGCCATGAATTTTATCTTATCCTTATTTAATGAATTCTTAAAATCTGGTATGTCCTCTGTTTTGTGGAAAGCCCTGACAGACCTTTTTTTTCATATTAGCAGTGAGGCTGACTATATTCTTCTCCAAGGAATGGTTTTGATGGATTACATTAAGGCTGCTATAGTTCAAAAGACATTACTGCAGGGACAGAGTCCACTGGCTAAGCTGTAAAAGCCACGTGCAGAGATAGCATTGGTCTACAAAGAGATATACCCATGAACTGGGTGAAACGCACAGGCTTTTTATCACCCTTTTATAATATTAACTTCAACTGAATGTACTTCCTCAAGAGTAAATCTTGCCATTAAGCATTATATGCCCGAATGTTTTCTAATATTTTTCTGAAATATGGAAAACGAAATATAAATTAACTATCTTGGAAAGTAGTGTAAACTACGTCCAAGTATTTCAGAAGAAAGGAAAAGATTTGTTGCTCACTGTTGCATTTTAAAGCCATGGTTTAATGAGATGGCAGTAGTAATGGTTGTATAAACAAATGATTAATAATACCTGACAGAAATCAAAGCTGCACCCCAAAAAAAAGGTATGTTAAATAGTAAGGAAAAAATATTTTTGCCATTTTTTATAAACAGAGAGATGGAGGAATGTACACATTTATGTGGCGAACACAGAAATACACGTATAAAATACTACCACTGTTTGGTAGCTAAATTTAGAGAGATCCCACAATACTTTGAATAACACTAACTAGAAATGAGCAACAAGAGAGTGAATTAGGTCATGTGAGCAGTGAAATGCCACCTGCTTTGAGACAGTGCTGCCATTGTTGACACAAGTGCCAGAGGGCCTGGTTCCAGGGTTCGTTACAAACATTGCCCTTAGTGAGCACAGCAAGGTCAGAGCAGAGCTCACTCTGAGCCAGTCCTGGCCAGGCCCAACTACCCCTTGTTTCCCAAACATCCATTCCCAGCAGGGAGCACAGGAATCAAAGGCTACTGGCTCTGGGCTCTGCTAGAGCCTGGGGCTCAGCCTGGCTTAGTGTGACCATCCAAGTGTCAGCAGAGGCCTTGTGCACTCTGCAGTCAAATTCCCAGAAATGCACAGTGAATGACCCACCTCGGATGTTGTGAGCTTCTGGGACTCTGTCCTGTACACTCCAATTGGAATGTCGCCCGTAGAGGAACAAAGCTTCTGATACAGTCTGGCATACGTCCTAATCCACAGATCCTCTTCTGTGATTTTCATCTGGACAAATAGGAGGGAGGACCTTTAACTCTTGAAGGTTTATCACTTGTTCACTAAGCTACTCATTAAAAAACCCCAAAAAACTAAACACTAGCTGGTAATTATTCCATTGTAGTGTTGCACCTTTACTCCACAGCAAGTCTGCAACTTCTATTGAGTTTGTGACACTGTTGCTTTTGCTTTCTCCCTGTTCAGAAGACATTGCACTGGAAGCAGTTTAGAATTATGAACTTCTCGTCTTGGTTTAAGATTACTTAAAATTTACATGGCAGCCTTCACCCGGTGTCTTTATTTGACTAAAATATGAATGAATAAACTAAATATTGTCAACAGTAAGAAACTGGTGTGGACAGACTGGACTGCATGAGCAACTTGAATTTTGTCCACCAGACTGCAGGCTGAATATATGGGGACAAGGAAGTGGGGAGGAAGTAATACACTGAGCAGAAGTGGCATAAGAAGTCTTACATGAAGCTTACTTATTTCAGTATTAGCTTTATTTCAAGATGTATGAGTTCCTTTTTAGAGATTCAATTGTACTTTCAAGTGTTCTTACATTCACTGTAATGAAGCTCAATGATTGACCAAGAAATATGTAATTTCTATTTAAACAACTTCTTGCCTATGAAGAACTTGTTCTTTATAGATCCCCATAAAGCAACTTGCAAATAACTCAACTTGTATTGATCTGTTTGCTGCACAGGGCATGATGGATGTAGGAGAAAACAGAAAGGTAGGGTTTATTTTAGTAAAAATCACTTCAGTTAAGTTTTTATGTGTGTATATACACAGTTAAGTTGCATGGGGGAATAATGACATATAAAATAAAAAGATGACTTTGTAACTCCTACTCATTTATTACATCTAATCTTTTTGTAAAAACTGATTATGCCCTTTATTACCCATAGGAATGGGGTTGGGAAATGGTCCTGGCCAGGTTGCACAATACAGGTAGCAGTTCCTAGTTTTTACATATTTAATTTCCAAACTGGTTTCTAAACTGCCATTACCATTTCATATAAAAAGCAGTATTCTTGTGTTTTCCTGACTTTCCAATTTTGTGATGAATGGAATGCATTGTGTTTTCTTGGGGAGATGCTTTTTGCTATGGAACTGAAAATGGGTATGTTTTCTGTTTAGTTTCCTCATCTTCTCCCTGATGAAAAAGGAAACAGATGGCTTTCCCTGAGCTTTCACAAAAGGAAATGCCATACAAAGAAAGCTGAAGTATTTTGCAGATAGTACAGAATCTTCTCTGGTACTCTGTATTGATTTTTTTTAAAAATAACTTACAGAACAAAGAAACCCAGATCCTGGTGTGGTGTCAAGTCCCAGCAGAAGTCTTGTGATAGAAATCATATAATCTTTCACAAATGACTGCAAGATTTTTTAACAGGAGAGACAGAAAAGAAAGAAAAAAAGCTTTAATAAACAGATGAGTAGGCAACCATTAGCACCATGTGTGAATTTCAAAGAAATTATACATCTGTGTTTACAGTCCATCTCTTTAAGTATCTTAATCACTGTAGGAATACCTATCCCTTTCTTTTTGCTGAATTTACTTATATAAAGCAAGTTTCCTAAATTGGCTCTGCATGTACATGCAATGTACATACAATATTCAGGAGACTAAGGCATAACAAAGGCATTAAAGCAAAAATGGATGTGTCAGTGAAAGTGAGGTGTTAGTCCTATGAGGTGTGAAATTATAATGAACTCTTCTGTGCAAAAGAAATGCTGGCATATGTTAGATGGGTCTGCAGTCCTCAGTGGGTCCCTCTGAGGTGACACTGCTATTACTCCATTCAAATGAGTGATCTGAAGGGTTTTTAAGGGTTGATATGCCTTGTTGCTCTGCTAAACAATGTGTTGCTATCGGTTAAAAGGTAGAAATTAGATTTAGTGTAGGAGTGTAGACTAAGGCCAGGAACAGACATTAGATCAGCTAAAACCACCAATATTTCTCGTCCTGGGTTGGGCTGCTGCAATGAGAGGGCCATGTGGGTGCTCTTCTAGCTGTGGCTGAGGCATTCTTTGCCACCTGTACTCAGGTGTAGCAGGGCAGCATTGTAGTCCTTGGAAGGCAGCACACACCATAGCTCTGCTGGCTTCATGCAAATGCACAGGTAACGAAGAGGTTTTCACAAAGAAATACCTCACAAAGCTATTACAGAAATCCTTCAGCGCTATAGAATCTGGATTTGTTCAAACTCAGAAGCTAGATGGATTTCATTTGATACATAGTGATTCAACTATTTTAATTTTTGTACTGGTAGGCTCCCAGTTGTGATGGGCTAAACACCAAGGAGCATCTCGAATAAAATTTGTTTGCGAATTAAACCTGTTTATTATCTTAGCTGCATCATTTCTGCCATGGAACTTTGATTAACAAGTTTATTCACCAGGATTCGCAAGACCAAGTTTTCATTTTTTAATCACTCTCCTAAAGACAATTCAAAGGTTTTCTTTCAGCCTATAACGGGAAGCACCAGCTGAACCATGATGTTCCCCATGTCATTTGCTCTGTTTCTTGCAGAAGAAAAAGACAGAAAATGGGACCATGAAAAAGAACAAAGAGCTGCTGTTATAGAATTTCTAACTTGAAGTAAGAAAGATAATTCTAGAAAAATGACAGTTCACCTATGAGCAGTAGCAGTTCAAAGGAAGGACAGGTGAAATTAAAGTGAGAATGAGCATGTGAGGCTTTTTTTTTAAACACTTTCTGCTGAATGGTGTTACTCTGTCAAGTCATAGCATGATTATTCATGTCTAGGAGCAAATAAAAAACACTGAAGTTATCTATGTGCTGGCAAGAGCTGTTGATGATTGACAGATCTGTTTCTATATATGTGTCTGTGGAATTTTTACTTTTAATATTGTGGTATGTGATGTTGATATTCTGGAGCAAGGTTATGAAGACGTTTTATATGCAAATACATTTATTTCTAGAACCTTAAAATACATATGTCCATATACATGACTGTTTATATATAAATGACTTCTTAAGAAAAGTTTAGCTCCAGGAATTTTTTTCTATTCATGTTGGATTTGCCTTCAGGAAATTTATTTGGAAGTAGAATTGCGATGAAAGAACACCTTTCATGCACCAAATTACCAAGTAAATTAATTTCCCTGTGTCTTGGGTTGCAATGCAGGATGTAACCAAAAGTATGTATTCTATCACCATCTGTCGAAACCAGGTGGGGCAGTGATCCTTATCTTGGGGGGGGGATATCTTCTGTTAATGGGCCATCTGTTAAAAACCAGGTGGGACAGTCATCTTTATCTTTTCCACAAACCATCCCTTCTCAAGGGAAGTATCTTCCGTTAATGGGCCATTGAGTCCCACTGTATGACTGATAAAATTACATCATCCCATTGGGAGATGCTCCACCCAGGGGGAGAAACCAAGCATTTCCAACCTAGATAAAATCTGAGATTTGGAACATCAGAGCAGCCTTTTTCCACTGGATTCCAGAGGAAAACCAGACCCTTCCACATCATCACTGGGCCTTTGGAGGAAAACTACACCTTACTGCAGGACCACTGCTTCAACTGAACCACATCTGTCACTCCAGGAGGATGCAGCCACCATTTAATGGGACTGCTACAAACACCCTGACTGACGGGGTGTCGGGTTGACTCTGTCAGTGTTTTGTTTCCTTGTATTACTGTATTTTTATTTTAATTTTTCCTAGTAAAGAACTGTTATTCCTATTCCCACATCTTTGCCTGAGAGCTCCTTAATTTCAAAATTGTAATAATTAGGAGGGAGGGGATTTACATTTTTCATTTCAAAAGAGGCTCCTGCCTTCCTTAGCAGACACCTGTCTTTCAAACCAAGACACCCTGTAAGGATGTTTTCCACCAGAGTACTAAAGCACCCACAGGCTATCCCTAGGTAGAGGCAAAGCAGGAGGCTGCTCAAGTGAGAGGATGATTTGGGCCATGGTGGTGTTCTGCTTATGCTGCATGCCTTGGTCCTTGAAGGGTGGTGCTGTGGGCAGCTCCTTGGGCATCCTGGTGTGTCAGAGTGTGCAGAAACGTGGGCACTGCTGAAGAGTGAGCAATATTGGCCTATTTTCCACCCTGAAACTAGCAACTACTGCCTCAATTTGTTCTAACTGTATTTTATGATATTTTTTCTTCAACTCTCTGGAGCTGTGCTCTTCCCTGATTCTCAGTCATCACTATTTCCTGGATTCTGAGCCACAAGGTTGAATTGCTGCCCTTTCTTCCCCCACTGTCTCTGTAACCACTGAATGCATTCCTTCCAAGCATGGCTTACTTTACAGTGTAATGACACGGCCTCTGCAGGTCTAGTCAACATGAGTAAAACGAGAGGGCATTATGAGGTAATTGAGGCCTTTATCAGCAAATGCAGGAGACTAATAAGTTTACTTCTACCTATTAAAGTAATTCTGTTGTTTCTGTTAGGGACATGATGCTGTGGGAATGGGCACTGCCTTTTTCCTTGCAGAGTACAAGCATTATTATTCTGTATAATCTGTAATTTATGTAGGGTTTATCAAAGCTATTTGACTATAGAGAGGTACATAAACAGTATTACATTATGCATCATCAGATTTTGTGCAGTCACAGGGTGATTTTGGGATCGGTAACTGAACTAACACATGGAGCATGGTCCATTATCCTTTGCCATTGATTGTTCCCAGTACAGACATACTTTAACAGATCCCATGTCAGAAACAGGGTCATCTAGCAATCAATCACAATAAAATGGGTAGCAATATTTGTGTTAAGTTACTGTTCATAGTACCTGATAAAGCAGTGTGTCCAACATGCTGATGCTGAAAACCCTGCCAGCAGCAAAGGGCAGTCGAAACATAAATGCCAGATTAGATCCCTTCTCCCGCTCTTTCTGTTAAGGAATTAAAAAATAGAAAACATTTTTAATGCTGGTTTTGGAAGGACTGTAACAAAAACATAAAATAGATATTATCTTGAAAGAAGTCGAAAGTGTAAAATCTCTTTACTCTCAACATTGTTTCTTCCTACAAGTATGCAGCATCTTTGTTCAATAGGTACAGTTTTTCAGGCTGAAAGACATTGATCAATGTATATACTGCTTCAGTTACTACATCTCAAACTGCATGGGTATATTCCACCAGATCAGTTTTAAAATGATGGAGGGATATTAACTGTGCTTAGCTCCTGTTAACCTGCTCCAATTCCTTGGTCCTGACAGTGGACTGTCATCCTGGTCCAGGAAGTCTCCTAGGAAGAGGAAACATGAACAGAATCTGGTATAAAAGGGAAGAAATGGCACAGGAGCCAATCAGTGCCCTGGTGCTGTTGGCCACACTCTTTCTGGTACTGACCAGGATGCCATTTGCCTTGTGGCTACCTGGACACACGCTGGCTCAGGCTGTCAACCAGCACCCCCATCCATGAGCGGCTTTCCAGCCACTCTGCCCCATCCTGCAGTGCTGCAGGAGGTGATTGTGACCCAAGGGCAGGACCTGGCCCTTGGCCTTCCTGAGCTCATACGACTGGACCAGGCTGGTTTAGTTTCCTTCCATCTCTTCTACAGCCTTGCTTTTCCTTCATTCTTGCTTCAAAGAGACTTTTGAGAAATAGAATCCTACTTTCTTGGCAAGAACAATTAATTTTCTGGTGTTGATCTGGAACAACTTCCTAAGAACCTGTCAGTTCAACAGCAAAATTTGTGCGCTAATTGCTTGTACAATTTTAGAATTTATGAAAATTGTTAGAGATCTATGTAAAATAAGACACCAATAATAAGCAGTACCAATCTCTTTTTTATAACTCATATATCAGTATTGGTTTTTATTACTTAATGTTAATTCAAATCTGCTTAATACCTGAATTATATTAAAGAAAAAATGGAGACAAGAAATAGGAGGCCCCATCCTGAAGGTTACAAAAGCAGCCTGGCTGTGTGTAAATCACTGCAAATATACTGGGCCATCCCAGATGGATTTCTGCTCACCTAACATCTCTGTGCTTATCCCTGTGGAAGATACAAAACCACAGGATTTGGTTTGATTAAAAGATATAGGAACTTGTACTTATTTCAAAATGATCACTTACAGCTTTAGAATTTTTATCAATAACACCTGCAATATTTACTTGGGAACAAAACATAGAAAAATAAAGTCTGAATCCTATCCAAAACAGTACAAACCCTTTCTTTCAAGAAAGAGGAAGTGATTCTTTTTCATTCTTTTTCTCATTCTTTTTCTTATGCAAGACAAATAGGGAACACAGATTTCAAGTCTAGAGTGTGGGTGTTTTGCTTTTCCTTTTCTCTCTTGTATAAAGGCCGCTGCTGTCTCCTATGTCAGTGCTGAGTTTATTGTCAGATTTATTCATCTCTAAAATGAGAAAAGCTGCAGCTGCAACAGCAGATGGACATCTGATTTGTGTATCTGTCTTCTGCAGCCCATTAGGCTGAAAAGCCAATTTTGCAAGTTTCACTGCTACCTCAAGGCAACTTGCCTGACATTCTCAGTCTTTCTGAAAATGAGATGCTTAATGCAGAAATAACAAGCAACTGTATGTTTGACTGCTTTAGGTAATTTTTACTGGAGTTTTTAATCGCCTTTCATTTTGCATGAGGGAGTTCTGAAACATCAAATGAACTATGGCACCACCTGTGAAGTTCTCCCTGCAAATGTTAAGATGAAGTGAGTGGGAAATATCAACAGCAGGCAACTGCAAGAGCAATGAAGAAAATGTTCTTTTTTTAAGGTAATTTATCTACTTCTGTTTCAGCAGAGCATAGTTTGGATGGGAAGTCCATTAAATATTCAGCTTCCAACCTATCTTCATAACTTTTGCACAATAAATTAATAAAGATAGTCAAGGAGATAAAATATTTTAAGTATTTCCAGAATATTTGCTTGAAAAATTAAGGAACCTATGTAAAGAAAGAAAGAACTGAGATAAAAATCCTGGTTTCACTACATTGAAGTAGACAGCCCACAGAGAATTCCAGAATCCAGCTGGAATCAGATTAAGGGAATATGGTAACAAATAATTCCAAAATCCCGTGTCAGTTATAGTACACCAAGACAAAGTTAGGCTGAAACACAGCATTGAAGGTCTAACCAGCAGCTGGCCCATCTTGCCCTGGAAGAACTGGCAATGCAGATTCCAGCCAGTTTTAGCTTATCCTTCATGGATTGACCACGGAGGGAGGAAGTGCTGCAATGGAGGAGGCACAGGTGCAAACTTTAAAGGGTAGTGGGTGTGGCATTATCCCAACAAAGCTGAGCCTCCTACTACAAACAGCTCCTCTCTTTGTGCAACAACTTTTGTCTGCCTTCCTCACAGCTCTCCAGGTTATGTCTCTGTCAGAACACCACCTAAACACAAGATCAAGCCTTCATGCTGTTACAGGCAAAGATAACAAGTCACTAAAGGTCACCCAGATATTTACATCTTGTGGTCAGCATGTAAGTGGGATATTCAACCGAGTCAAAGATTTACTTCTCATCCTTATACTGTCTCATTCACACAGGCTGAATTTTTGCAGCATTCAATTCCTCTGTAAGGAGGATTCCTTCTGGTGACTGGGAAGATAAGTTTCTATGGAAAGGCTCTCTTGCACTACGTATATGTTAAAATTACCCACGTGAATATTATACTGTATAGAGTGAACTCCGAAATCCCCAAAATCTAGGGGGATTACAGCACAACTAGGAAATGGAAATTATATGTTAAATCTGTGTAATGGTAATGATTTTGGCATGAATTCAAAGATAGATCTGAGGTGCACTGATTGGGAGGGTACACGAGAAAACCCAGCAATCATACTGACTGACAGACTGACAGAAAGAAAACAATGTAGCGAAGGATTTCTGCCCTTGAAGACTGTCACAGTGATATTATTTGTCTCTCACAAACTCAGAATATAGCCTGAAAGATCATGAAGGTAATACTAATACTGTAAGATCCGGGGAGTACAGAGGTGGTTGGTCAGATCACCAGTGAAGATTTGTGAGAAAGAGGATTGTCCTCGAGTTTTGAGTTAAATAGATACATGATATTACTTCCTTTGCTCCACCTGTTTTAAGTAACAGTATTTTGAACAAGCAGATTAAATTTATCTCCATACAGCCACAGTTCCACAATTTGAAAATACAACATATAAATATAAAATATGAAGGTCTTATCTAACATTTAAGTAGTGTTGCTGTCCCTCTCATCATTCTGACAGAGAACAATTCCTGTTCTCAAACCGTCTCAGTAATGCCAATATCTCTCACAGATACACAGAAATGTGTACAGAAGACATGATTATAGTGCCTTTCAAATGAAGTGGAATTAAAAAATACATTATAATAAAAGATGTATGTTTTAAGCATTTAGTCAGTTAAAAGATGTTCCATGTTAATTGCCCATGTCAGCTTCTTGGACAACTACATTACCTCTAGATATTTCATTATCCAAACACATTTCATTTTCCTTGAGCAAATTCCACCACAGAGTTGGTTGATTAATATTATATTGAAAAGTGATTAAATCAAATCAAACTTTCTTCTTAAATGAGGGTAGAACTTTGAAAAAAATTATCTTTTACAATAGCTCTACAACCATAAATCATTTCACTGTTTCCACTAGTTTTGAAATCTTTGTTACAAAAACAGAAAAAGTCATGAAAATGTAACATTTAAATTGAGAGCAGGGGAGGCAAAACTCCTTACCTTTTCCAATTTGGACAGAGCAAGAGAATAGCAGTCTTTGGCTCTGAACTGCATGAATCTCATGTTGGCTGGGTGAGTTAGTTCTGTGATAATGCTTAGGCTGGAGAACAACCTGTATTTTAAAAGAATGTAGTGGTTATACTTCTAACTGTAACAATTCACAAATGTAAGGCTCTACATAAAGCTACAGCTTGTGCTCGTGTCCACATCTTTAATGAAGTCCCTGAAACCTGTGGTGGGTCTGGGCCCAGTGAAATGCTGGTCCAACAGCAGAGACAACTACAACACATTCTCTGTAGAATTCACAAAGAAACACACACGGAGCTCACAAAATACTTAAATGCTAGAAAGAAACAACCTTATTGGTGCCATTATCAGAAGTTTTATTTAACTATTGGTGCAATATCACAAATCTGTAGGAAACAACAAAAATTGCAAAGTTCAAAGCTTGTACTCAGTACCTGGTTGCATGTAAAGTACTACTGATTTATGTACCCTTTCCAGTTGGTTTTTCTCTCTTGAGGTCTGTTTGTATGACATGACTACAGTCTGAGCAATATAGATGAAAAGTGACACTTGTGGGAGTTGCTGAGAAAATATATGTTTATGTATACTTATGTTCTCACTTTGAAATATTTACATATACAAAATATTTATAGCTTAACACCAATTCAGGCTTCCAGTAACTAAAAGTGATTGAGAAAACTCAACTGTGAACTGGCTGAATTACACAGATTTTCAAGCAGCAGACTGAAGAGCCCCTCCTCAGCACCCAGAGCTCCAAGAAACAGAAAGAAAATCATCATTTACACTATTTAAATACTAAATAAGTTGCATTGGAACACATATTATTATTTAAATCCTTCCTCTACAGATTCTTGTCAGAAAATGAGATGTACATCTGTAGCCTCTTTCACTGATCCTGAGGCTACTTATTTACACTTAGCATAGGTAATTGTAGTATTAATTACACCATTGATGTAGTTCTTCTGTCTCACTTTTCATGGAAGCAGGATTTGTAAGTTAGTTTCAAATGGAATTCAATGCACCTTTTTGCAAGTCTTGTCCTTTTCCCCTCACTTTTGCAGGGAGAAACATCACTGAAATGGCAATTCAAGCAGAGCCTGAATGTGGGGAAATGTATAGCCAGATTATCTGCCACTATGTGTTAATCCCATACTGTATTTAAAAACTAACACTACAGAATTCAGACTTAGGAGTAATGGGAAATTAAAAGCTGATCTCATGACAAAATATACACAGCAGGAAAAAATGCAGGCTGCTATGTTTCTCTCAAAGATGGTTTAGTCACCAAGATGTGAAAAATTATTTACATTAGGAAATAAGTTTCAAAATTGGTATTGGTACAATATTTTACCTACGAGTGCCTTTTAGCCAAATTAGGGGAAATTACTCTCCAGGTAGTCAGGGACAGACTGTATCTTGCCCTGGGGGTAAGGCACATTGCCTGCCAGCTTTTAGCACTGGAGCAGACCATTCTAGTAAGAAAGGACTGGATGGGGAAGAGAAAATCCCCACCAGCCTGATGGAAGGCATGGCTTGCTGTTGAACTTGTATTTGGAAATCAGACAAGTAAGAAAGACATGCAGGTCCTTTCCAAACCACAATGATAAACCCAGAAAATAATGCAATACCATCACAACGCCTCATTTGGTTTATCTCTAAATTGGTGCTGACAGCTAGATACTGTTACTAGCTGTGTACTGCTGGCAATAGGCTTACTGCAGGATTTGAAACACAGCCTTTAAGAGGTTAACTAATAAAACTTTATAGTAGTACAGACCTACTGCCTGAGGAAACCTGCTGTTTTTCTGAGGTGGGCTCACACCTGTCTACAGGGACTCAGTGGTTGGCTACTTATTTAATTTTAAAAAGTGAAAAGAATCTTAAGGTATAGCCCAAGACTATTAATTTCTCCTTTTAAGGTGTGATAACTTGTTCTTTCTTAGTCAGTGTGCCCATTTGAGTCACACTTCTGTACTCCTGTGTCAGATAAGTCAGTGCTGTGTCAGTTTTAATTGGGATGGCACAGCTTCTATCCCTAAAGGTGCTAATAACCTTGTCCTTATAAACAATGCATCTGCCTTCCAGGGTGGGGAGCACACTCTCCTGGCAAAGCAGGATTGCTAGTTTATGTAAATTGGGGAATAACAACACAACTGGTGTATGAGAGCCGCCAGCCTAGGCTGAACACTACTGCAGCACTCTCACATGGCTTTTTCAGGCCTGAGTAACTCACATCGGGGTGTTTAGATCAGCCTGTATCCTCTGAACAGTTTCACCTGCTGAGACTAAAGTGGAATCTTTATCAATGAGGTGGTATCATTGAAAACAGCACATTAAATCCAGTGGTTTAAAATCCCTCTTTAACACTACAATTGGTGTCGAGTGCTGTTGCTCTCTACCACGTGCAGTCTTTTCTTCATTACTTTCTGATATTATTAGCTATTCATAATTAACAAAAATGCTCTCAATACATTTTTCAAGGTTGTTTACAAAACTATTTACCTAAGTGCAAAAAATGTAGTTTATTCTGAAGAACAGGTAAATGCCACTACCTTACACCCCTTCCCAAAGCTTACTTATTTCTACAAATTTTATATTATATTATTATATTATATAAAAATGCAGTGAAATTATTAAATTAAAAATTAAAATTTTTTAATTAAAAAGATTCAATTATGTGTTCTAGGGGAAAAATAGAAAACATTTATACAATACACTATTTGTGAAAGTTTACAAAGTTTTATGAAAAAGTGTTGTTAAGTTTTAAACGGAGGTATTTATTTTAATTTACTTTGATTGCAAATATGCAGTGTTAAAACAATATTGAACCAGACACAGAGTTTGCACACGAGTTACAGCTGCCATCTAGTTGCAAACAATGTGCAATACAACTGAAGGAGTGTAAAGTAACATCTAATGGCATATCTATCGTATGTAGTTTCTCTTTTACAAAATAGAGCACAATTAGGGGAAAAACCAATTGGGACTTCGCAAGTTTTACATTTGATACAACTGTAAACTGTATTTCTGAAAAACTGATGTATGTAAAAAACCTCGGTGAGATGCCCTAGCACTGTATGGTTAGTAGTAGATCTGAGTGATGCACAGATAAAGTTCAAGTATAGTTTCAACCCAAATTTCATAGGTTGTAAGTATGAAACACACACCTGTGCAAATATCAGGTAACAATTCAGAAACTGAAATGCTAGAAAAAGACGGAACTAACGTTTCTTGTGCAATGCAGATTTTGCTTCCTTTGAGCACATGCAGAAATGCAAAGAGCATTACTGCATTCTCACAGAGCTGCATTTACAAAAAAAAAAGCTCCATTGCATTTTAATGAGCTCAGTTTTCTAAATCACTGAAGGATTCAAAAGACTTTCACGATGCTCCTCTCTCTGGTCTTTCGTGGAAGGTCTGACAAAGAAAACAGGTATTTGCAATAAAAGCAACATTGAATCAATTTTCTTCCAGGTCTTATTAGAAGGAACACCAGGAAGTAATAGCTTTTAAGCCCCAAATCAGGGAGGCATTTCATAGCTGCTGCGTAGTGTTTTGTTTTGTGTGAGATTTTTTGGGTGTTTTTATTAAGCAAGTAATATTTTTCTCAGCTCAAAGTGACACATTTTCCATACTTATTGAACCAAGATACCGAACACAAAGGCTTTAATGAGGAGAGCTCTCAAAAAGAACAGCAAATCTCAGTGTTTTGCTTTTCATGACAGCCTCCTCAGCCTCTTTATACTCTCATGACTCTTAGCATGTTGCTGTCATATGTAATATTGTATATATCTGCCTAAAAACCTAACTTTTGTGCAAAACTAGATATTCAAAATGTGAACAATTACTACTAACTTTACAGTGATGCACTGCTTACCTTTCAGCATTAGAGGGATCTGTTTTTTATATGGGCTTTAGCATTATTGTGAATTTTCTTTTCTCCACTATCTTTCATCATAAGTCTTCAAGAGTAATTTTATTTTCCTTCCTGTAAACCTGACAGCTAACTTTTAAAACTATTATCTGCTTTTGGGATGCAAAGCATTTCATCTGAGCTTTCAGGGAAAGACTTCAGGATTTTAAGTGAATTGCTAAGCAGGGTGGGAAAAAGTTTGCCCATGTAAGACACAAATTCGAGCAAGGGAAAACTTAAGTAGAATAAAAAAAGAATAAAGTTCTTGGCATAAGAAGCATCAAGTATTTCACAATTAATGAGGATGTGCAGATAGATTGCAAAAATGCCTTACCTGAAGAGGGTTTGAACATTCACAATAGTCTTGGCATCTGCCATGTAGTCTTCCTCAGCACTCATTGTGCTTTCTTTGTCCACCACCACCATATTAGCTGCAAAGGTGACCCCACACCTTAATAAGTCATCTAGGCTTTTGTGAAGAGAAAGAGGGAGAAAGAAACAAGCAACTTAAATATGGAACACCTGAAAGATTAGCCATGGCTGGCATTTGCAGATCAACTGATGTAACTGATGTAACAACTTCAAATATAATCAAAGATAACATCTCAATTAATTGGTAGAATAGAATATAGAATCTACTTAAGTAAGTTGTTACAGTCCCTCTCTTTTGTTAATGATAAATTTATTTCAATTTTTTTTTAAATAAGCCTTTAAGTTGCTTAGGAAGACTTTGGCCTTATCCACTGCAACAACTTGCTCCATTGCAGTTACTTCTGACAATAGCAAAACTCAAATAAATGCTCCAGGTTGCTCTTTCCCACAACTTTATTTTGGTTTCAAAATGTTAATAAATGAGTTGGAGTGTTCTCAGGATGCTTTTAGGAGCAGCTGCAGGGCAGCAGAACTTTGGGCACAGCTGGACAATGGTTTTGTGAAGCCCAACCACAAAAAACACTCACAGACAGCTGAGTTACAGTTCTCATCATGCCTTGTAACTTTGTCTCCAAAATGAAGCATGTTTCAGCTGTTTTAACAACATTTTCCAGGGATCCTAAGCAGTTTTTGACAAGTGTGGTGGGCTTTTTTAACAACTTATTTTGGAAGAATATATACCATTATTTTTGAAACTGTGCAATATCACTCATGGTTAACTACAACAAAAGAAAAACTGATTTTATGTGATCTGTGAACAACTGCAGTGCACAAGTAGAAGTCCAAACTTTTTTTTCTGAGTAATTTGTATTTCTTCTTTTTCAGACTTTCAGTTGATCCCTGAAAATAGCGGCATATTCTGAAATACCCAGATTTTCCGCATTTCAATGTTTCATAAGCTCAACAGCTATTCCTATTTTAGCAGTTACATTCAGCTGGCTTGTGGAGAATTTGAAAAATGCTAATGTGGAAATATTATAATTCTAGTTCTCAGGTACCCCTAGCTAAAGGTTTCTCAAGATTGACTAGATTTCTACACAACTGTGAAATCTGTTCAGTTACAGATCTCAAATCCTACCCAAGGACTGGGGGACAGGTACCTACTACTTGACATATTTTGATGAATTGCATCTCTGCTATGAATTTTGGTAAAGCTGTTTTTCTGTGAGCCATCTACTTCTAACAAAACAAAAGAATGGTAAATGAAAGTCATTCCTTTGGTGGTTTTCTCTCTGAGATGATGATACTTCATTGCTGGTGAACAAATGACATATATTTCAGATACTTAGATAGTAAGTGGTACTTTGAGAATGTATTTTATACCCCTTAAATAAGAAAGGAAAATTTGCATATTTTAGATTTTATTTCTTATATACAGATGATCAGATCTATTAGTTGTACATGATTTAAAAACATGGTGAGGAAAACACAGGGAATATGTATCAACTATATTTTTTAAAGTATTCTTATTGATGATAATGGATGTCAAAAAAACCCTCTACAAACTATAGCTACTTATTGCACCAGGAATTAAACTGATTTTAGTGTCAGAAAAGATGCAGAAGTTCATGCTGGTATTACTATGAACTTCTGAATTCTGAATAACCACTTACTCCAAAGACTACATGCTTCATTTTTTAAAAAATGCATTTAATTCTGAAAGAACAACAAAACACCATTAGGAGGGATCTGGCGATTTCTGTTTTGAAATAAACTCAGTAAATTTAAACAAAGTTTAATTTTCTACATTAGTAAAACAAGTTAACATCTGAGTTATTAATTACTTCAAATACTTTGAGTATTCCTTTTTTGAGTATACATTTTGATGCTGTTGGGTTTTGCCTTTTTCCTTTTATATGTTCTCTGTATTCTTCACATATATACATGCAGCTCTGTAGCCTATTGTATTAGTAGTTAGTTAGTTTTCCCAGTAATTTTCCATGACCTATCCCTAGGGAGAAAGAAAAAACAAATTCCAGAGCTCCAAGCCCCAGGAGGTGCAGGGCACCAATGCTGTCTTGGTTTGTCCTGGGAACTAAGGCCAAGAACAACTGTTCAAGAAACATCTTCATGGAAACAGTACAGCCAGTGCCAAGGGGGGACTCCAGAGAAGGGGCTTGACCTGGGGGGGAATTTCATAACCACTTGTCCTCCTAATTGGTGCTTTTTATCAATTATGCTAATTTCCTAAAACCTATAAAATTGTATTCACCCATGGAGGGGTGGGCTTTTGTGGACATCTTTCCATAACTGCCTCTGAAGACCTTCAAGTAAAGATCTCCTTTTATATTACCTCCTTACTAAAATTATCTCGAGTTTCATTTCCAGGTTGGGAAAAAGGCAACAATTTAATTATTCTGCCATTATGAGGTTTTTTTATAATTTATGTAATTAGGAGTTAAGAAAATAATAGATATTAATAACCTGTGACCCTTTCTTGTTTTATAGGAAAAAATGCAAAGTGGGCTCTTTGTAAACCTTGCAAGGATTCGGTATCAACAAGGTAAATCTGTAACTGTATCACTATTATAAGCAGGAAATAAGTTTTTTGATTTCTACAAGAGGAATTAATATTATGGGCTTGTAGCCCCAATTCACTATGTAGTGAAGCAAACAGTTTTCTTTAAATTTACAATCTACACAGAGGAGTTTACTAAAATATTCATGACTCCTTGCTCTTCTCTTGTTTTTGCCTGATTTTCACATTAAAGTTCTGTTGCTAAACCTATATCCATAAACATATATTAGCAGAGGTGAAGACAGAAATGTAGGAGTAAGTGATAATTTAAGTAGTGGAAGATGAAGACTTTTGGACACATTCAAGACTGTTTACATTCTGTAGCTATCTTTATAAAACCCGAGTCAATGAATTCCAGCAAATTATAACTCAGTACAGACTGACACTAGAATCAGGGCTATAATCTGTTCATTTGTAGAAATGTATGAACTCACTTAAATAACTGTTAATCTTACGTTTTTGAAGATATTAACACATGCTCCCTGTCATGCTTTTCACTAATGAGCTCTTTCATAAAGCAGAAATTTGAAATCCCAAATTACAGCACACAGATACAGACAATGCATGCAAAAATCTCATCTCCAACTACAACACACACACACAAAAACATGCAATGACGATACACACAACAAACCACTGAGACTACAAAGGTAAGTTTTCTAACAGTTATTTCACCTACTTGTCGATAGAGCCCACCATGTAGTAAACCATTGGAAACCAACAGATTGCATCCAGAAAATGCATATCTGGCCTAAGCAGCAGATGGAATTACAAAATGAAACACAGTATCACAACAGCAGCATCTCTTCGAAAATATTTTAATCAACCGGTAGTTTGGGGTGTTTTTAAATAAAAAAACTTTCTTAAACTTTGGCATTATAATGTCAGTTTAAGCAGAAAATAGGTTTTCAGAAAGCTGTGAATCAACAGTTTGCTGTGATCATAAAGAATGACTAGAATTAACATGCTTATATTAAGAAATGCACCTCTAAAATCAGAAATGTTATGGCACAGGACAATTCCAAATATTAGAACAAGTGAGTGATGTCAAAGACACACTACCAAGGTATACTCCAATGGATGTCTTATGAGGACTTAAAATAAGCATCAGCAATTCTTAATTAAAATGTAAAGCGGAAATCAAATCATCTTTTGGGTTTTGTGCCACCTACTGCTTTCAAGCCCACTCCCTCCCTCTCAGAGAAGTCACTGCAAATGCTGCATAGAGACAACATTAAGGGTGTTGGTTTAATTAGCAAGCAGAGCTTTTATTTCACATTAATCAATCAAATGTGGGTTTAGCTATGAAGTGTCACAACAGTATTAAAGTGTGTGAAGTTGGGCACTGTGCCGGCAAAAGGAGCTGGCACTAGAGGGCCCCCGTGCCCACGGCTTTGCTCTCACACTGCCAGTGGAAGTGATTTAGCCTCATCCAGGCCTCTCAATTTGTGTAATTCACTGTAGTGCCTACATAAAAACCTGTTTTGCAAACACAGGTGACTAAGGAGCTGCCTGAGGGAAAGTGGGACACTTCACAGCAGGTCTTTGTAGAAAAAATCACTTAAACTGCAACAGTTCTACGCAAAGGGAAGTGTCAGCCCTGGAATCACAACCTACAAGACATTTTTGCTTTCTTAGCTTGTTCAGCTATTCTGTGTACAGCTAACCTTCATTTCTGTGTCTTTCAAGTGATTTTAAGTAGCTGAACTATACCAAAGTGTTGCAAAAAAACCCCAGAAAACTAATTTATTATCAGATTATAAATGAACCAGTCTTGGCATAGGCAAATGTGTCTGAAATATTAAAAGCAAGAAATGCAAAATTCCAGCAGTCACCAGAGAGATATAAAAGTAACAACAATACTGCAGGTTTTAATGTTCATCCATGGCTTTAAATAATTTTAGATAAAGTGTGTCTGTAGGCGTCCTTTTGGCTTAAAGAACTGTTTATCTTTGAGTGTAGAGTTATTAAAAATATACCTAACTGGTCCAGGCCCGTAAGTGCATTGTGTTAAGTAGGTTAGTGCTGTCACGTAGCTGTGAAACTGCTACACAGCTTGCTTTTTACAGTGTTTATTAAGCCATTTAATTTTAGCAGTATTATTCACATTTTGGGGGGTAATTTTAAGAAAAACTTAGCTGAAACATTGGCCATGAAGAATAAGAAGATTTAAGTTTACAGTCGTTAACAGTCAATAAAAGGTCAATTTTGTGTATGACAGTGAACATGGAGTATGAGTTTTGTCACTAACTTTTCTCAATGGTAAGTGTGCCATAATGTTTTTGATTTTCAGCTGGCCACGTGAAAAGGGGTCATCTATTGAAGTAATGGCAAAATGAGTTTAAAACTTATCAGAAGGGGGAAAAGAAGTCTCCTTACGGATTATCCAGCAGTAATACAATGGGGTTTAGCTCTTTCTTTGGTCGGTAATAAGCTCTGAGTGGGACAATAAAGTTATATAAGCCATTTCCAGCAGTTTCTGCTGCAACTATAATCAATTTATTTTTGAATCCATAGGCTTTGGCATCTTCATGGTAGTTATGCTGGCATCCCTAAAATCAAAGTAAGAAACAAGTTCAGTGGATGTGACTCCAATAGAGACCTGGTAAGATATAAACACTTGGTGATGAAAAGGAGAAAATATAGCATTATAGCAAACACAGCAAAAACTTCATCTCTAATGAGAAATCAGAATTTAGCTCTGCTCAGATGTAAGAGAAAAATGAGAATGCAGGGTTATCCAGTAGCAGAAACCACTCTTACCTTATCTAGTCTTAGACAACAGAAGGGTACTTTTTCATGCAGAAGATGACAAAAGGTGGGAGAACTTCCAATATAAGGAGAGTAAGGAGGATAGCCTTTGGCATACCTAAAATAGAAAAAAAAAAAAAATTCAGTATAGCAAATGACAAAAACACAGCTGCCTACACAAGTGTTTTATGGGATGTTTATATATATGTCCAAGTTTTAGAGTCAAATACACAAAATGAACTATGTTTAATAGAGGTCAAAAGAATGTATTTTGCAGCCAGTTCAACAGAACTTAGTGGAAGCTGCCATGCTTTTGGGTACTGAAGGCATTTTGCTTGGGTTTTTGAAAATAGTCTGTTGTATCAGTGTGCTGTCAGCATTTTGAACTGGAAACTTCTAAGTTAAAAAAGGAAGAAAGGAGAACAGAAATAACTGTATTTCTGCTCTTCCCTCTCCATTTTTTTTTCAAACATTTACTAAGAATGAGTGAAGTCATTACCTTTTAGCTTTAACAATGTACTTTCAAAATGGCTGAAATAAATTCTAAATGGTAAATCCTCTTCCCAATGAGGTGAAATTTCTAATTGGCTTTACTGTTTTTTTACATGAGACCTTTTAAACCCTGGTGTTTCAGTCTGCAGATTTAAGATGACTTGCTCTATTAATTTTTTCTCTGGAGCCCGAAATCTTCCCTGGGGCTTCTCATGCTTGTCACTGGTGGAGATGGGAAACTCTGCTGGTTGAAGCACTGGCTTAATTGTGTATTTCAGTTTCAACACCCCTGTCAGCAATTCCAATAAACATAATTGCTCATCTGCACAGCAGGATTGAATCTTCAGGATTTATCTGAGTAATGCATCATTACTTTCAGTAATACACTAACAAGCATTTTGAATTAGATGTGATAATTTTGTCCTATACTGCTTTTTTGTCATTCCTGCATTTTGAAGTCACACACCTAACCCCAGCGTTCAAAAACCTGTTGGATGATCTGATTATCACTGCATTCTTACGACAGGAATACTTACCTGCTTACAAATTTGTTGAGTGCTCACTTAGTAATTACGGAAAGTAAAAAAGAAAAAAAAGAAAGGCCCTAAAATGTGCTATGAATGCATTGTAATACACAACTACAGCTTTTATGACTGCAAAGAGAAAATCTCCAGCAAATAGATGAATTAATCTGTTGGGTGTTTTTGTATTTCAAAGTAGGCTTATGGCATTCTGCCAGCATTTCCTCGATGGGAATAATTCCATAATTGGGCTTCATGGGATTTGCTTCCTAGAAGTCCTCAGATTGATGTGCATTTCAAAACAGATTATTGACACATTTTATATAGTATTAACTTTTCACTTTATTTTACATTTAATATACGTACTCTAAGCCTGCAGAGACTTCATCATCCGACGGGGTGGTTTCATCCTCTGACTGGTCACTGAGCAGGTCGCAGGTGTGCAGGGAGGAGGAGTCTGCCACCTCCAGCACCGGGGCTATGCTGGGCCTCCTGCCCTCTTTGCCCCCCTCGGCAGGAAGGGCCAGGGTGGCCCCGCTGGCCCCACGGCACCCTGTGTCCTGTAGATCGATGGCCACGGTCCCTAGGGGCAGGGAAAACATTTCCTCAGTGCTTCTCAGAACCTTTAGATGAGATTCCCAGGTTTAGTGGGGATTGCCTGGCTGCATGGCAAAGGATTGACAGCAACACGATGCTGATTGTGTTTATTCCATTAAAATAAATATTTAAACTGTACTCAAGGAAAGTAACACTTTTCCTGACAATTAGTCCACGTCTTCTTGTAAACTACCTCTTTAAAACCATACCTTATATAATCAGTCCATATTTAAATGCATCAACAACCTGCAGATTTTACTTATGGTGTTTTTTAAATTAAAGAAGCTCATAAAAACTTCTCGCAAACAATCAAGTACAAATGACAAAGAAGTACTCACATGATTTACCCACTTGTTTTGTTTGCATACACTACATTGTTATTTTTTTATAACACAGTCTTAAATAGTTTAATTCCACATTGTCAAGTAAAAGAGAATCAAATTCCATTTGTTTGTCTGGGGGTTTTAGTTTTGGTTTGTCTGCTTGTTTGTTTTTGTCTGGATTTTTCTTTGGTTTGGTTTTTGTTGTTTGTTTATCCGTGGGGTTTTTTTTTAATATGAGGGCAAATGTTTGAAGTTTTTATATTAATTCTTTCTACCCATACTTATAGTTTCTTAAAAGTTTAGGAAGATGCTTTAAAATGTACTACTCATTAAATAAGAATATGTTGTGATGTAATCTTTTTTTTTTTTACTTACCCATGCTGGCTATTATACTGTGTACTGGTAACCTAGAAGCTCCATGATAAGATAATTTTGATTCATGGTTTTTTCTATGCTTTTCTTGCTTCTTAAAAGCAGAATTCTCTTCTTTGGTGATATTTATGTAAAAGCATATATCAGTAGAACTCATGATATATCGAGGACCTGGATTCAGCAAAATGTTTTTGTTATCTTCCTTTCTAACACCAATCAGACAGACTCCAAACCTTAATTAGAAAAGGAAAGGCATGGTTCATTTTGCATAGTCCTGCAAACACCAGAATTTCCATTGTCAAAAATGAACCTCAGGTATATTTTTATTCTTTGCACCTTATGAACATTTGCAGCTTTCTGAACAAAGATGTTGAAAAAACGTGTCCTGTTAAACAGGCCACATCAAATCAAGCAGATTTTATGAGCTCATGAATTCACAGGCAGTTGAGTGTTTTTCATAATGCCCATAATACTCTCCTAATGTTGTTCTAGTTGATTTTTTCTGTCACGTGAATAGTGCTTTTTGGGAAAATATTGGTAGAAAAATGGATATGTGATATGAAAAATTGTTAATCATGTTAAATTGTTCCATTATTTATAAGTAATGGAAACCATTTTCATAATTCATTTTTGCAATTCACTCTTTAAAATATATTTGATTAGTGATAGAAAATAAGGAATTACAGCAAAAAACCCTCTTTCTCTCCTTCATTAAAAATGAGAATAAACTCAGCATTTAGGGTTTGATAAATGCTTATTTCATCAAATATATATAAACATACAAGATTTGTGTTTATTTTGCATGTTCATCTCAGAGAGCAGCACTGGATAAGTGATGCATCATCTGGACCTTAAAGTAGGTATGTTATCATCCAACACTGAACAATTACCAGAATGTACCATGTGGTACCTTTAAACTGAACATTTTTCATAATATGAACATGCCATAAAGGAAGCCAGATTTCCAGCTGAGTCCTAAATAAAAATTTAAAAAAAAAATCCCACACACTCCCACCCATTCATTTCTAGATTGTTTCAGACTTGGAAAAGGATCGGTGTTCTTGAAAAACCTCTGAAAGGTGCCTTTTTTTCCTGGTTGTCCAGCAATATTCTGTGTATCTTTCATATTCTATTCTTTTAGACTGAGGTGGGCTGTACAGAATGAACACAAGCTTTTATCTGACCAGCTCCAACTCACAGAAATATATCCATATTTCAGATGCTTAAAGCCAGGAACAGATTAATGTGCAGTACTGTGCCTTTATCGCAGAGCTACGCTGCAGGCAAAACAATTAATTCTTTCTTTGAAGTTTTGATGGTTGATAAGAAAAATAAACATACTTTTTATGTGCATGGAAAGAAGCATATGTGAAGCTCTTCCCCTCATACTCTGCAAAAAATGTACTTTCTTCCAGGTTAATGTGATAGACTTCATTACCAGAGCATCTGCCATACATTTTCTGCCATTGTTCTGGTGATTGCTGACTCTCCCTGAAACATAAAGAGAATAATTTAACACTTAATGCAAAGTTCTTACTAATCAGAATAGTATTTCATGTCAATAGAAACTACAAGTGTCTACTGAAAAGGTCCCATAGGCTGATCTGAAAGAAGTGTTTAAGATCAAATCTTGGTAATATTGTAAGTACAGAGATTATTCTAATGTATTAAAGAGCAATTTCTGCTAAGTAATAGACATATAAGTCTATATAAGAGTATGCACTTTAATATCAGAAGAGAGGTGGCTCAATTACTTTAAAATCATACCATAGTAAGTAGATCCATGGCAATTTGAAGATGACAGGTAAAACCAGCAGCATTCTCATTATATTCATAAAGACAGTTTCTTCATATGCTTTGTGGCTCTCATTCCTGTCTGAATATCATTATTAACAATTTATGTAGGAAAGAATAATTTCTCTTTGGTTATTTGATCTGTATGAGAGATTTTTCTGCATTTGCTTATCACTGATCTTTACCCTCTGGGTATTTTGTTACCCCTGTCTTGTAGACTATTACAAGTACATAGCTGCTTTTCTCCAGTGCAAGAAAAACAACAAAGCAGATCATCCTTTATGCAGCTGCTGCCCTTAATGCAAAGAGTTTAGTGGAAATGTTCCAAACCTCAGCAACCCCAACACTTGTAGCCCTGGAGCTCCTGGGAACTTCTTGAAGTTTCACATGGAAACAAGGTTCTGCCTGCATGACTTTTACTGGAGGTAGCTGATGCACACATACACATATGTGCAGATAGGTCATGAAACTGAAAAGTGTGTTCTGTGTTTTGCCACTTAGAGTGAAGATCTCAAGAACATGCTCCTTTTATGCTCATTTCTACATTTTCAGCACCTTAACACAATTTCTATTTTTCTTCAATTTACCATGTTTTATCACTCTCATCATGAAATCATTTTGTTTCAAGATGAAAATAAGTGAACCATTTTTGTTGCAACACTATAAATAGTGTACTAGGTATAGAACAGCAGAACTAGCAATGTAATTTCAGAACATTTTCCCTTATTTCATTTTTCCCCCTAAAATAAAATGGTCACCTGTTTAATGTCTGCTTGGTTCCAGTGAGTTGTCTGAAAGCTTCCCATGGGGCTGTACTGTAAAGATCACATTAACTTCAAGTCAGAAAGATTATTTTCTTCCAGTGTTTTGTATCATCAAACAAACATGAATAGAGTTGTATTAATAGTTTAGATAATCAGAAAACAGTTAAAGATAATTTTAGAGATTATTAATTAAGATTAATAACGAGATTAATATTCAAGGTAGAATTTTGGTGTCTTACAGACTAAAGTTTTAAATTCCATAAACAGGTGAGAAGACAACAGGATTATTTACAGCTCCTTGACAGGTTTTAAAACTTGAGTCATACATAAGGTTTAATGCAGGTGTTAATAGCAACCATGATAATAAAAGGATAATTAAACAGGACCTAATGTAAAGGAAAGCAGTTCAATATTAACACTGGAAGTCTATTTAACAAATTATTTTCATGTTGTAGATCTAATTTTGTATTTGGTTTGGTTTATAAATACACGTATATAGAATTTTTATTTGTAGTTTAATAATCTGCTTTCGCCTAATTTTTACTTAGCTAAACTCAACTGCTCATCTGACTTCATCTTTCATATGCATAAATAAAGGTAATTTCACCAATTTTAACAACTAGCAGTTAATTTACTTCTTGTTCAACAACAGAAAACATCTGGAAAGCCAAAAAAACCCCAAACCCTCTGAACTATAAATTGGTCAAATCCAAAGCAGTTTTATGTCTGCAGCACAAGCAGTACAATGACAAATGCCCTTATTCTGGAGTCTGTCTGAGAATAAATGCTCTAAAGAGTGCTGACTACAGTAGATAAATAAAAACTAGACATTTTCAGTTTTTCAGTCTTTCTGTATAAATACAGAGGAGTATTCTTACAGTAACATACATTGTACATTCTTACAGAAACACACATTACTTTAATCCTTCTAGATTCAAAGTAATGCTACAACTACTTGTGCAAAAACTTTTTTATTTTTTCCTCCTAGTATACAATGACCAGACTAGAAAACAGTTACATTTATTATGCCGGATATATCTATTAATTCCAATTGCAAAAGAAATCTTAAGCACTTTTGAATTCTGTGACAGTTACTTTGCATCATAGTTGGGAATCTGCAAATTATCAATGTGACTGTGTTAAACAGTGAAATGCTGAAGTTCCTAAGTACAGCAGAAAACATTTCCCTTTTGTGTGTTTGGTTTTGTGCTGATGGAAAATTCCCTGACAGCTGTTAGGAACACTGCTCTTCTTTTACATGCATACAATGTGAAATAACTGGACAAGGCTCTGGATTCTGTGCATGTCACAGAACGAAAGGTAGGCAGAAAAAAGGTATGAACAATGTATTTAATCATGGTGCTCAGCAGGTATCAAAACACTGTTTTGTTGTCTTCCTGCTAGGAGATTCTAGTGCAGACAGTGCCATTAAATCTTGACATTTGTTGTTCTCAGTAGTAGCAGTTATAGGAAGAATTTTTGTTTTCCCCATTCTGGGCAAAGAGGAATACTAGTAATGTCATATAGAAGGTTAAATAACTCTGCTTATATATATACTGAGTTCATGGTTACATGAAAAAGAAGTTAGCATGTCACAAGACTTATATAGTGTATATGCAGCTATTCCATTTCTAAAATATATTTAGGGATTCACTCTTTATTGCATCTGTGTGTCCACAACATTACAATCAAGGAGGCCGTATTATTCCAAGAATACAACATAAAAGAGATACACCAGATGTGGTAAAATTATTTTAGTAAATTCAGAGAAGTTCTACTGTGTCTATGCAGTCTGCAGAGACACCATAATTCTGCAGCCCTTCCAGCAGTGTGGTCATGTTAAAAATCATGTAGGTTTGTTTGCCTCTTAATGTACAGGCACAGAAGAGCAAATACCATATGTCATCAATAACCACATTTTTTTTAGTTAATTGAAACTGACCTTCAAATTAACCTAATAGGTATTCTTAGGTCTTGTTAGTGCTCGTAAGTAGAACTTTGTGATAGATAGAGGTACTTCAATCTACTAAACTAGAAATATAATTTTTTCGTATTTTATATTGTAGAAGTGGCACAACAGCATGAAAAAAACCCTTAAATATTAGTGGAAGAGGGTGTTCTCTTCAAAACTATACTGCCTTGAGTAAGGCATTTTGAAGCTTTGATTGTGCAGAAAATTCTATTTTCTTTTTTAAAACTGTAATTGTCCGTGTGGGAATTCAGGGTAAGCTGTTTTCCAAAGAGTATCAGCTATGATTTTTCCAAGTTGTTGGGGTTTTTTTATGGTATTATATACTTACTGTCCCCTAGATGTATGAACCAGCAGAGTGATTAATGTAGAAGTAGCTGGACATATACAATTTAGAGCTAGCATAGCATATTTGAATTCCTCTTCACATACAACATGATCTGTAGGGAAAAAAAAGAAGGATACAAATTGTTTTACAAAAATACTTTCAATTGAACAGAATTATCACTTCCTTGTCTAGGAAAATGGTGAAGATGGATCAATCAACAGCTGGCCCAAGATCTTAATCTGCTTGAATCTTGGAAATCAGCTCTCTATAAATTTTCCCTATCTATGCTATGTAACATGGATGGCTACTGTTTTAAATCCAGATCACAGTTAAATGCTCTCCAGTGCTTGCTGATGGCACGGAAAGGAAATAGAAATAATTCTTTACTGTAATTCCTATATATCTGTGACAGTATTGAAATGGCTATAAAAAGGGACAAGCACTAAACTTGTAACGGCTTGTCAGTGTAGAAACATAAAATCAGAGAGGTTTTGTAAAATCATGAAGGCATTTAATACTAAGTCAGTTTTTTCCCCTCAGAATTTAGTGTTGGGTTCTTTCAATGGCAGCAGGATTTGCTTCTAATCAGAAAGAATATTAAAAGCAGTACAGCTGATGATCAAAACATAGGCATGTGAAAATTGCTGAGTAAAGGTAGGCAAATAACCTCCCCACCTAGACCTGAACCATGCACATCTGCTTCTGGTTTCACCAAGGTGTCACTGAAATCCTTGGAACCACCTTGCCTCTCTAAGCTGCTTTCCTGACAGAATTTACAGTATAGCTATAAGCCTGATGACACTTCATGAAAATAAAAGTGAAGGCATATTTTGTGTGCCTTCTCTGTTCCTTTTCTTTTGAAATATCTAGAGGCTTTTCAGTAACAGAATCATTTACTAGTGAATTGAGTAATTAATTCTCCCATTTTCTGAAGATCAGGGCTGATTTAAATGTCATAGGGAAGGGATGAATTTAGTTATACAAAGACACTGTCAAATGTAGGACAAAATGAGATTTTTCTTCCTGTAAATATATCAGCTGTAGCAATTAAATATTTCCTGCAGAATATATTTCAGATAGAAATATGTTCTTTTAGTTGACCATATGCCATTAATAAACCTACTTGAATTTCAAACCAGGGATTTTGAGAGGGTAAGGCATAGTCTGTGGTTTGAATGGAATATCTGCAGTCTATTACCATTGGTCAGATGGCAAAGATTTATGGAAGTGGATTTATGGAATACCAACTTCCTTACACTGAAAGAAAGGGAATTCTCCCTATTTTTCAATTTATATAGGATTTTCCCAAATAATCTCCCCTTTTTTCTTGTTTGGAATGTTGTCGTATTATAGCTAAACATTTTGAAAATACAAGAAAGAAAAAATACACAGGATAATGATTTCATCATCTGTTTTTTCAGATCTTGTATTTGAACTCAATTGTACATGCTGGCCTAAATATAGACAAATGGAAGTTAATAAATCACAGATGGCACAATGCAGATAGAAACTGTAATTTAAATCCTCCAGATTCACTCTACTCTCTAACATACATGGTGAACTTTCTTGGCAGATGTTTATGTAAAATACTATGTTACCAAAAAATTTAGCAGACAGCAAACAGAGATTGCTGTCCTACAACAGCCTTTTAATCATGTCTGTGTCAGAGATTCACATGGTGCTGTCAGGTGTTTTTACATCAGGAACCTTGGAGCTGGACTTGTGGACTATTTCTGCATCTGTTGGAGACTGTGACCTTCCCAGTTAAGTTCTTGTATTAGACACAGACTAGGCCAAAAATGCCTTGCTAATTTCTCCAACCATTTGACAGTTTATAGCTTTCCTAGAACATAACTATGTTTGTTCTGTATGCTCAGGACTTGAATTGAGGAGGATTACACAGAACTTTATCTGCTGCTTTCTTTCTGAAGTGAGCAGGGAGGAAGCTGCATGACAGCTCTCCCACTCCTCAGGTCTGGGACATCAGTCATGTCCCCTGACAGCAGGTACCAGAATCAGCAAGTTACTCATCCAGTGTGACAGCAAAGCAGCCCAGGAAATTGCAGTTTATCTTGAAGTGAATATTAAATACGTCAAATCAGCTTCCCAGAAAAAGAAGTATTTTGACTGAGTTTATACTAAAGAAATATTACATTTAGAATTTCTGTAAGTTGCTGTTTCTGTTGAAAATATATTTTGACAGAAGTTTTGTTGCTAAGTCTGTCTCAAATGGATGTAGTAATGCAGTGGGGTGAGTTACGGTTTCTGTGATGTTACTGAGGATAAAACAGACTCAAAATACTGATTTATGCCTGCAGCAGCAGCCATGTGGTAAGAATGACCTAGACCTGGCACAATTATTCTGAGAAACCTTGCTTTTGTCAATTCGGTAAGTTAATGTGACCACTACCAGATCTGATAGAGAAAAATGCCCATCCATTACCTCTAGACTATTTTTATCTGTAATTGGACAGATTAATCATCTGCTGCATTCAATATCCATTTTGGTGAATCTGGACTATGTTTCTTTGAAATAAACTACTGAAGCTTCGATGTCAGACCTCAACAATCTGTGCTAATTCATGTGTGCACTTTGAATAAATAGAGAATGTCAAAATGTATTCCCATTTCTTGGAATTGTAATTATATATAATTTCCAAATATTCAAAGTAAAGCATATATATATACACACACATACATACACACACACACACACAAATTATAAAAGTTTTAAGTTCAGCTCAGAAAATATTGAATTTAGTAGTCTTTGGATTGCATAAATATATTGCTCTGCTGTGGAAAATCTTCACTTTATTTCCTATTCGTGGGGAAATGCAAGGCCAGGAGCTTGCACCAAAGGTACATGACCTCTTGTAGCCTTGTGTGGTTGAAAGAAAAGTGGGAAGATTAAGACTGTAACTGCCAGTATTATTGAAAGAAAAACTGGTCATGTCAAGACATTTTTATATTGGAAATTACTGGGGAGAAATCAAAGCATTTCAGCTTAAGAGTTAAGACAGTTGCCCATCTGATCACTGTCATGTTAAGAGTGGCTGTGTATTTAAAAAGTGTTCACACCTTAAACTTGTGACGGGCTTTGCTGGGACAAACATTCATGCCACGGTAGCAAAGTAAGTAGTTTAATATTTTAAACGAAGTAGTTAAAATCCACTCTAAAACATACCAGAAGGCACAGAATGCTAGGATGTGTGTGTGCCATCAGGTGGAAAGTCAGGAAAATTGACTTTCTGACAGGTCATATGAGCCTGGCCAAGGTGCTTCCATTCTCTTGCCTTGAGGACAAAAATAAGTTCTCATTCTCTCATTAAAGACATGAAGGGTGTTTAAGTCTTCTTTACTGGATGGGAATACATTATAACAATTGCTTTTCCCATATACTGTTTCTGCCTGAGGAAGAAAGACTCCAGAATGCAGAAAACTTCCAGGCAGAAAACCAGGCTTTTCCCTCCTACAGGAACACGCAGTCAGTGTCTGAATTTCAGGACTGCTTCATGCAATCTAGAAGGACTGGTCAAGCTAATATAAGCTGCTGAGAAACTGGGATTCTAGTGGTTTATACATTTTCAAAGTAGTTGAAAGTTAAACTTTAGTTAGGAGGACTATTTGGTTGTATTTCTTCTAAATTAAAGAACTTCATTTTTGACAGCTGTAGTCTCTAAACCTGTGCGTAAAGAAAAAAAAAATAAAAGGAAGAAGAAGAAATCCTATTACTAAATATTTCAGGTTCATAAAAATGCCCAGTACTGTTTTGGGAAACCTCTAGAAGAAAAGAGTCATTTTCTCAAGGAATATCAGACTTAAAAGAAGCTTTTACATTAAGGCAGTGATAAAGCAGCCCTGAATCGTAATAGGAGAAGCACTTAGAATGTTCCAGATGGCTGTGACAAATTTTACTCGTAAACACTCTGGACAGGTCTGTAGTCTGGGTACATGTTCCAGGATGATGAAGTGTTGGATGACATCAATACCAAAGGGGGATCCTCTTAGGAAAATGTATACCAACAAATACTGTTCTTATGGCTGCAGCAGCGCCTAACCACTTCCAGTAGGTGAGCATCCAGTGGTGATGCCGAAGTTCAGCTGAAGGAAATTTTACCAAAAGAGGTTTTCTGCGTTTTTCGGTTGTTGTTTTTCGGTTTTGTTTTTTTCTTTTTTAATATGGTCCAAATTCTCTAACACTTCTAACAGACATGAAAAATTGCCTCTGTTTTAAAAGTCTAGTTATATCTAAGCTCCTACAGAGACAAGCCATTAGGAATAATGAAAGTCTCTTAAAAGCACAATTTGGAACAACAAATTAACATAGTTACTGATAAAGAAAAGCAGCCATGGTTAAGGGGGCAGGGATTATGTTTGTGCTGGGTGGTTTTAAGGGGGAGATGAAAAAGTACCATCGTTCTCATCACAGCATGAGCCTTATTCCCCTCTGTGCCATCTCATAGCCTGAGATTACACTTTCGTAACTTCAGAACTGCTACTGATGTGGTTTCTTCTTCTTTCTAACCCAGTGGTAAATTCCACAGCTTTTAAAATTACAGCTTTAACTGTTGCTCTGGAGCAGTTCTGCTGGAATCTACTTTTTCATCACATTCTGGGATGATGGAGGAGACTAATATCTTTCCATAGAGTGTTTTTTTATTTTTGCATGAATCAGCAATTTTTTCTTCCTTGGAATATCATTCAAGAAAACTGAATTTTCAAAATTGCAGCTGAAAAGGAAAGCTTCTCTTCTACTTCAGAGCTATTTCTCCAGATGTATTTGTGTGTTTTTGCACATGAGCATATGTATGTCTAGGTACTTACACATGTGAATGTTTGGATATAGACAGAAAGAAAGGAAGAGAAACATATAATGCAGAGAAATAGTTTGTCAAATAAAAGATGGCAATCTCTTCTTATAGGAGTGTATTTTTTCAGATTTCTTAACATAATTTTGCATCTTATGCCATGGTTTCTAAGGCACGCATTTTACTGGATACAGAATTAAATTACATCTCTCTTTCCAAAATATTTGCAAGTAATTAAAATAATGTTTTCCATACCACTTGGTAAAAAACAGTCCAATGAGAAGATTTTTCCCCTCAATCATTTGTTGGATTAAATCTGAATAGATCTCCTTATACACCCCTTATTAACTATGTTTAAGTAGACAGAAATTACTTACAGACATGGGTATGTAATCTGGAGACCTACCTGGATCTGTAATGAAGGAGTACTTATACATCAAATAATTTATACATCAAGTAATTCTACTCTCTATATTATGTAGCATAAGACTATTAATTCTTTAAAGTGCTTATAAGTAAGTCTTTACCATTGCTAGGATGTGTATTATTTTACAAAACTGCACATTTAATCAGTTTCTAAGTAGTAAATATGCCCAAGGATTCTCACTTTGCTTGTGTTCCTGAAACAAACTGTCAAACACACCGAGTGCTTCAAATGACTGCAATCTTCCACTTACCTGCAAACTTGATGTGGAATTTATTCTCAGGCTTCAGTATCTGAACATACAAAGGACAATTTGGAGCAAAGTCTTTAACTGCCCATGCTCTTAAAATGGTTTGGTGATCCTAGAAGAAAGAGTATGAGGGGATGCCAATGATACACAAATAACCATGTCAAAAGAATGAAAAAGAAAAATAATCTATTATTAGACTTGCTACATTGAAGAAAACTCATTTTAAGACCAAGTGGCACCAGCTGGTATGGATGTTTAAGTGCAAGTTATATAATTACTACCACTTATTAATTTCTAGAAATCTTCCACTAATAAGGTATTTTGAAGCTCTCCTATCTTTCTGCAAATGCTAATGATTGTGTCATTTGGAAAGGGGTAGCATTTGGAGGTGGAATGATTGTGAAAATTTAAGATGGTAGTGATTAGTCATGGCTAATTAATCAAGAATTATGTAGCATAGATGTCCTTCCAAAGAGACTCATAATTAAAATAGCGTTAAATGACGACATCAGGAACAGAGAGTTTAAAATTGTGGGTAATTCTAAAAATATCAGTTTAATTAAAAGCAGATCTTTGTGGAACTAAAACATTTGCACAACTGATGTCAGGATTTAGCCAGCTATTAACCAAAGATTCCAAGAGATTTTTCAGGCTGTTAGTGGTTTTTGTTCTTTTTACCACATGGCAAGAATAAGTTACCTGCAGGGTTGAGTACTGCTATCCATAAAAGTCATCTATGTGATAATGCAGTCATATGTTGAATTTTGTGAAGTAAGATTAATTCCAGTGTATCATCCATTTGTTTGAAAACAAAAAGAAGCATTTCAGAGCTATATCTAGGAAGCCATGCCTGGATTGAAATGCATTGCCTAATCAGGATATTGGTGATATTTAAAGATAAAATATAAAGAATGATTCATTACATTCGCAGCATCAGCAGTAAGAAAAGGTTTCACACTCGTGAACACAAGGGAAAAATCTCTGCCTGGAACAGAGTGTGACTGACATTTTCAAACCATAATATTTTATTATCAATTGAGATGTTAGCAAGTACTTTTTCGATTAGAAAAAATTAGAACGGAGTCATAAGAGGACGGCAAAATATCTTATTTCACATTCTTATTAGTAGTTTTATAGATGTAGGATTACTGTGCCCAGTCAGGAGACTTATGAGCTTGGGTGTAACCTGCTGTAGGTTTTCCTTGTCTGCAGCCACTTTTTTTTTACTTTTCTATAACATACAGCAAATTACCCTCCTCAGGATTTTTGTTGGGTGTGTGTTGCTGGGTTTTTTGCTGTTTTGTCTTAAGGTAATGACACGCCAACACAGCTTAGAAGCAGCAAATGACTGGGTAATGTGCTAGACAGCCACCACACAGATATGGTACATGCCTAGAAATACATTTATCTCTATGTCAGATATTTTCTTGGATTTTTTTAATTATTAGTTTGTCTTAAAAGCTTGTTTTTATCAGAATGTGCAATGATTGTTAAATATAAGAATGAAGATTTTGTTAAAAAATTACTCAAATTACACTATTTTTAAAAACTCAAACAAACCTAGACCCATAGAAGTGAGAGTTGTAAAACTAAAAGTATGAACCTCAACATGAAATAATTTTTTCCATTATTTTATAGAAAAGGGACTCTTTAAAATTAAAATCTCTTGATGAGTATTTGGCACATTGACAGTTTTAACACTGCAAAATATGCCTTGCTTTCCATTTTCTAGTTCTTCTTTGAACCAGGAGTCCACAAATATGTAAAATATGTGTGTGTATATATATATATATATACAATGGGTGCTTAAATGCCCTAAATAGCTCTATAAGATCAATTCACTGGGTATGCACTGTTAATCTAATAGCCTTGCATTATTGTTTCTTTTTTCCTCTTTCCACTTGGTATATCCATGTGTTTGTGTACAAAAGCTGGTTATTTGGTTCCCAAGTTTTTTGCTCAGTTTTTCTCCCAAATTCCACTCTGAAGAAGCACTCAAGGGGAGAAATAGAAAAAGATAGGTAGGCACCTTAAGTGATTTATTACATTCAGTCTCTTCATACAGTATTGTGGCTCTCTTTTAAAAATGTAGCAATTTTGGTGCTATATTGCAGTCACTTTAAAAAACGTTCACCTTTCTCCCAATATATGGTATATATGTACACACAACAAACAGAGGTAACTGAAACAAAATTATGCTTCTGTTCCCATTATTAAACATGTGTGTCTTTGGAAGGTGAGTGAAAAATATATTCTCTTCTATGTGATCTCCACACAATGAACTGCAGTCAGTGATCAAAAAATTACCACAGATACAAATGGTGATTAATACAGAGGTGATATTTAAGTTCATATATGAAAAGCTGCAAGTTTTAAAGTGGGTGTATTTAAATCATAAGAACTCAAGGAAATGCATTTAATATGTATTTTGAAGTAGTTTTGTTAATTGAATTCTTGCCACACATAACTTGATAAACTAGTTATATCCTGCTATGTTTGCATCCATATTGTGATGCCATTAAGGCAGTGTAATTTAGATTACCAGTACAGCAGAGTCACACAATTTGATTAATGAAAGGGGGAAAAAAAAAAGGTGCAAGCTTGAATTGGACCATCTCCGAATTTTCAGAAAGCCTCAGAACAAAGCTGTCAGCAACAGCAGAAGTGTTATCACTAAAAGTTACTAACTAACAAAATAGCAAGCAATGAACAGCCAGAGGTATCCATGGCAAATGCTTGAGGACTGTAGCTGAGGGATAAAAACGCTCACAGGCTTCACAAAATCACTTGAGTAACAACAGCTGCTCTGGTCAGGAATCTCCTCCTTTTATTTTGACAGCTGTCATAAATAGGAGAGGATCCAAAATTCTTTTATCAGTTTGTCAGCTTCTCAACAACAGCAGGCTGGAAAATCAGAGGTACTTATAAAGATTGATACTGGGATGATAGCTGAACTTCCTTCAGCCCAGTGACAAACAAACCTTCTAAATACTAACATGAAGCTGGAGCAGTGTAGGAAATTCAATGCATTTCATTTCACAGCTCTAGGGGGCAGTAAGACGAAATAGTTTTAAAAAAATTTAAGAATTTTCTACTTGCTGTATAAATAACTGCATTCCCTGTGAAAAGGTAATTTGACAGCAAAAGAGAAAACAAGGCAGAGAGGTGACACCTTGTTTAAAAGCTTCAGATCCCACTGACGCTGAGATATCATTGTGGCCCAGGGGAAGGTACCAGGAGAGTGTCTTTGGTGAGATGTGCCTGTTTGTGTGCTCCAGGTACAAAGAGAAATGAGATTTGAAAAAAAGTCTGTAGTGGCAGCTGAAGTGTGCCAGGTACCATTTTGACGTTTCCTGAGGGCAGAAAGGAAGAGCTGCAGTGGGCCATGGCTCCAGAGCCAAACCTGCACCGTGCTGGCCACAATGGATGGGAGCTCCGAGAGCTCCATGCAGAGTCCACTGCCTGCCCTACAGCACAGTCCAGCAGAGCTGAAAATTGTCTTTTCTTTGAGCAAATTCTCAAGCAGTTATGAGCAGAGATGAAGAGCTGACTGGTGCTCTCGGTGTCCTTAATGCTGCATAAACCTTCCCAGTGCAGCGTAAATCACACACTCTGATTTTATGGGATTTCTCATTTGTAACCACTGTGCAACTCCCAAGTACATTATGTGAAATGAGATGTTGTAGCTGATTTGTTCTGAATTAATGGCTGACACTTGGGCTATTTTGGAATTTTTCAGTCTCCTAGAAGTTACAGGTATTTTTCCAGATATTTGCAAGAACTTTTGCTTGTTCTTACCTTTAAGTAACCCAGACCCTCTGTCACTTTCAAGCAGTAGGTCTGCCTTGCTTGACTACTCTGGGCTTACTTACTGCCAGTTCAGTGGCTTTCACTCCTGTATTTTCAGGAGTCTATTGCTGATGAATCAAATTCAAAGTCCTTAGGTCAGTAAGTTTAAATGTTACAGCAAGAGCACAGGTTTATTTCTTTGGGAGCTCAGTGACTTTCTGCAGTGGATGGGTCCAGAACAGGGTCCTTCTCTATCTAAGATCTTTTAACTAAGTTCTGACGTCAGATGAATTAATAAGTGATAGAGAATATATTAAGTTATGCTACAGATGCAATGCAAAGCTCTCATTTGCCATTTTTTACTATATCTGTTTTCAACATTTAGAAAAATAATTGCTATTTCTTACAGTGTAGCACTAAAACAGTATTTTTAGTTGAGATTGCTTAAAACATAATTACTGAATTATAAATACTGGTTCTGTCTTGTTAGGCAATTTATAAGCATCTTCAGGGATATTCAGACTAATATTGAACCCCTTTATAGTTCAAAACTGAACTGAATGAGGCAAGACTGCAATAATTTATTGCAGTGCACATGGTGAAAAATTTTAAATTATGTTCATAAATCCATCCTCAGTGGACATTTTTTTCTGGATATTTGTGATCAGTAGATAATTCCATTAGCTGGAACAGTTGTAGTTCATACAGTTTTATTATTTTATCACAGATGCACTGCATAGAGGTTTGTATCAGCAGTGTTCCTTTGTGGACAGTAACTTACCTGATTGCAAATAACTACCAGCATGGGCAAAGTCATACAAACTTATTTAAAGAATATTGCAATTTTTCATTTTTCATTTTTAAAACTGGCCAATATGAAAAATAGTCAAATAGTCTCATATATATTGGTTAGTTGTATTAGTCACAAATTTATTTATAAAGTTGAATTGGGGCTTTACCTCATTAGTTCTGAATATACCAGTCAGTTGATACCCGTCTCTTTTCTGATTTAATAAATACAATTGATTAAATTGAATATATAGAGCAGTTCAGGTACTCTGAATACTGACAAAGTACCACTCTTGGAAGTGACTAATGACCAACTATCAATGTATCTATAAGGTTCTATGAGACTACTTCTACGCTATTCTGCCCTTGTTGCATAAAAAAGAACTGAGAGGGAGTAAGGGCAGTAAAAGCTGTACATCCTCTCATTTCTCCCTCCCCAACTTACAGCTGCTGTCCTGTCCACCTCACAGCGGCTGCTCAGGATGAAACAGGCTTCAGCATTGTCCATCCTGCAAGAAAGGAGACAAATCTGTCACACCCCAAGCAGTATGCACGACTCACTGGACTCATGGCTCACAGTCAGAGTCCTGCACAGAGAAACAGAACACAAAGTTGAGTCTGCTCTCCTTTCTTACCCTGGTGACAGTAAAAGCTGTGCCAAAGTAATAAAAGCAGAGTGGCCGCAAACTTAATTGGCAAAGTATTTATCTGCCATGAGTACGGAAGGTGAATAAACAGCACCAGTCTGCCTGGTGTGTAAGAGTGCAATATGCACGAGTTGTTACTGGTAAGAATAAACAAGAGGGCAGATAATAGACTTCTTGCCTAGTGAGAGCAGAAAGTTGGGTAGATGTACAAGAATAATGTGTTTGGGATAAATAACAGACATTTCTGTGTATATATGCATTAAATGAACTATTTCCAGTTCTTGGGGTCTTTGATGAGAAAGAAAACATGGGAGCTCTATGAGTAATTTCAGCTAAGCATGGGAGCAGTTCTGGAAGACAGGGTCTTTTACCAAAGTTATAGGAAAGAGAATTCAGTTAAATTAGATGAGATTCTTTTGCAAAAATGCAGTCTTTAGTTAATTGGCTATTCACTACTGATGCAGTCACTCAGCTTTTGGTATTCCCTTATATTTTGGTGTGACCTTTATCATGTTATTTTGACAGTGGGTTCACACATAATATACGGATAAATTTTGACAATGAGACCCCTCGACTATTTTGTTGTTGTTGGTAACCATTACTGTATTTATTAGAAGAATTTTATCACGTGCCTTGTAATCTCCTCAGTACATTATGTTCTCATTAAAAAGAAATACACCAAACATCTTGAGTACAGGGTTATATTTCATATCAAATGTTCTATTAAATTCCCACTATGCTTCTTCCCTCAGGAGAGGTTGAAAATTATTCTGCGACAGGTACATTCAATTACATGTTCTGCAGGAAAAAGCACAGTTCCACAGCTGACTACCTCCAGGTTATTATAAGTGAAATTCAAGATTATATTTAGGGAACAGCCTAATTTTAATTCTTGTAATGTGTAGAACAAATGTCAGCTAAATCCACATATGAATTCCTTCTTGAAATCAGCAAGAAAGCAAAAAGAAAAACAAAAAAAGAAAAAATGATCTCTCCAAAAGAAAATCTCTGATCCTGAAAAAAGCTTTCTTGTCCTGTCAAATTTTAAACAGCTGTAGAACTAGTTGTTATTCAGTGGCAGAAGTCTGAGAAGATAACACCACTCATGAAGCTTCTCACAGATGAGATTCTTGGCAATAACTCCCCTCAGGTAAGAATGACACAAATAGCCTGTCTGACACAGACAGGTATTAGCTTAATTTTAGTAACCTATGACACAGAGCAATGCAGATGAGTTAAATCAGTTATCTGCTAAGAATCACCTTTCCCTCTCTTTGGAGAGTTTAAGGAGATGATCCTTCTACACGAATTCCACTGTGAATTCCTTTGCAGCTCAACTGGTTGAGCACTGGGGAGAGGGAGGGAGGTGTGTGTGAGGAACTGTGCTTGACTGATGTGTTTTGACAAATGCCATTCAATATTAATTGGCAGAGATCATGTCTTAGAAGTGGTGGAAGTATGTGGTAAGAGGAGGGCCCTGAAGAGTTCACATATGTACAGCAGAATAGTTGCTTAATTTTACCAGGCTGAACTTAAGAAAACAAAACTGTACAGTGGGTTCAAAATTTCAGATAAGAAAAACTAATTACATCAAAGAGCTTTGATTTACCTTCGAAATAAACATGGCTTTCCTTCTAGCACAGCTTTTGTTGCCTGTTAAACTTATTTATCAAACAGCATGAGTGGAAAAGAAAGTAAAAAAGAATGGTCAATATTTGCCTACTTAGCTCTCAACAGGTCTTGATCTTTTAGGGCTGAGCCTTGCAGGTAGATAACTCTTTGGGACCACATTGGGATTTGTAACACCCTTCGGACCTGAGCATCCATCTCTGTAGGACATAAAATAACCACATAATAGTCCTGTCAAAATAGAAAAAAAGGGGAAATAGTCATGGTTATTGTTGCTGGAGAATGAGTCAACAGTGACTTGAGATGTCAAAAATGTCTCAGATAAAGACACTCTGACAGACAGAGTTTATTTCCTCAGCTTCCTCAAAATTTTTTCCTTTGCATCAATGGGGCAATCCAAACTGCTTCCTGTGCTACTTGGAAAAGTAAGGATGGTCTGAAGGATCCATAAGTGCACAAATGAAAAGGAGGGGAAAATGGAACATGGAAGAGGAAGGTGAGAGTTTAGGCAGGCTGGTCATAGAATCTTCCTATCTGCAACACAGAGATTTTTGCAGAGAGCAAAACAGCATTGGATGCAGTGCACCCTCTGTATCCTTCAGCCTCTCGGTGCACAGAATCATTACGGTTGGAAAAGATCTCCAAGACCATTGAGTCCAACTCAGCTGTGAAGGGAATGTATATAAGCCCTTTTAAGTTACCTGTATAGTATTAGGGCTTTTCTTCTTTGTCTCTAGGGTATCACAGAACCTGACTCATTCTTCAGTTTAATTAACTAAATGTTGTGTTTCAATTTGTGTTTGTATCTATAAAGAACTGTACTTCTTTGTGCAATTGCTTATGCCTCTTACTAGCTAATTGTTTTGGGGAATAGTTTGGATTTGGGATTTGGAAAATTGCTGCTCAGCCATTTGAGGGTTCTATTTGTGTGATTCTTGCAGTAGTTAATGAAGCGTGATACCACAGGTAACTTAGTAAAAGACATAGAGAAGGTTTACAAAAAGGGAGAGTCTGTAGGAAAGGCAATGATAACAAATCCAAATTGATACCTCATGGAAATAAGCTTTTAGACGTTCCAAATAAGCCATATGACAAGTCTGCATTACCAAGGGAATATGTGTACACTTACAAAATCTGTGTATTCTGTCAAGGTCTTTGTCCTATAAAGTAAGTACGTGTACTTATTTCTTAATTTCCACAATTCCAAGAGGGTCTAATCTTTGCAATCCTGTGCAATGTGCTCTAGGATGATCCTGCCTGAGCAGGGAGGTTTGATCAGATGACCCCCAGTGGTCCCTTCCAACCTGACCCATTCTGTGATTCCTAACACTGGCAAAAAGCAAAGCACATTGTGAAAACCAAAGGATGTTTTTACTTGTGAGGATTTTTGGATCCTGTCCCAAAATAATGGGAAAAAATAAATTGAACAGCTTTCATTTTTTTCTGTTTTGGGGTAGAATCTAAGGAACTTGCATGGAAATATCTGCTTCTAAAAAGACCGGCACAATTCAACAAGACACTAATTCTACCCATTTAACCTATTCACCTCAATACCTCAATTTAAAATGCCTCCAAACTCTATCTCAGCTCCTTATTGCAGGTATAGATTCCCAATTCACTTATCTTTTCCAAAATCTGTTTTACAAATTAAAAACCATTTCAGAAACTTTTATTTTAAAAACAAACAAACAAACAAACAAACAAAAAAGTAGCACAACAAACAGTGTTTGGAGGGGTTTTTTGTTCTATTTTGGGGTGGTTTTTTTTTGGTTTTTCTTTCATTCTCAGTACCTGCAGTCTGGGGTGGGCATAGAATTCATTTAAGAAATCCATGAGTAAGTCAATTTTCAGAGAGCTCACACACAGCACAACGTGTTTTTCCGTCTGAGCTCTGTATCTACTGTAGTTTCCTCCAGACTTTTGCCTCTCCATCCACAAATATGCCAGCTGTTCAAACTGCAAGAGATGCCAATTGTCAGTGAAAAAGAGACCAGCAGGTGAGCACAACAACTCTATAACGACTTGGCAGTGTTGCATGGTTCATCTCATGCCTCTATGAAAAGCTGCCCTTAGCCCACAATATCTTTTTCTTTGTTAAATTTTCTCTAATGAGGTGATCACAAACCATGGCAATAGTGTCAGAATCTAACACACACAAACAGCAGTGAAAATTCATTAAAATACCATGAGAATACACTAAATCACAGGAGTTTAGAAAAGAATGAAGGCTGGTACCTTATTTCTTTAAGTATTTTATACCTCTGAGCTCTCTTTTTCTAGTATTGTGATGTAATTGCTTCCCTCATATGAAAGGCTAAGTTTCCACAAATGTATTGTGAATATACTTGGAGAGAGGCAGCATTTTTTCTTAGTTTGGGCAGCAACTCTTTCCAGAGCAGTGCTCTGAAGATGATGCTCTGTAAACTCTCTTATCTGCCTTATTATTTCAGATACAACTGAAATACACAGCAGCTGCTGATACAGCAAGTTTGCCTTTGTCAGCTGAACAATTCATGCAGGTTAACAGCAAACATTACTGTGAATCCTCCAGACTTATGAGAATACTGTAAGTCTGTAATGAAACATACAAACACCAGTTCAAAGCTTCTTGTAACACATGTTTAATACTGAGCTCAATTTAACTGTATGCCTGTGTGATAGCATCTTTTTCTCATCCACATTCCACTGATGGAGAGGCTGGATCATGAATAATAACTGATTTCATCTCATTGCAGGGCAAAAGCTCAGGAGAGAACGCCTCCCATCCCATTATGTGTATGGAAAGCTATATGAAGCCCCATTATCACTAAAAAGGTATAAAATAAAGTAGATAATAATAGGCAAATTTATGTGAAATTCCAGTAGATTCTAGTTTATTTACTGCTCATGTGGAGCTCTCAGGCCTGAAGTATGTATCAGAAGTACCTCAAGGATGAAATTCCTATGTCCTAGGAAATTCCAAATTTCTTAAACAGAGCATATTTTAGTTTTCAATAGAATATACATTTCACTAATTTTTCACTGAGTGAGAATATAATTGTGTTAGCGCATATGGCTATGAATACATACATTCAATATTTAATTAGAGTCTTAAATAACTTCAAGAAAATTAACGCTGAAAGCTTGAGCTTCAACCCTCCCAGGGCTTGTGTGTTGTGTGCCCACTGAGCTTTAGCTCTCTGCCAAAGAAGCAGAGTCTGGAAACTATGGTTGTGTGAGAAACTTTGGAGCTTCATGGTCTAGCAGGTCTCCTGTGAGCTTTGATAAAAATGCAGTTTCTCCCCACATCCTCTTTTTCTGGCACAAGGGCTGGGTGATCACCACGTGTGCAACACTGAACATCTTGGCAGGGTTTCCCATGTAACCTCATGAACTTCTTGTCATCCAGCCTCACCTAATGAGCTGGAAAATGTTTGGAACAAATTTAATAAAGCTGACTGACTCCTTGAAATACTTGGATTTTCATAAATTGCTCTTTCTCTGTTGAAACTGTAAGAAGTCCTAAATTTAGGCAGGCATGAAAAATTCCAAACTGTGCTGCTGGCTCTGTGTGCATGTGTTCCATACACAGCTGTGAACCCAATTTGCTTGAGTTGCAGATTTAATGAGATTTTTTTCAAGTTAGCACTGAGCTGTGAGAGTAAGAGAGGAAGTGGAGAGAAGCAAGATTAGAAACAGGGAGAGCCTGCAGAGGAAAAGCTGTACTCATAAAGAAAGTGCTGGCTACTGTTGTGGGGTTTTTTTGTAATTGATCCATTAATAACAAGCCCATATATCTCAGAATAAAGGATGGCCTCTGTGGTACACGACTGGCACAGAAAACTTTCATCAGCACTTGAAAACTGTTATCACTGCCCTGTTTTTTAGTATAAATCTAGAGTATAGGAGAACATACAGGAAAAAGGAAAAAAAACCGCAACAGGAGAGATAAATGGCTCTTTTTTTCTGACATTTTCTGTGCAATAATAATAGTAACAATAAATTATTTCAGTTATTGTTCCTTTGTTTCAAAAACAATTCTAAAGAGAAAAAAAAAACACGTTTACCTGTATGGGCAACACCACAAGAGCAACACAGATCATAATGACAACAAGCAGCTTTGAAGGCCATATCTTGGGTGTAACATCCCCAAAGCCCACAGTAGAAAATGTCACTATGCAGAAATAAAGGGAGTCAAAGAGAGTCAACCTGTTTCCTGCTCGTTCCAGATGCTGAATTCCACAAATACTACGTAGAAAAGAATGAATAAAGACATGAAAAATAAAAACTGTTCAAGCTTGGTGATTATATGTGCAGAGAACTATTTTCAGAATTCATAAATTGCTTAGCAAAGACATTTTTTTCCAAGAAAAGTAAAAATTAGTATCAAACCAGAAGTGCTATATTGTTACAATTTTCAAATGTCATTTGTAATAAAACAAACACATTTTTTATTATTTTAATATGATAGGCACAACTGTTGCTAGGTTTTGCTTAGTGGCTGTTGTGAAGGAGAAGTAGTATACAGAACATCATGGATTGATGCAATTCTTTTCTAAACCAGAACAAAACAGATGGTATAGAGCTGCCACCATTCAGTAGTTTTTATAGATATGTTTCAACTTTTTCAGGGAGGGTTTGCTGCCGTGGCCAAGAAAACTGCACATACAGCTTTCTTTAAATCTCTCTCTCTATGTTGGTCCCTGGCCCTTTCTGTGGTGAAAGTTACTGATGCAAAGCAGTTATGAGAGCACATGTAGCATACTGGGAGGTTTCTGTTGGTACAAATGGGCACTGACTGTCTGGGATAAACTGAACATCAGAACTGCAGAACTACTGAATTACCAGAGGAAAGAGCATGCAGGGTCAGCCTTCAGGTAGGAAGTGGAAGGTGGCAATTGGTAAAATTCTGCACACTAAAAGTACAGAGTAGAAATATGGGCCTTGGCTGGGAATGTAATAGCAGAGCAAGTGGAGTTCACCCCTTCCAGTCACACATTCCTGAGAAGAAGTAAATGGTAGCCCAAGTTAACTGGTAATTATTTTTCTTGGAATCACCATGATGCACTTCTGGTTTTGAGAAGCTGTAAGAGAATCTCTCCACAGGTCATCCTGCTATTTCAAACATTGCAGATTTCAAAAATATTTCACTTCGTACATATATATCATGGCAAAGAGCTTTCCAAGCTTAAAATATTATCTTCTCTGATATAGTGGAATGACTTAGATCAGTTCAGGCTTTTCAATTATATTCACCTATATCAAAAAAACCCCAATGTGTGAACCACCCTCAGCAGCACTTTTTCTCCTTGGAGCTAGCAGGATGATTTCTCCTCAGAGAATTAGATAAATAATTAACAAATCATATTGTATCCCTCAGTAATTATTCTAGAACATGCTAAATATTATTTCTTCATGTATGGTATCCAGATGGTAAGAATCCCTCATTAATATCTGCCATGGGAAGACCTTTGCATCACCAGGGAGAGCCTGTGTTTATAACAGTGTTAGTAGTTGTTCTTCTGTTCTCTCTTCTGTTCTCCAAATATAATTTAGCTGTGGGCAGTGGCATTTCCAGAACATATGGATCAAATTCCCAGTTTCCTTTTCACAGTTCTAGCATTTGTAGTTTTCACACATCTCAAAATGTTCTAAAAAGGGTGGGGTTTCTTCCCCTGTTGTTTGCCTAAGTATGCTTCAGTCAGAACTGATATTTATATTCCTATCCAGTTCATCCCACATTTTTCACTGGAGTTGTAATCCAGATCTTCCATTATTTCACTATGTTCACAGTTTTGCTGGGTTTTTTTCTTTTTTTCTTTTTTTTAGTAAAAGGATAATTATATTTTTGTCCCTGAAAATACTAACAGAAGGACTGTAAGTAATTATGCTAATGAAGTTTTCTTTTGGTCTCGGACAAGAAAGTTTCTCAGCTAAGGCCTTTTCTAGTTTTAATATGAAATAATGCAGTATATTGTAAAGGCACTGAAGCATGGAAAAGAAGTTATTTTAATATCAATACTCACATAAGTTACATGTAGTTTTAAAAGCACAATGGAGATGGATTTTTAATTCTTTATTTTACTATTCTCAATCACCTGTGTGCATTTTCTTCTCTCTAGCTGCCTTTTGTGGATATATCCCAAAAACACATAAACTTGACTTCAGGAATTAAGCTCATAAGGACCAGGAAAGCAACAGTTACACTGAGCCAGGGGTATGGTTCCCCTGTAACAAGACTACTGCACAACTGCCCTCAGCAGACTAAATATCTGCAGATGAGGTTGTATTGACCCATAATGCATGAGCCTATCATTGGTAAAAATGTATTTTTTCTAGTGTTCATGCCTGTAAAATTGTTTGGTGTTTGTAAATGCAAAAGGATCAGTTTTACTCCTTGTATCTGACAGGGTGGATTAAAATATAAAAATTTGGTACCCTCAGGCTAATTTTTTTCTAATTTTCAAGGAATTAGAATTGTTTATTTCTTGCTCTTCTTGTAAAACCTTGACATTTTTTAACAGCTTGATGATAGGAAAACTCAGGTCTTGAATTACTATTGTTGTTGTAGTTGTTGTAGTTGTTGTTATTACTGAGATTTCCATAGCCAGCCCACCCAATCATACTTTAGCTGAATTGAAATAAGGTAATATACCATTAACCATTTCAGCCTTTTCTAAGCGAACAGTAGAATTCCCATCGAATTCAGTGAGATCAAGATTTCATTCATCACCTCTACCCCCTTACAGTTCCAGGTATTCTTATTCCTTCAAGCCACCAAACTAATGTGCCTGATCCAAAACGTTGTGGATTCGAGATGTATTAAAGACAGTAGGACAAAGGAACTGTTTCTTTGCTGAAGAAATTCAGCTCTTCTAACGGCTTGTTGATCAAATTTGTTTCTTTCCTCAAAATTATTTGCACCTCATTTGAAGTTCTATCAAACTGTACTCGAAGCCCTCATCTTGCATACAAGGGAATGGTAAATACAAAATCAGGTTACCAAGTCTGGGTGTTTTGGTGCTCTGCTGTTTTACTGGTGTCTCTCTTTACTGGAGCCAGAGACCACCAAACTGCAGAAAAAAACTGATTTTCAAAGAGACAGCTTTATGGGAGTCTAATAAAAATTAAAATATTACCTCTGTGACTACTCCCCCAAGAATATTACACTTTCAGCTTACCAATGATGCCTTCAGAGATATATTACTCAGCATTGACAGCACATTCCTGTCTGTCTAGGAATTACCTGTTTACACTGCAGAGAGAGTGCAGTGGAACATCAGTCGATGTCCAAGAAGCCAAGTCCACATGGATTAGTTATTCCATTCCCCACAACTCATTGACATCTTTTAATACATCCCAATTCTTTAGATGAAAAAGTATCAGCTTTTTATTTTCAGAAATGAAGTGTTAATCGTTACTTCTAGCATAAATTCTGCATGTAAAATACACATGCTCTTGTCTGCTTTCCTGTTTCCTGACATAATGAAATGTGCAGTAATTCGGGCTTCATATTTTGCCTGTTTTGGTATTTTTGGTGATATTTTTGTCTCCTTGTTTGCTTCCTCTTCCTCTTTCATCTCCTGAAGATAAGTAATTTATTTAGTCATCCTTGGATAAACAAAATGATTTCAAGCAAGAAAGGAATGTACAGTAAAGGCAATGCTAACACCTAATTGTTTTTGTGGAGAAAATAAACCACTGTAATAATCAGTACACAGAGCCCCTAGTTAAACATAAGGCCAATTCAGCACCTTCTATGCCAATTTTAGGACTCCTGTGAATACAGGAAAGCTGTCTTTTCACAGTGGATCTAAGGGAGACACAACAAAACAAAATTGCCTCAATGCAGAAGAGATTTAGTATTTCTAAAAAACCCCACAGAAAGCCAAACTAAGTGTCTGCTGAAGCAAAAGTAGTATCAGAAAATATATTACAAACATCTAGACGACAGAAGTATGATTCCAAATACTCTGCTACCACTGTACTTGAAAAACAAAAAGTAAAGAGAATAACATGTAATCTCTGAAGATTGGTAATGTTTAGTTTGGGTATTATTTGAACTTTTGAGAGTTCAGTCTCTGTTTTACTGGAAGCTTTCTTTCTAGTTCCAGGAATCTTTGTTTGCTTGAGTATCTTATGTGCCAAAACTAACTCCTGTTTGTAAATAAGCTGTCTCTACATGCACTACAGAAATAAATACTGCAGAGTAAAATAATCCTTGAGACTGTCAGTTTTTTATCATACTGCAGAAGGATGCCACAGAAATGGATGTAACAAGAACCATTTGGATAGTATTTTGCAAATACTGTATATCAACTATCCTTATTTATATCCAATTGTTTAGAGTCTATTTGATATCAATTTATATTTTCATTTGTCAGCGTTGACAAATTAGTCTGATTTCTACATTTTCACTTCTAGAGAAAATTATTGTTTACACATACAACTTCCTGAGGTCTAAAATAATGCACCAGAGGCTGAGCCAAAAGTCAGAGCTGCTTCTGTGTGCTGAGGATCAGGCAGCAATTACCAGCACTGTTTACTTTGGACCTATAACTTTGAGCTGCACCTTGTGTAATTACTTTGCCATGTTTACAGCTGCTGGCTGAAGGGACTAGCTAATGAATGTCTTGAAATCAACACGGATTCATTTTACCAGATTCAGTGTGATTCTGTGGCAAAGGCTCACTGCTTCTGTAGTACAGAAGTTACACCTGAACTAACTGACAAGCACAGCAATCCTGCTTAAGCAAATGTCTTCAGTAGTTTCTCACATCTAAAACTCTTTACAAATTCCTCATATCCTACCAGAGAATGGTGATCCTAGAACAAATTAGAAATTAAACTTTCATTATTTAATTGTCCTTGATACTGCCAATTGCTGTTCAGGTTATTTTAACAATTTCTGAGCCTACTATGACAGATTTTTTCCTTTTTCTTTATGAGAAAAATTGGAATGAACAGTCAACAAAATTGTTGACAGACCACTAACTGTAGCAAATATTCAGGGGTTAAGTACAAATACAGTGAAATACTGAAGAAAAGGGCCATGGTGACTTCCTAGGATACTGACAAGCATTTGAGACATATTTTACCACTACAGTGACCGTCACTGCTTAAGGACACTTCCTCAATCTCTACACCAAAATAAAATGTACCTATAGAATTGTTAATTCTTCAGTCTCACTCTAGAAGATGTAACATCTCATAAAAGTCTATTAAATGTATAGAGGTCTTGCTTAAAACTGGCAAAAGGTGCCCACTACTTGCCAAAGACGTTAATATTAAGATGGTGCCAGTCTGAAGTCCTTGAAATAAAAGTGGTGTTGGGACAAATGCTGTATTTGGAGAATGCCTTGCTTTTTACAGAGGAAAACAGTTTTTCATATTAGAAATTGTCTCTGTGGGGTGTTCAGTATTCTCTAGAACATCATGCAGAGCCAGTGCAGGTTTGTCCCATATTTTAAAATTAGATGTTATGGAACAGCAATTCTCAGTGTGGAGAATTAGTATTCATATAATCATTAGACATGCAATTTTCACAAACTCTGGGTTGAATACTAATGTAACTGGAGTGACATTAAACTGCATTTCTTTTTCACTCCCTGTATCAGATGCATACGGAAATATTGTCTATTGACTTCTTTGTGACAAGACATGCAGAATGTGAATGTTGGTAACCACCCTACCTGTGACCTAAAAACCTGATGCTTTCTGACAGAAACCCTGACACTTGTGTAAATAATGAAGAGACAGACGAAAAGAAGAAGGGATGACAGAAACTGCAACAAGTAAAAGAGTGAAGCAACAATCAAAAAATACTCTGACTAATAATAAAATGTTAATCCCATCCAAAAGCCCGGAAGATGAGGTTTTAATTTGCTAAAAACCAAATGCTTCAATTTTTTCCAAGTCTTGTGCCTTTTCTCAGGTCTTTTCTAATATCAGTGGATTTTTTCTAATTTATTTTCTAAAAGCAATTTTCCATAAACAATATTAAAATAGAAAAAAAAAAACCCACTAGTTTAAGTAGACGTACAATTTTCATAAAGTTATCAAATTCAAGCATTACAATGACAAGATGCTATTTTCTCCTTTCATTCCACATAAAAAGCTTTAAAGCTGTAGGAATTACAGAATTTCAGAACGTAGAAAATATTGACTGCATACAAGACACTGAAAGAAATGAGGGAGAACTGCTGACTGAAAAGATGAAGGTCACGCTGCCTTTAAAGTAAATTGGCACAGAAATCCCCTTGCTGTTCTTAGTTGGCAACAACTGATCTAACAAATGCAGCAGATCAGCTGCAAGGTATTCACTGACTGGACAAAACAGATACTGGACATTGTGGTTAATATTAAAGGACAATAGTTGCAACAATCTCAGATATTTTTTGCAACTCCAATGCTACTTCATCAGACAGTTCAACATAAATGTATTTTTCCAGATACAGTTTTTTCAGACACCAGCATTTTCATACAACACTTTTTTTTTCTTTTTTTTTTTTTTCTTTTTCTCAGAATTACAATAGGGAAAGGGAAGACTTGTATTAATTCAACAGGCTTTGAATCAAAACTTTTCAGTTCTGTGGGACTTTGAACACAAGTTGAGGTAAGGGTGACAAATTTACTTTCACTACACAACAATGCCACCATATCAGAAATTAATTCGTACTTTCTCTTCAGATGGAAAGGTCATTTTTGTTTGTATTCCAATTTTATCTTTATCCCAAATGATGATGTTTGATGATATGATTATGACTTACCCATGGTTCCCTTATAAGCATTTTCCTTCCCCAAAGATGAGAACATTATATGCAGCTAATGGTTGCAAAAGCTCAACTTATAAAAATAAACTCTCCCCCCTAGGAACCCATGTGACTTCCAGCAACTACAGAACATCTTGTTAAGCAGAACAGAGTATTATGAAATGACCAAGTGTATATAAATATTTGTTTAATCTGAGTGAGAACCTTTCTACTCCTGCTGCTGCCTTTAGTGGGATAAGAAGTGGAGCTGCAATTAAAGAGCTCTGGTCATTGAGACTGCACAAGCAGGGTCCCTCTCTGGGAAGCCCTCAGCTCAGCGTGTTTCCACAGGCAGGTCTGTCCACATTTCAGCCTCTAAGCACAAAGGACCACCTGTATTTGTGTGTGCTTTCAGTCTGCCCCAGAGCTTTGACGGTAAACAAAGTAAATTTTGGCAGCCTCAACACTGTGGCACCCAAGAGCCTGCTGGAGTCTGAGGTTATGGACTGCTCACACAAGGAGTCAGCAAATACTCAGGAAACAGAATCCTGCAGTCACTACTCAACCACCAGATACTACTCACCTGCAGAGTGCTACAGAATTAGGTGACATTCTATACCTAGCCTTCCTTGGGAAGAATAATTAAGTAATCTATTTATAATATTCAAAAATTATATATGTGTTGTGCTGGAAAATTCAAATGCAAACCTCTAATTTAATATACCCGAAATGGTATGCTTTAGAACATCGTGTTTAATGTTTCTTGCAACAGTTTTGAAACACTCTTAGGGTGTAACAGTTGTTATGCAAACCACCCACACTCCCTCAATCAAACTGAACTAACAATCGAAAGATTCATTATCTGAATATTTGTTAAATATGCATAAGAAAAAGGTAACCCAGTGTGCAGAATATTCTGTTAGCTACTGACAGAAACCTTTGTTAATTTTCAACCTAACTCAAGTCATGGCATATTTTAATGACAAATGCATTTTATTGTGAAGTCAAAATTCTCTCCTGATCAGATTTTGCATTTTCATTTGATTTTTAAGGATATTCATGGATCTTCCTAACACTTACATCCATTTTTACATCTCCTTGACAGCCTTTCATCTGTCTGCACTTTGAGTGCAACTTCTTTTTGCTGCTCTCATTGCTGCTATTGAAACAGCTGCTACAGGACAAGCCGAGTTACCTTACCCCAGCTGCAACATTTTATGGTTGCTAACACCATAAACAAAAAAGAATTTCTTAGAAAATAACAGATGAATAATATTAAGGAAGAACGGACTTTCTTGCAGTGTTTATCCTGCTGCAAAACTCAAACCAGTAACAAACACAGGCTGGAGTGCTCTAAAACTTGCAAGTGACTCAAATCAAATGCCTCTTGTTTTATCCCCTTCAACCCAGCCATGAGGTGTGCAGCCCTTTGGAAAGCTCACAAGTGATGTTTTCCTTTCCAGCTTAAATTTCCATAGACTTTGGGTAATGGGAAACTTTCTATTGTCCTCCCTTCTGAAACTGTAAATACAGAAAGAATGTTTAAGATAAAAGGCTGTAGTCAGATCACATGAGGACAGTGGTGTACATTTCCTGCATTTCAAACTGCCTTGTGAAAACACTGCTCATCAATGGTCTTTGGTCTCATGGTGAGTGTTTCCTTTCAATATTTAGGCTGTTATGTGCACAAATCTGGCATAATTTAAGCTTCTTCCATATGCATAAGTGTATAAGTGTTGGTACCTCTGCAGTGAGGTCACCTGTACAGGAAAGAACAAAGGCCACCAGTTACTCTCATATCTGTGACCTCCCTGTCAACACTAGAAATGGAAAATCTGGCCAATAACTACAGAGAGAGCTCTGCAGCTTGCCAGCAAGGCTTGCTTGATCTGGCCTACAAAAGTAAACCCTCTGCATGTGTGTTTAGTTTGCCCTCAATGTAGCTGCTACATTCCATGACAGTCTTAAGGCAAAGAGAGTTCAAACAGGCAGTGAGCTAAATGGAAACATTTGCTGTGCTGCTGCTTTGCACGAGGAGCATCCACACAGCTGCTTAAAGAGGTGGCTGTATGGGCAGATCCAAGAAAAGTACACTGATCTATCCGGTCTGTCTATTTAGAACACCATAGATTCATGATAAGCAGAAAGTTCACTGAAGAATGCAAGACACAAAGGGGTGTGTGGAAACTGCAATGTGACCTAAAATACAGCCTGAAATACTCGTACGGTATGCTCTGGCTCTTTTCTTTCATAAAAAGTTGTTCTTAAAAAACCAAGGGCACAAATGAAAATGCGTGGCACATAAATAAATTTTCCTTGTTTGTGTTCCTTCTGGAAAGGTATTTTTACTTCAGAGTCGCCTCCTTGTTGACCTACAGTCTTAGAGAAAACCTTCTGGACAGTGACCAAGGAAACAACTGGCTTGTGAAAAGATATAATTAAGCACCAGACTTAATGCTTAGGTTTGCTAAAACACCAGAAAGGGGGGAAGTGTTAAAGAGAGGTTGTGTAATGGGGTGAAAATTACAGGAGGAGATAAAAGCAATATATTCTACCATGCATTACAGGGCAGACTCCTTTATGATTTGAGTTCCTGCTTGGAAACCCAGCAATTCTTTTAGCTACGAGCCAGAGGGCTTGGATACCTTGAATGCTCATTTTGATCAGCAAGCTCTGGGATTTCATCGTCATCATCTTCCTCCTGCTCCTCACTACTGTTAACACTGGTTTCCAATGAAATCTGGTGATTTCAATGAAATGTTTTAGTTGAGTGAAAAATCCTGAACTTATAAAGACTAAAGAGTTTTCTGAAAGTCAGAGAAATTTTCTTTGGAACACCTGTTTTGACAATGTGCTTGCTTGAACAAAAACTTCCAATTCTAGTAACTTCTTTGGCTGGAGTCCAAATGGATCTATACATATCACTTTTTTTAAAAATCATTGAAATCCAAGACATCTCAGGACTCTTGAAATGTGAGGTTTCACTCTTTAACAAATACAACCATGTTAAGGAAAAAACAACAGTGTACATGATTAATACTCATCATCTAAAGCAAGGGCACAGGTGGTGTTATAATGACCAAAAAACAAGAGACAAGTGAGTGAAAAGCGGAACTTCCTCAAGCAGCCATGCTTGAATGGGACAAATGATCACAACACCAGAGAGATGAAGGGGAAGGAAGAAGAAGGAAGATCACTGTGCCTACCAGGACTGACAGCATATTCTATAATTTCTGCTATGTTTTGTCTGGCATGTTTCCCCCTTGATTGCTTAGCCCATGGAGAATATTCAGTAAGATTTTATTCTTACTACACACACACTACAACTCATAAAATTAGACTTTCACTCTGAATATTCAATAGGAAGCATTTCATATTTGCCTTAAAGTTGGCTGAATATTTTGTGCATTTTTTTTTCTTTTATAGTTTTAGAATATTAGTGAAGTGAACAAAAAGAGATCCAAGTGAAGGAGTACACTTAAAAGATGACTCACAGTTATTCTTATTGCCACAGGGAAAGTTAAAACAGAAGTAAATTTCTTTACTGAGAAGGTGTTTGGGCAGTGCAACAGGCTCCCCTAGGAAGTGCTCCTGGCATCAAGCCTGCCAGAGTTCAAGAACCATCTGGACAAAGCTTTTAGTTATATGATTTAGTTTTAGGTAAACCTGTTAGGAGCAGGGACTTAGACTTGATGATGGGTTACTTCCAACTTGAAATATTCAGTGATTTATCCAATTTTAGTAAAAGCAAGTACATGCCCATATGTAGCTGTGCCCTCTCATCAGTAAATTTATTTTTAACTTCTTTGCATAAGATATTTGCATTTACTTGTTTTTCCTCTGCTCATCTCTAATGAAAAGAAACTTGCAAAATATAGGACTGTATTTAGAACAAAAAGCAGATTAAGTGCTCGTTCTCAGCAGCTGACTAAGGCTTGTCATGTACGAAAGTCAATGGTAATAATGACCTAAAATGTAAAATAAAAACTAAATGAAATGGAATGCCACAAGAGTTTTGTTCTGAACAATGCATGGAGCTACAGCAGACCTTTAAACAACCTTGTCTCTTGTATGATCCCCTACTCCTTCAGCAAGAAAGAACACCCTGCTTGCGGTGCAGGGTCATTACACACACTGGGTGTTCTGTGCCCAAAGGAACTGACCATCGCATTTCATGCCTATTGTTATGTGTGCAGTCTACAAAGTCAACCCATGGCCTGTTCTTCAGTTTTTACTAATGAACACTGATTATTTTAAGCTCCTTATTGCTGTGACTCAGGCATTTCCACTATAATATACACATATATATGCAGAAATGCAAAACTTCCAGAAACACGAAAAAATACAGCTGTGTTTGTGCAGAGAACGGGAGCATATGTGCAGCTTCGGGCACATACTTGAGTTCCTTTATAAGCACACAGTTAGCTATCTTACTGATACGACACAACTCATTTACTACCTTTAACTTTTTTTTAGGTTTTAATCGCCAGTGGAAGTACAGAACTCACTAATCAGAGTGCTTTTTATTTGGATTATACCCTAAAGGGTCTATATGTATAAACCACTGTTTTATGTGTATTTATCACCCAAGTGTGACACTCTATGGCTGACTGTGCCTCTACTCTTTACTTCTTTGAAAAACATCTGTCTAAATATTATGGTAATTTCTAATGGATTACCAACTATACAGAATAGATTTTTTAAAATGCACTTCAGATGTGATTTTTTTCCTTTAAAAACCATTGCAAGTGCATTAAAATCCTTCTTTTTAGATGATCTGGTATCACAACCTGATTTCTGCCAAAGCCTCCGAGATGTGCTTTCAACATGCCAAAAAGCATCAGTATGTTTAATACAGACACAGAGTGAGTGAATAGTCCCTGGAGGCTGGTGTCAAGTTCTGTTTGTATGCCCAAAGTTAAATCAAACAACTTTTTTAACTCTTCACGTTCTGATTTGATAAATATGAACATTGCTAAACTCCACACCCTTAAAATATAGTTGGAATATGAAACAGATAACAAAAGTGAACAAAGCACTGAAGAGTTATGCTGATCCCAAATCACCATGATGAGTTACTGCTCACTGGAGAACCAGAATATCTGATAGCATCTGATAATACCATTAAATGTGTTAGCATAAACCACCACAAACACCAAATCTCTGTAAAGTAAAATAAATGGTTTGTCAGCCTAATAAATCAGTCAATGAAAGATATATATCTATTTTTTTAAGTCTGCATGCTAATGACTTCATTTTTGAGCCAGGATTTGTGAGTGATGATGGTTTGATGCCAGCTACTGAATGGTGAAGTAACATCCTCAGCACAGTTACTCACCATTGTTACACTTGGCATTCTATTTGCTACTGTCTAAAATGATAGAATATTTTCAGACAGCATGAGAGTATCAGGTTTTTCTTTTTACTGCAAAGACAAAATGAAGCTTGTGAATTGTAATGCCTTCCTGTAAGGAAAGAGATGGAAGACTGAGGGTTCCAACACTTATTTCGTATATCAAATTAAGCCTTTAAGGGGAACTATACCTTGCTTTTATATAAGTCTTCCCAAAAACAAACCAAAACCTAAGGTTTATTTTGCCAGTATGATCGCACAGTATTTCACATCCTGCAGACTCTGGTTACACTCCAGATCAACTTTCATTCCAGCATTTTATTTTCCTGAAGTAATTCTTGTCACCCTTGCTCTGAAGGTAACAAACATCTTTTGCATATATCTCATTTACATTTTCACACAAGGGATCTACTTATAAGCTTGTGTGTTTATAAACCAATGGAAAGCTCACTAGAAAACCTCCATCCTAATAATCTGCATGCCTGCTCAGTTCACCTCTCTGGCTCCTTATGTCAAATCCTTCTATCTGACTGCATTTTTCCTGTGAATCTTTGTCAACTGTTGATAATTTTCAACACATGCACATCTCAAATGCATATTGCGCATATTAAAATACGGTTATTGTTTGGGGGTTTTTTATGGAATATGGCATTCTATTTTTCTTTGTTATTCTTTATTTATCCTTACTCTTTGGACAATCACTTCTACATTTCCTCTAAACCCCATTTTATGAGATAGCACATTTTGCTAATTTAGTTTTTTAATTTTACTGAGACATTACACATTCCTCACAGTCACTCTATTTTGTGCTTTGTTCCTGCAAAGGAATAAGGACAGGAATGCATTTAGACCAACTTTTTGAGGAATTTTACATGTTGCTTTACATGTGTTGGCAAGCCATAATTAGTTAATATTAGCAACAAGCTTGATTTTATTATCTCTCACAAAATTCAAAATATGATTGCAGGAGAAAGGACACCATGGAGATGCAGTCTTAGAATTGTATTTCTAACAGTCCAAATGTTATATGACTCAAAAATCATTTGCTTTTTTTTCCCTCCATTTGTAATCATAATTGGTCTCTGCTGCCAGAACAAGCTCTGCTTGTCATGGTATCTGGTAATATTATTACTGTATTGCAAGATGTCATGATAATAAAAGCTGAAATTCTCCCAATGGCATATTCAGAGTGCATAATGTTTTCCAAAATATTGTGACTCCCTAATATTCTCAATGCATCTTTAATGAAAAGTTGTCAAGATTACTGATGTAAATATTAGCAGCACTTGGTATTTGAGAATTTTTACATCCCATGGAAGTTATTGGGGAAAATATTGGGAAAGAATCTGAGTGACATTTTATCTTCTTCTTGGGCAAGTGTTTGGTTTTGAATATATGATTTGCACTCTCCTTAAATATGCATATTCTGATTACTGAAGTTTCACTGCCTTCACATGGCATTAAAAAATTATTAGAAGAGAAAGAATAAAATGCTTCAGAGGATAGAGGCTGGAACTTTCATAATGCTAAGTAAGAACTTTGATGTGTAACTCCCACCGAGAGTAAAGGCCTTGCAAGACAGGCTGAAAATCCTTCCCAGTGTCAATTTAAAATATTGATTTATAGAATATACTACTCGACTGTGAAATTGCAATTACATTAATTGTCAAAGGATGATTTACTTGACCTATAAGGTAGAGGCACACACTGTATTGTACTGAAATACTGAGATATTGTGTGCTACAACAGAGAACAAAAAATGTGGATAAGTTAATTCTGCCTTTCAAATTTATACAAATTTAACTTTGCCCACCTATATCTACATTCAATTTGGAACTACTGATTTTCAGACTAATAAATGACCTGCAACCTGTGCTAAAAAATTAGCAAAGTTTGTAACTTGAAAAGATCACAAGTACATGAAGCTGTCTCATTTCCAGGGTGAAATAAAAGAACAGAAATCTCTCAATCACACTGTTTAATTGCTTAATTTAATATTTCTCTTTATATTCCAAACAGGAGAATTTGCTTATAAATAATGTTGTTGATACCTCATTTTAGAGAGGCTTTGTGAAGGCAGCTTTCTGAGCTATCATTTAGTCTGATTATTTTTTATTTTAAGCAAACAAGATGACTACAAATGTATCTCTCACACTAAGAAAATAATTGAGATTGAACCTTCAAACCTTTATTACTTTTTTCCACAGACCACAGTAAATAGACTATTCAAATTGTTATTAATTTCGCTGGTGTCTGTGTCTAGTTTTAAATATTCCATTACATCAGTGGCACAGAGAATTCCCTGCATGAGCCATGGGAAAGATGCTGACCTAATTATTTTAGAAATAACTATGTAGAAACATCTAAAAAGATTAACAAAGGAAATATTATGTCACTACCAAATTAATAACTAAAATAGCATGAAAATCACTGTATAATTATCTAGGTTTCCATAGAAACTGTCTTCGATGGGTAGCCAAAAAGACTTCTGATTGAGCTTCAATACTTCTGCTCTCTCTATAATACATGATTTCTGATCTGCCTTTCACAAACAACTAGCCAGCATACATCCTTATCCTACATTCTTTAAGCAACACTCCTCATCAGCACTAATAACTCACATGCTTTTTTCAGATCTGAACTCTTGAACTTAAATATAAAAAAATATTTTAAAGTGTATTACTACAAATACGGAGACATCAATGAAGAAAATTGTATATGGTAATATTCCTGTGTTGTCACAATAAAATAGTTGCATAAAAATATGAAAAGGCATTAATCAAAGAAACAACTGTGGGTTTTATTTTGTATTTTCATGGTAATTTTCCATTACATTTGCTCACCTTTTGAAAAGCCTTGGCCATTTAAGTACTAATCATAGGCATGTAAGCAAATGGATCCCAGTGCTAGCAAAGGTGAAAGAAGTGTGGCTATCCCATAAATTTGTATTCCAAAAGAAACTCCAAGAGTTTTAACTGAATTTGTTTTATTTAAATAATCTAAATTAGCAAATTAAATCTAAACTATTTTTGGCAACACTGTTTTCCCATGTGACTTATACAGCAGATTTCAGCAGAGCCACCTTAGAAATTTCTGTACCTAAAAAAGATAAACTCTGTATTCAATATGTGTTTCTCCTACCAAAGCTCACAAGGATGCTGGCCTTGAGTTCATGCACAGTTTTTTCCCAGAAGGCAGTATTTCACGTGAACTCTAGTTGAATTTATAGATCATTTGCTCACAAATAATTAGTGGATATTTTAGGAAATGTTTTGCTGTTGACCTCCCAGGAGCTGCACAGCCTTTTCATTGTCCCCTCACTTAAGGAAGTGTAAAAGCAGTGTCTGAACTCAACCTCAATTTCCATTGCACACATGCAGAGAGAAAGCAGCCATCCACACTGCCCTGGCTCCAGGAATTGAGGAGCAGGACAAGGGGAGGGTGGGAACTTGGTACAATGGATGTGGAAGGTACTGCACGTGCTACTGGCCTACTTCTAGATCTATTTGCTGATGTTTGGAGACCACTGCATGGGAATACCTCAAAACAAGAAACAGAGATCCCGTGTTTGAAACAAGCAGGTTCCTGACAGATCTGCTTTGTTTCAGAGAAAGAAAAGTACCACTGCTATTACTTCAGTGCTTTGTGGGATTCTTGTAATAGCTGAATAATTTATTTTGTATTATCTACAGTTACTTAGGACTTTCAATTAATGTTGTATAATATTCTGGGATTTAAATTCTGCAGCTCTTGTTTATTCTGTTAGCTCCTGAAACTTCACATGCTTTACTACTTTAGAATAACTGGATTCTAAAAGACAGAAGCACAGTCTTAACTTGTGCTGTCCTGGTATGCAGAAAATCTCTCTAAATCAAACTGAGAGTGGTCCTGATCACTGACACTGCCGTAGAACAGAATGTAACATCACAGAAAGAACTGCAGACCTAAAAATCCACATTTTATTTTACATTACATAATCCACCAACACTTTTCATCCTACTTAAGGCTAAGGCATCTTTCTTGGATAACTGCCATTATAGGCTCCTGTCAAAATCAACACAAAAAGGTAAAGTTGAGACATCCATGGGGTGATTTAGTTCCCTTCAGATCATCTTCTGAGGTGTTTATATCTACTGACTGATAATAAAGGGAACTGGAGCACTGAGATACCTTTTTCTCTCTAAAATTTTCTGTGATAAATCTGTTCTTGGTTGGGTGTTACATATCATAAGGTTTTGACTTGTCTTGTTTGGACTAGATCACTGTTGGGATTTGTCTTCATCCTTTCAAGCAACTTACTCCTATTGCTTCCTTCTGATGAGAACTGTGAGTGGGTAATTGCCATTGAGGCTACAGTACTGGCATTCTACAGGTATTCTGTAAGTTACTGTGTGGAAACATCCTTATTTTCTGATGCTGAAAGCACTGAAGTGTAAAAAATGTTAAGATTTACCTTAGTGAGCTTTCCATGAAAGCACAAGCAAAGTTTGTGCAGGTTTGAGTACGAAAAAAATAACTGTCCACCTCAAAGAATTTGTAGCCACCGCTTTCACAAGCTAATCACTCTACACTAGTGATATATGACTAACACTGCCTTAGAATTCAAAATAACTTCTAATAGATGATTCACTGTGTCACAGAAAGATGCCTGAAATACTCATTCACTGTTATTTGTCTTCTTGTACAGTTTACAGAAATAATTAGTATTCCATTTGACAAACAAGTGCAAACATCCATTAGCTTAATGACACAACACATATTATGACTAGGTCTGTATCTCTCACTAGAACTGTCTCAATAGTAACTGCTGAACAGTCTGTCATATTGGAGCACACGTTTTAGTAGATGTAAAATTGCTCTGGTTACAAGGCAACTGAGATGCTTAAAGAAAGAAAAATCATTGGACAGCCTAATCTGTCTTTCAAGTCAGAAAAAGAGGAAAAAAAATCCTTGTATGTAATCTATAAATTACAGATACATGAAAATGGTCTTATAGATTTACTGACCTGCAAATGAGTTCTACCTCCAGATCCATAAACAATTATCACCAAAGATCAAAGAGTGGAGTAGAGCATAAATTTTGTTGTGATTACTGTTTGTTCTGTAATAACAGTGAAAATTGTCATCTGTATACAAAAATGCAGAAGGAGCCTTTCTCTACTATATTCTGAGTGCAAAGGACAGCCTGAATAATGGTATCTAAAGACTGTGAGATTAGCCAATCAGTTGTAAACTCAGATAATTTATTTTTTTAGTTTTCATTGGAAAGCTTCCATCTAAGTTGTAAGACATAAGCTGGCATGTGCCCCATCTGTGCAACCACCACTTACAAGATTCTGATGTGGAGATGTAAATGATGGCTTTATAGACGATGCACGAGGTGAAATTCATTTTCTGTGGGTTTCCTGCTAGTTACAGTAAAGTTATTTTGAAAATACTTATTATATGCAGACAGGAACAAAGCCAATGAGGAATCTTTCTGGGCATCCTACCATCTTGGACTTCTTATAAAATCATGTCATTCCCATAAAAAGCTCCATTCCACACATTCCATGTGTGTCTGCCAAAAAAAGGTGGCTTTGAACAGAAAACCTGTGTTTTAAAGCCATATTGGCTTCACAAGTGCTGATGTTGCTCTTGCAGCAGATGGCACAAGCTTGGCAACCAGGAGCTAAGGGGGCTGTGGGGTTTCAGCTGAATCCACACAGGGCCTGAGTGCCAGCAGGGAGGCTCAGTGAGGGCAGGCACACCATGAGCATGTCCCACATCTTCTAAGGGAAAAGTGCTCTGCAGCTGAAGGCATTGTACAAGATACTAATCTGGGATTAGTAATTTTGCTTTACTGAAGCCATGTACTAGATGCAGCGGGGCAGTGTTTCTAAATGGAACCAAAACATGCTTATGAAAACAGACTGGTGATTACTGAAAAGTTTTGTGTACTGTGCAAGTGCTGACTCCCAAATGTGTTTGGGGGTACTGACCTGGGTACTGCTTGCCTTTGCAGAAAACATGAAAGATAGTCTGGTGAAAGACACTCTTAAGTGGACAGATTCCAGCAATGGACTTGGGTCCTCCTTCAGCAGGGAGGAATTCATATAAGCTCTAAATGATGTCTATAAAATTAAATGCTCTCTCGAATTCCCCATAGATGTAACATAACCAAAGACACTAAGTTAATTGATTTGGACTGTTTATAGAGTATTTTAGGGTATTTTAAATATACCATCAGTAGTATAAAGAAAGAATGTGTAAAAATGCCATTATGCGTGTTCACATAGACAAGAGTAACAATCACTTGAACGTAACTCCAGTCTTAGAGAAGCTACAGATGTTTGAACTACTATTCTCAGTCCAAAAGTGCTTTGTTTCCTTGTTACTGCATTACTGGGTGTCTTCATCTTATTTAGCTTATTTTCAAGTCTAGCAGGGTGAGTCCTAGGTCAGTAAATAATGAACTGTAATGAAGTAGTACCTGCAGCTGTTCAGCCCAGCCGTTATTACAGGTGAGCTTGCCACTTCTGCCTGTTTTACTGTCAGTTATCACAATGCCTGCTGGTGAGCAAGATACGTAATTTGTGCAGCATTTCAGTAAAATATTGAAGTAGGTTGGTAAAAAAAAAGGTGAAGGAATATTTACTCAATAACACCTTGTATTGTAAAAAACCAAAGAGCAAAATTAAAATGTCCAAGCCCTTATGCATATAAAATTACATCATGTTCAATAAGAGATTAAACATCACAAAAATTCATTACTGTCTGGAACAGGCAGCATTTGTCATTAAGCCCTAAGACAAAGGGTAAAATTGGACCATTCATTTAGCCGCTGGCTAGAGCAAACTCCTCAAAAGCCATGTGCTATGTTACACTTATTACCAAAAGGGTTAGGCAGCACATAACAGTGACCATCAGAAAAATAGCTAGAGAAATAAAGTAAGAGAAAAATCTAATTACTGTCTCCAAAATGACACACCAAACTTTATCAATGTGCTGACCTAAAGGCATCTTGTCTGGCAAAACAAATACAGGTGATTTAGCCTTTCCACACAAAACCATCTTTTCTCCTCCCCGTCCTCTTGTACACCAGCTTGTGTCACACTGTACACAGTCCTGTATTTCCCCTGAGTATGATTCTCAATTCTCAGGCAATACTGATGAGAAAATTTTGTATGTTAAGTAACCTACAGAGCCACTGCATAGCCAGACTAACCATGTACTCTCCCTTATCTGCCTCCAGCCCCAGCTAACACCATATCACTGTGGCACAATACAGACATGGGGCAATCGAGTGGTATTTCCTGTGGATGTAAATTCAAGTTTTTCAGGTCTTGCAGCAAAACATTCTTCAGAGTTATACATTTTGGTTGTTTGAACCTACCATCCAGTACTGTCAGTACTCTAGATTAATACATTCTACACCATCTGTAATCTGGATTATTAACAGCTATCCCCTGTAATCCTTAGGGGAACCTGATTCGGTCAAAGTCTTAAGGCTGAGACATTGCATATTCTTCACTGTCCCAGCAGTCAGAGAAGGTGACCTTGGTGTGGGCCAACATACTTCTGTTGGTACTCTTCACATGTTGAGTGACTTCTCTGCTGAGGCTGCATTCTTGGTACATATGAAAAGTTCCCCCTGCTTTATCCTGTGATTTTGCGTCATCTGTATTTCCTTCCTTAGAGTGAGAAGGATTCCTTTTCCCATGCATGCACCTTCTATCAAACCCAGTGCATCCAGACCCCAGTAGTACAGGTGCTAGTTAACACTTTCACTGAAGTGTTTCACCCTTTTTTCACTGCATGGTTTCCACCAGGCCTGTTTTATCACCATACAGGAGAGAAAGAGAAGCCAACATGTATAATAAAAACAGAGGGGACTTGGCCACTTACCAAGTGAAGATGAGACATAATAAGGTAGATATTAAAATGAGGACTTGGTTAAACATTGCAGACTGTGTACGTTGGATGGCTCGGTGAAGATCATTCTGTATTAACGGAAAATAGCCATTATTTTTGGGTTTGAACCAATAAGTCAAGACCTGGTTCTGCAGAGGAATTATGCAGTACCCTGACAGCAATGCAGTCACTCAAATGCACTTAACAGTTTGCTGATAATATAGAAGGTGCAGAAGTGCCAGCTGTGATTCTGTGATTAAGTAGTTCTTTGTTCATCCCAGCACAATTCTGATCCTATTGCAAGCTGCCTTGAGGTCTGCTCATGTCTAGCTTACAAATTACAGGCTGCAAGGCCCAATTATGGCCTAACAGTTGAGTTCCCTGCAATTGTGTCTGAATGGCAGAGTAGCAAAAGAACCATCCACTGCCATTTCCTTTATTGGCACAGTAACAATTTATACTAATTAAGATTTCATTTCACGTCTTACTTTTTTCCAGTTTTCATGCAGAAAGCAGTTTAGTAATGCTTGACCATTCGTATAATCTAAATACAGATCTGGTTAGCTTCCTATTAGGGTTGGACTGTACTGCCAAAATCCCACTAAAGACAATATACTAAAAAACACAACACTAGAATATTTATTTCCTCTGCATACTTACAATCATATTTTCTAAAGCATGCTTTGCCAGCCAGCAATTTAAAAATACAGGAATAAACAGGTTTCTTAGGACTGGCCAGAAAATCTGAAAGAAAAATTAACAAATTCATTAGAAGCTTTTCTGATGAGGAATAGAGCTTTACTATTCAAGCAGCAATGAAACACTTGGGAAAAATACTTACTATTAATGTGTTTCTAGCATGAGATTTGGCTTTAAATAATGTTTTTTGTCTTCTTTTGTGATTAACCACATGCAAGATAAAATAGGACCACAGTCAGTTTTCACTGCAGACGTGAGTGATTTTTACATTTCTAAGACCAGCTGGTTTATTTTATTGATTGTGCTGTAGTTGGAGTTAGAGGGTTTTGGTTTTGTTTGTGCCCATGGAAGATTAACGTTATCTGTATGACTTCACTCCAGTAGCAAACTATCTTCTTATTGCTGGCAAATTTCTGTTCCCATAGGCACAAACTCATCATCCACATGAGAATAAAATTTACTTTATAAAAGCAGGAGTATTTGTGCAGCTACAAAAGTGCAATGTGCAAATAAATTAATTCAAATATTTTTACCGTGATGATGAAAGGGACAGCATTAATTATTTCCAGGAGAAAGGGTATTCTCAGAATTTGTTCCCAGATATTTCCCTTCAAAGAAAAGGAAAAAACCCCACAATGTCACAGTCAGCTTACAAACAGTTCCGATGAGAAATACATGTGATATCCCAATGAAACACAGGGAGTCTCTCCCATAACTGAAATTCAGGAATATCAATCATCTCAGATTTAAACACATGACAAATGTGAACATAGAATATAGATCACTCTGGATCCTTTTTCCTACAGTATATCATAATGTACTTCCCAAGTAAAAGATTTACACTTTTAAATCTCCTTCCTTTCATCCTTTGCATTTATCTTTTATCTTTACTTTGTATTTTTTCTTTCCCAACTGTTTTGGAGAGGGAAGTAAGGAAGAAATCGAGTGTTTAATATTTGAATTAGGACTTCAATATCAAGTTATCTATTTCTGCCACCAACACTTCAGAACACTTCAGGGCTTTTTGGAACTTGATCTTGCTTCCATGAAATGAGAGGTCTTCCCACATATTTCAGTGAAGTGGTATTGATCTTTTCATTTTCTTACTGCTAGCAACAGGATGAGGATAATTCTACTTTTTCTCCCAAATCTGCGCAGTGGCTGTGAATGATTAAATGCTGAGATGAAAATCCACATATCAAAAAAGGAAGGTAGTTGAACTTCAGTGACTTACAGCTTTACTAATGCTGTGTATCAGGACTCCATCATAGGTAATGCAATAGTGTAGCACATACCATGGCAGTATTACAAGAATTTGCAGTAGACCATTATATTTTCAGTTACAATGGCATGTGCATCTTCCCTGAAAAAATAACCTGATACAGCCACTGAAAATTAAATACAAACTCTGTATCACAGAAAATTCTTTCTCCATTTTTAACTCTTCACCTCTGGAAGCCACTATACCTCAGGGACAGGTATTATTGTCTTCCATGTAATTGCAATTGGTGGGAGTCAGACATACAAGTGAAATTATGAGGCTGTAAACTCAGGGGGTTTTGTATGAAGAGGAAAATCAAAATCAAATCTGATTTTTCAAAATGAACCACTTTGTGATTTCACATATTTCCTCATTTTTAATGTTAGGAGTTTCCTCCTCTGCATTATAGAGAAGAAATGTCACATAATTTACTTGTGCAGCAAAATGCCAGTATGGATGGGCTCCAGGTTAATTAGGGATGTATGCAGCTGTAGGATTCTGGCTTCCACATGGAAATGCATCATGAGTTCTACAAAACTGCCTTTTGCAGTGAGAATGTATGGTGCTGCTCAAAGCCCTGAGAGTGCCTGAGCATGAGGCATATGCAGGATTGCCAGATGTCTGTGGCAAGTTTTGACAATGGAGATTTTTGACACAGACATCTTTCAGAATTTCTGGCCAAGGACAAACCCTCATGTAATACTTAAGGCTGTGAGAATGCAGATTGTAAACCTCCCATTCCTGGATCCAAGTGATCAGCATCACAACACAATGCTACATCCTTTGCACTCCTCTCCATTTAAAAGCTATAAAAAATGCAAATTCACTGTATCAGAGTAGCATTAAATGCTACTCTGCCCTCACTATTCTGCAAGTTGAATCATTTCTCATATGTCATGAACCAGGTATCAGAAAGGTCAGTCTCTTGGAGTATTCTCTCAAATGACAGCTTTACTCATTTTACAGGTTATTTGTGAAATCCTAGTAATGTGCACTCCAATGCAAACACATTCATCTTTTTCTTGTTTTCTTGCTTGCTAATTCTCTGACTCGTAAAAGTTAGTTACTTAAATTGTGAAAGTTTTGAAAATGTTTCCATAAAGTAACTAATCTGTCACAGATTTACATGAATCAAGGCACCTTTGCACACCTTGGCTGTGCAGAAAAGCCTTACACCAGGCGAAATAACACCCATTCTTAGCTTCAAGAGAATGGTGTAAAACTAGGAAAACAGGACCAGAGGGAAGGAGGTGTTTGTATCAAGTGGATTGATGTGATTGACAAATTTTGTTGTTCCTTAGATTAGTCTTAGAAAGAACATAGTTGGTTCTTCCTCTTATGGGGAGTGGAATCACAAAATTGCCTCAACTTCTGTGAGAGGTGTATGCAGCCAATCAGGGTAACGGAGCTTTCCATCCATCACACACTAATGAGTAACTTCTCGTGGAAGCTGATTTGCCAAGAATTCATCTTTTGTACCCACTGAAACTGATGCAAATCACAAGCAGAATGGATGAGGATAAAATGCTGCCCACTAAACTCAGGAACAGCACAAATTGTGATTGCCCTTGACTGTTTTGCCACAAGGATATAAATTTTGGACTATTTCTGCGCATAATTGATTTGCACTTGTAACTCCCAACCCTTAAATAATATATGCTCCAAGGATTAAGAAGAATAATTTTTAGACAGCAGACAACTGCAAGCCTCTTAGCATTATTGGGCACTAAGGAAAACATTTATGCCATAATCACTCAACAAGCACACTGAAATACAAGTCTCTAAATTCAGTGGTGGCTCTGATAGCTACTGAGTGTCAGTAATACAAAATATAATACAAAAAAAAAAATTATGCCCCGAGATATTTTCAGATTTAGAAACCAAATATTTTCGCATTTTCTTCGCTAAATGATTTCAAATGCTTTTAGTATTTTTCTCCTGAAGATACTAAAAATGCAGAGATAAAGCAGAACCAAATGGAATGAAGAAAACAGAGTAACTATATTAGAAAAAATTAACTTTTAAAGGAGAATGCAAATATAAAAATACATTGTATTCACATCAAATTACTTCAAGACATTTTCAAAAGATATTCCAATAGCATCACACAGATGGATAATGCAAGCATGCAGATATCCTTTTTTTTTTTTTAAGTACTGTCTTGGCCTAGCTTTTCTATGCACAGTTTTAGAGGGCTAAACCTTGAATTATACGTATTGAGTAGCTACAGCTTTGAAATCAACAACGAATGTGTCCAATACATTATGGACAGAAAAATAAAACTGCACAATCAAAAAATCAGTGTCAAAAAATCAAGTTCACTTTTGAGAATGTGTTTTCAAATTACAGTGTGCCAGTGGACAATGGAAAATAGTGAGCATTTAACTGCTGACTTCCACTCTCTAGATACTGGAGTTTGCTCATAAATTTGGGAAACAGGGCTGCCTGTGTGACAATATGCCATCCCCAATAAGTGTGTTTTTCTCAACTCCCTGCTAGTACACCAGCATGGGCACAGGCACATAAACTTTATATTGAAACATTAAGCTCACTACTTTTTAATGAATTCTGCCGAAAAGTAACAAAGAGTACTTACCTTGTAGCTTAGATAACTTAGCAACAGAGTTTCAAAGAGACTTATTACGGCCACAGACACCTTCAGCGAAGTGAATAAAAGAATTGTATTAATACCAGCTTTTAGAGAATAGATATTAACATTACAATGAAAATAAAAGATTATATAAAATAGCTTTTCCATTAATCCTCTGAAACCCTCTCAGCTAAGAGCATTTTGCTTGAAGCTTAGATATTGTTCTTTTTCTGAATTTCATTTATTGCTAAACAGTACCAAAATCTTCCCGCGTGACAGAGAGAGACGGAAGCTGTAAATAAGGAAAGTCAGTCAGCTCTTTGCTTTCCTGTGAAGATGTTATGAATGTGTGGAAAAGTGAATGTTTTTCTTACTGTGTATAATGCAGCAAGCAGAAAGCAGCAAAAAATGATACAAATGAATAATTATTGATTTTAATATTTAAATGCAGCTGAGCTTGGTTTACCAGACTCCAATTAGATTATATGTAGTTAGTGTATGTATTAAACAGTTTAAAATATTTAAATAGTCAAATAACAAAACAGTAAAACAAAACACTTAAACCTTTATAGATATTAAGAATTTAGTTAAGTTCTTTGCATAGAAAGTATTTATATTTTAATGTGTACTGTGGCAATATTCCATCAAGATGGATTCTATCAGGCTGGAACCTGAGGGCAAGCCTCAGGATTTTAAATTTTAAATTAATGCTCCCTACAGCTGAATACTCTGAAAGGTGCACAGTGTCTTTATCTAGAACTAAAAAAGATCCTATGAATTGGGAAACAATTAAAATATACAAAGTTATGAAAATAGGCAATCAAAATATATCAGCTTCTCCACATAATTATCAGTTTTAGATAAACTCAGGCTTTATTTTCAAATAAATTCCTACCTCTACCAAATAGACATATTAGAAAAGGACCATATCCATAGACAAATATCTCAGTATTTTTAAATCAATTCTAATAAAGTAATCTGAATGCTAGGTCAAAAATTATTCAAACTGTGCATATTCTAAAGGTATTTCTGAAGGTATTTAGAAAACTGTGTATTATGCCAAAGTGCAATCATTGCACTGGCATTGCACCAATCATGGTGAGAGAATCTAATGGTATAACCAATCTGGAAGCTTAAGTAGTAAGTATTTTCTTAGTAAAAAGCCACATTTCACAGAGAGAAGCAGTACAGATCGTCTGATCATTATGCTGTTCCTGTACTTGGTGTTCAGTATTTCTTTGCTGACATCAACATTTCCAAGTATCCTTTCACACTGCCACAATTCTGTAAATCAATATCATCTGCAGTTGTTACATGGAAATAATTGAATTGGTCATTTACATATTACCTGTAATCCCCATAAAGGTAAACTTCGATTCACCCAAATAATGGGAGACCTGTTCATTATAGTAAAAATATTAAATTAATCATAATCTGGTGTTTCAAACAAAAAAAAAAAAAGTTGTACGTGTGAATGGAAATTAGAGCACACTTATTGAAAAAAAAATTCTCAGTAATAAAAACTTTCAATCAGTAGTTATCTACTGAGTATTGACATGTCTTGTATTTCTAACCCACAGCAAATCTTTAGGCTCCTGTGGGAAACTGACAATCCTTTTGTGTGAACATTTTGCTATCTGCGTAACAATATAAATGGTATCTAATTCTTAGGGGCTGTCATATCTTGGAAGAATCCTATCAATGCTAACAGGCACTTGATACAGCACCACTGGAATGGGACACTCTCAGCGGCACAATAATTTCCTGTTAATCATTTACTGCTACCCAGAATTGCTTTTTTAAATTAAGGGCGTCCTTTTTTATTTCTGCAAGGTATCAGCATTGATGGAACCCAGATCTCACCCCAGCATCCAGTCCAGTAGTTCAATTTACAATCAAGAGAAAGAATTAAAATATTAAATGCAGGCTGAACATTCAGAAATGTAAGTAATGGCTAGAGATTTAGAGAAACATCCCTACTATACGTTAAAGTGTCAGCATTCCAGATGGAAATGGATTTGTCTTCCTGTGTTCCCTTCCCACCATTCTGAGGACTTTTGGTTTGCTGTTTTAACTTAGGAACTCACCAATCAATTGTTCCAGGTGTGTAGTTTTGATTGGAACAACTCCGGTTTAATTCCTTACTGATAGTTGCCATATGATCCATGCAAAGTCCATTTCCATTAGCAAACATGTATGGGAACACAGTCATAAAAAACATATGGGAGGAAAGGAACATTAATTACATCATTTAGAGGTCTATGAAATGCATGCAACAGTTTGAAACCTAAGGTAATCAATATATTTTTAAAAGTAAAGTAACTTTTAGAAAGCACAGTTGTATGTGTTCCATAGCTGCAGATAAAGGACCATGAAGCATTCCAGGTTACATTTTTTAAAGATCTCTTTTCAAATTTAAAAACAAGACAACTGAAATGATACTTTGTAAACCTGAACTAAGTACACAATATATACTGAAGCTCAAGAGACCCTAGAAATCCTATCCCACGGAGAGACTGTGATACAAAGAGCACGTTCTCAACAGAAAGACTGCAGCAAACTACACTTGATAACCTCTTTTGAGGATGTGAGGAGAGCTGGAGATGCATGCAGCAGTATTTCAAGTACAAAACTGGTGATACCCAAGTAAAAATATTGGCCATTATACACGTGATGTTATCTTGCCTTTAATTGCTGGCACAAATCTTCCTTTTAAATGGTCATATAAGGTTGTGGGAATATATAATCTGTAAATGATGACAAGTATCCTTGCTCATCCTTGGCAAGCAAGGTCAGCAGAAAATAAAGGGATCTGCAGCCCACAGATCAGCAACAGCTGTATTTGTACCAACTATGAGCAGGACAGTGTTAAACTGTATCCATTAATAAGGATGCTTTATGTCTTAAGCCCTTTCCTATACACCTGCTGTGCCTGAAGGAGTAAATGAAAAACAACTTGTGCAGGCATTTCTGAAAAACAGGAAATAAATCTGATGAAAAGAATTCCTCCCAGATTTGCCACTTTAAAACTAACCAGATGAAAACATCTTCTCTGGCCACGCCCTCAGCATGCTGAGTAGTTCCTTTCATCAGGCTGTGACATAGTACCTAGAAATAATTTTTTTCTTTCACATCACCAAATCTTTAAGAACGCATTCAAGCAGGAGTTCTGGTATCAAGCCCTCAGTATCTCTAGGGCATTAATGGGGTGCATTTGTTTGTCTGGCACAGTTTCTAAGATTAGGGCCTTAGTGAGCAGGCAGAAGGACTTACCTGAATCTTCCCAGGCAGACAAATGTTATTCAGAGACAGAACACACCAGCTACTCTCTTAGATGTACCACAACACCATGTAAGGGAATAACATGTATAGAAAACATAAATACACTCTCTGGTGAATTGTAAAACACTTGGATTGAAGGACATGCCAGGAAAGGTGTGAGGCATTCAGCAGCCTGCAGATGTATATGAATATGCATCTTTGCATATAAATACAAAACTATATTTGGCACAAGGTCTGATATTTTAACCTGTCCTGCACACCCAGACAGAACCATGCAGTACAATATACTCATCTGGGCTCAACAGAGATCTCATAATGAAAGAATTGCAGCATGCCAGAAACCACGATTCAATGGAAAATGTTAAGTCCCTGAGTTGCTAATATTCATAAATTTCTAAGGATGGATTTCCTTTTCTCCACAACATTTTGTGGTAACTTTACTGCTTGTTTCCTCTCAATGAAGAGACATTCTAAGGTATATGTAGAGTCAAAATTACTTTTTTACAGGTCTTGTTTTTCAGGGAAATCTCTTCATGGCCCTTTTTCAGATCTTACAAATTCTCATGATAAATTTTGACCCAAAAAAATCTGAAATGCATCTTCTGTACTTCCTATTCACACATCCTTCTCTCATGTACTGCTGAATAAAGCAAATATTCTTTACCTCTCTTTGCTTTGGATTTCATTCTTGTAGAGTATTTCTCCTGTGCACTAGCTTTTTTTGGTGCTACCCTTACTAGATTTAACTGATATCCAAATATTAAAATTAGAAATCAAACTCTGTCCCTTGCCTAACATTGTATGAAGACTGCTGGTTCTAGCATCCTAAGCTTAGTATTTTCTTAGGTGCTTTGTTTCTTTCAGCATTTAAGGACAAAAGAATCAAAACAAGTGAAAGGAAATATGGTAATAAAATGTGATGCTTATTACCATTAAAAATTGAGGAGATTCAATATTCCAGGATACAAATACAACAGAAGCACAGGATTAAATAAATTATAATTTCTTCTACATTTGGTGATTAATTGTGTAACACATTAAAAAAAGAGGGTCATACAGAATACCATACTGGCAATTCGGGGTTTCCTAAATCATGCATTATATCCATAAATCATTGTGAGTATAGAATGTACTTTTGGTCTCACTCTTCTGAAGCATTTAGAGAAAGAAGAAGGCTAGAAAATTATCAATATCATCTGCATGAAAACTCAGTTTAATGTATTTGTCTGTCCATTTCCGGGATCTGGGATTTTAAGTAATTTAAGCAAAATCCAAAAAGAACTGTTGCATAAACTGGGAATTTGCAATTTTACATAGAAATGTTATGTAATAATAAATCTAAAACATATGTTCGCACAATTACATCTGATGCACTGTATCTAACGAGAGAGCCAGGGTTATTTTAGTGGTAAAGGGAAAAAATAATACTGTTATTTTAATTCTTATTTCCATTCACAATGTAAGACCAGCTTTGTAATTCTTCCAAAACACCTGGAAGATATAAAACAACTCCTTCATGTAGTCATTAATTTATTTATTATAACTTAAATATTGCTTTGAGAGCAGAAATGAGGAAAAAACCCCAAACATTACCATCCAAGTCCTTGTGTAGGATCATCCAGGAGCACACGAACTATGTATAGGAAACAGCTTAGTAGCTTGAGAGAGAAATTGAATAATCGTATTCTCAGACCTAGTTTTAAAAGAAAATAAAAGAAAATACTGAAAAAAGTACAGGGGTTTTAAAGTTTCACCAACCTTCAAGGTAAAACTAAAAGGAAGTAGAACAGTCCTGCAGTAAAAAGCAAATATCTATATAACCAGCCTGGGTTAAGACTCAGCCTGTTTTAATGTAAAGAACAATGCAGTCGCTTGTTTGAAAGCTATTCTATGCTGTTAATCCTCACTGATGCCATTATTTGGGTCTTTGGTAGTTTGAAAAGTTCTCTTTCTGTGGAGGGGAACCAGAACTATGCAATGCTTGTTGAGATACAGGATACAGCAACATGAAAAGACATACTTTCAACCATAAGCAGAGGATATGCAATTAATATGCAAATATTAATATCTAAAAAAGTCTTCACGCAGTAGCTTCACATATAGAATATATTAACTCTATTCCAGCTTATAAAATATTAAACTGGAGTTATTTAATGCTGAAGTTGAATAACTATACATCCACGAATCAGGACATCTAAAAGTCATGCTGAATGCACAACTGAACTGAATCAACAACATGTTCTACAGACCATATAAATATTGAGATGTTCTAGCCGCACAGATAGGCCACAAATACTATCACAAAATATTACACTATTTCCCAGAAAGACAGGTTTAAAGAAAGACAGGATTCCTTTAAAGGGATCCTCATGGACACTTACTTCTACCACATGGCTAATTTATTTTACTGCCAATTGGAGCCATTATCTACTGAAGTGGAACTTTTCTGTATCTTTATGCAATGTTGCAGTCATTAGAAGATTAAGGTTTATATTTTTAGTACTGCTATTGAATTCAGCAGACTTTTTTGCTAGTGTGAATATTTGCATCTGACTCTTAGATGTAAGCATTCATTTACTAATTAAGTTAAAACTGTTAGTTGACTAATGTTAAAGTGACTGGAGGTCACTTAAGCAATGTTTTTTTTTAGTCTTGCAAATTGAGGGTCCAGTTCTGTGTGGCTGAGCCCTTCTATCCAAAGCAGAATACTCTGAGTCTTACCCAGATCTGACTTCCCTTGCCCCAGTCACAGCAAGGACACTGTGCTTTATTGCTGAGTTGCAAATACTTCAGGAGGTCTGCTGGACTCAATGTAATTACTTCTGTAGTTTAGGAATTACCCAAATAATGCATACCCAAAGCTGTGTGTATACATTTCCTTCTAAGGAGAGAACCACAATCATTTTATGGTAATATTACTTTATTTTTTTTAACTTTACTCAGTCCTAAGTTCAAAATCAGATAAAAAGATAAAACTAATAAATCTGTTCTTACGTCTACTAGCTCCTTTCCCATTAAAACTCCATCTACTACAAACACAGAAAAATAGAAAATGGATTCTTAAATATTTTACTATGCAATTTGTGAGAGAAATCTTTAAGTTTATTACAAAAAACCACTATTACTTTTAACTGTGAAGTTGCAGTTCTCATGTAAGAACTGGATGGACTTTTACAGCATATTGTTTCCATGATCTAAGGGTTAAAATCCTGTTGTCCATGAGAAGTCCCACAGCTGTTACTGGCAATTGGGTTTGAGAACATTAACCTAAGGATTCCTGCTCCCCTATCAAGGGGAAGGAAGGAAGGAAGGAAGGAAGGAAGGAAGGAAGGAAGGAAGGAAGGAAGGAAGGAAGGAAGGAAGGAACTATCCTTTTATTTGACTTGGCCAGTGCTATGATCCTTATCTGCAGCTTTTTCGAAGTGTTGCTGAAGAAAACATGAATTATTTGTTTGTCCTAAGCCTTTTGTAGAAGTCTGCTGGAATATGAATGGTTGCCCTAGCAACCAGGCCATTACAACTAGTAAAGCAGATAATGTTTACAAAAAACCCTAATCCTAAACAAGATAAAAGCCTACCAATTTTGTATTGTCTAACTTTCTTGGGCAAGTACAGAAGTCTGTTGCTTTTCTCCTGCTTTTTAGCTCTGTAAATGTTATTCTTGGTGTGAAACATTTGTTTTCTGCATTGATAATGGCCTGGTTTCTAATCATCCTTTGAAATTATATGTTGGTTTAAATGCCAAAAGAAAATGGTTCTTTTCTGATTAAAAGCTACATCAATACAGCAGACTGATGCTCCAGCCTACTGCCCTAAACCCTCTACTCTCAAATCTTAGTTCTGATAGATCTGGAACTCAGGCTCTGGATATCTCCGTACGAATGGCTGCTTCCCACAGAATGGGAGGCAGGGTTTTCAAACCAGCCATGCTTTCATCTAAGAGATCCAGTCAGCATCTCTAGAGAATGAATTTCGTGGCTGGGGTTGTTTATGAAGCAAAGCAAAGTACAGGTTCTGTAGCACCGGTGATTGGGTCAGTTATTAAAATATAAATATGGAAGAACAGGCTTCAAGTCTATCCTGGGTCACCTCTCCTTGCTCTGTGTGCCTCAGCCATTAGTAATATATGCAGCCACCTTGCTAAACTTTGGATTATTAATGCAGGCCTAACAAATGCATTTTTTCTCTGGTAGAAAGATTCTGCAGCCTCCTAGCTGGGGATTCACATGTGAGCTGGAAGCAATGCATGTGTTCCACTATCATGGAGATGTAGGATTTCAAATGTGGGAAGGAAGGGCACAAACACTACAGAAGGCGTTTAAAACAGGTTTTCAATTATTATTCTGGTTCAAAGGAAGCATTTCATATTTGTTTGCTTCCTGTCTATTTTCGTTCTGTATTTCACATTCTGTCAATGGATCAACATGGTCTGCTTGACTCAATATCTTTTTCTCCATTCAGAGCCAGATTGCTTAAGTAGCAGGGTCATTGGCACAGAATATCTCTCTGTTTTGAATATGAGTGGTGCCTGAAACTTTCAGCTCCACCTGTTATGCAGTTATGTATTGTTTATTGGGAATGCAATTTCACTATGTCTATGTAACAAAGTTGTTACACACTCTTGTCTTATGTAAAAGAAGAATTTATAATAACATTTTAAGATCTATTTGCTTTGTGAACTAAATATAACTATGTCAAATCTTAACATTTCTTTCTCAGTTTAAACAAGTATTTGCTATTTTTGCAGGCATTTTTAAGTATAGAGTGATGCATTATATTTTACCACTTCTGACTATGACTTTCACTTTTATTATAAATTCTTGATGCTCTCCTTGCAAACATTTTTGTAGATTAAATGTCAGATTTAGAGAGTTGGTGTAAGCAGAGAGACAGATACCAGGTGAGCTTTCTAGGATCACTTCCCATTATTCCTTTCCCATAAGTCACTAATACACTGTTGATTTTCAGCAAAATCATTTCAGTGGCAGCTGGCTTTAGGAGCTGGACCAAAATATATTCTTAATAATTCATATCCTAGTGATAGTTATCTTTTATTCCCTCTTCACTGACTTGAAACTTCACTTTTTTCCCTTTGAGACTTACTGTCGGCTGTGATAATGTAGTGTGTGGTCCTGGCAAGTACAAGCAAGTCATGCTTGTACAACTACATAATTTTCTCTTTTTTTTTTTTTCCTTTGGGAGAGTGCTGAGTGACACCTTTATAAGATATTTTTTTATACATTGTTTGAATTTTATTAGACATTTTCTTGCAGAAGATTGAGTGGAAACTAGATTGGCATGAGACAGATGAAGGCTTGTTTTATCCATTTATCAGCTTAAACAAAGATAATAATTAATGAAACAGTTGATATTTCATGTTACTTGCCCATATGTGATTTAGATCAGGACAGTATTCTGTAAAAAATTCTTGTAAATTCTAGACCTGACTGCTCTGGTTGGCAAAACCATGTGATATTATCAAAAACTCCCTGGTGAACAGGTTTGATTTAGTTACACTATCAAAAAAATTTGCTGATCCTACTGACAATTTTTTTTTCTCAATGGCAACAACTCCATCTTTAATATGTGAAGGAAGGTTTTCAGTGCTCTCACTGAACACTGACTAAAATCTTTATCTTTATCAGCTCTCTGGTACCTCTGGGCAAGAGACTCCTGTTTCAATGGAGTTCGAATGAGTACATGTGACTGAGTGGCAGGTTACTCTGTCAGCAACAGCTTTTTGGAGACTTTCTTTGTGAAGATTCTGGTTCTGAGTACTTGGACAAGAACCAAGATCTGCATAAGCAGAAGGAGTGTTTCAGCTTACTAATACTGACTACTTTGGTTTGGGGATTTTTCTTGTTTCATTCAGTGCTCTGATGGCTTTCCACATCATTCCTATGCTACTTAGGCACCTGAATTAAGATGAATTTCCCATGAGTGTCTAGTAAGTGTAATAAGCAATGCATTCCCCATGAATGAACCTCCAGAAGCTTTGTTAAACCTGATTCTCTAGCTAAAAATCAACAATTAATTCCAAAGCCCATACTGAAAATGTCAGTTATTCACAGCCCAGTGCCTTTTTTCTTTCCCTTTAGAGGAGTATTTTTCTTCCCACACTTGGAAAGTAAAAGAAGCTTACCTAATAAAATTATCAAGTTCTGTGATGTAAAGCTAGTATTTATTTATTGCTAGCTCTTACAGATAGAAGATTTTTCTTGTATGTGTTATTTTTAAAAGCTTGATCTAGTCTGCCCAGTTTTGTCTGTCTGGGTATTTTCAGACTGAGACATCAAAAAATTTCTTCATTTTTTTCTGTCTTTTTCCAGACACAAAACTGTGAAACAAATTCAACTGTACAAGGACAAAATATATTCTTTGTATTCTGAAAGCTTTATGTATAAAGCTATTGTATTTTTAGCTCTCTACATATGAAAGGCAAAGAGAAGTAACTCCAGTCCTGCGACACAGAAGAAAGTTAAGGACAGTTACTGCTCTTATGACCTATGAACTCCACTGTCCTAACCAAGACTGGATAATATTCCATGTTTCCACCCACCTGGACCAGCTGCATGGATGTATTTAAAAAGATTAATATCTTAGTTCCTCCACGTTATTCTCTTCCATGATAGCCGATGACTTTAAGCACATATGCCAATGAAGATATATTTAGGTTAGACTATATTGTTGAGACTGTAAGTTGAGTTAGACTATAGGCTAATGACAAGGACTACATTTCTGAAGTACCATATCCCCAGTAGTCTCCTTTCCATTTTTTTTTTCAGTGCAGATAAAGTTTGAAATTTTAGGAATACATAATAAAATAGAACACTTCAAAAAGCTGGGTACTTTGGCAGCTTTTTCCTTTACCATCTTAAGTGTCTTTGCTTTCCTAGTCACAAGGTCACGACTTATCAATGAGCATTGCTGCCAGATCAATGCAAATTAGTCAACTTGATCACAACACAGAAATAAAATCATTATTTTATTTAACAATTTGTGACATCACTAATTGTTTGATCCTGCACAAGCACATTATTTTCAAGTTTAAATATTTAAACTCAGAAGAAAATTAATAATAACTTCACAGTTGCCTTCAAACGAATTTGATTTTACTTAAAGTATCACAAATATGCTTAACAGAAATCAATCCAACTGCTTACTTGATCTTTGGTTTTTGATGAAAAAGAGCTTTAGTCTCTCTTTAAATGTATTTTCATTCATATAGAATTCAACTTGCACCCTGAAATAATAAAAAAAGAAAGTATTAGGATTGGCTATGAAAGATAATAAATCAATATTTCAAAATAATTTGTTTCTCTAATCATCTGTTCTTGATATAAAACTAGAGACTTATAGTGAGTGTTCAGCCAAAAGCTCACTTGGCTTTGAAAGACTAATGTTGAAAGTTTAAAAAAGCCCCAAACCAAATAAACAAAAAATAAACACCCCACCACCACCAAGCAGACCTTTCATTTATCCCCTTTACATTGGACAGTCTACACTGCAAAGTAAGAAGGCTCTATGGTTTTAGGATTTTCATTGGATGACCATTCTCCTATTTGCATGCTAGTAAGGAAGATTCCCCTACTTGATGTCCAAGTTAGGTCTCCCATCTCAATTGAACTCTCTGCCTGTAAAAGTGACATTTTAATGATCCTTCTTTTTTCTATCTTGTTCACATTTCTGTTAAATGTTCATGTCTCAGCCCACTTGTTTGTACTCACCTATAACCAAACACTCATGTACCAAACAAAACCACCCTCTCCGAACTTGTTTTTGTCACCATGAAATAGAGCTGAAAGCAAGAATTGTGTTGCAATCCCCCAATACTGTACAGAAAATAACTCTCCTCCTGATTATATTAAAGTAACAGGGGCATCTTTCCTGCATTCCCTCAGAGCTGCCTGGATATATTTCATCTTTCTGTCCCTCAGTTCAGCCTGAGTACAACTCAATAGTTACACAGACTAGAAGAGAGAAGTGTTGCAGGGACTGGCCAGGGAGGAAGGTGTGCATTAGCTCTGTAGAAGAACTCAGGCTGTTCAGAGCTGTGGCGCTCCAGTGCTTGCTGGAAGATGAGAGCAGCATTAGTTTCCTTCTCACTGAAGTCCCTGCTCTACCCACTTTACTGAATCTCCCTCCCCAAGCCAGTTCTTCCCCAGCAATGAATCTCTAAGCCAGCACATCTGTGCCTTCCTGAGAAGTCAGAGCTCAGCTGGAGAAGGTCTATTATTGCTAAAGAATAAAGTAACACCACACAAGTGAGTTACTTCCCTACATCTCCCTTTCCCTCTAGATCATCATATTTTGCACAGCTGCGTGTACTTTTTCTGTTCATAAGCATGCTTGAACCTTATTTCAGCATTTCTTCTCAGCAGTCTTTCATCAAATAACCATACTTCCACTACTTGGTTTTATATGTAGTCATATTTTTCTGGCAGAATCCTGACTTTAGTTTTTCCCTTCTTGCCTGTGAAGCCTTTTGCTGAAACAATTTTTGTATGATCTACAGTTATCTGTAGTGTCTCTCATATAGTGGTCTATACCAGATATTTCCATACACTCAAGGAACTGGAGGGATGTTCACTTACGGGTTTAGAATGGGTGGCATCTCAGGCAATGTGACTTTTCATGCCTGCTTATTACCAGAAGTTTATGCTTATCACTTTTTAGGACAGGGTCATAAAAAGAAGGCTCTATGATTCACTCAGTGAAGTCAGTTAATTTTAACTAGTTTTTGCCTTCAGTGTATTTTATTGTAGTGCTCCTTGTAGTGTTCCTACACTACTTTCTATTCAGAGGAAGCACAAACACAACCTTATTTTAAAAAATCTATTTTCCAAGGTACTCACTGTCATTAATGCAGTGACAGTTTTAGTGTCAAACATCTCCCATGATTTGGCAGCTGCCACATGCTACGTGTACATACTAAATCTTCAAAGATATATTTCAAGAGGTAAACAAAGTGGCACAAGCTATTGATGTAAGGGATGTTATTGCAAAGATGCATGGTGTTTGTTTTTTGTTTTTTTTAACACATTCTGAATTAATCTATCAGAGTTTTGGTAAGAAAATGTCAGAAATCACTTACCGTGAAAAAGCAACATGTTAACAGTGGGCCATGATTTAATGATAAAGAGGGAAGAGGATGTGGGAGCTAATCACCCTCCTATCACCAGCATTATGAATTGCTCTGATAGCCTTCTAACAGCTGTCAAGTTGGCTTTTCTTAGAGACCTGTGCTCACAGCAGACTGGGATTCCACAATGCAGCAGTTTCCATGGCAAAATGGATTACGATTGCTGCTCATGCCAGTTCTGTGGCTCCTTCTCCTTCTCCTGACTTTTTTAAACTTTAGTAGAAACTGTAGTGGCCTTCTCCATTTGCAGAAATACATTACCATGCATCTATAATCAAGGCACTTTCCTCATACTCTGGCTACCAGAGAATATTTCGCTTTGTTTCTTTAGGGTTGCTATTTACTAAGTAAAGTTAAGTATGACTGGCTGAAGGAGCCCCTGGCAAGGACAGAAATCTCTAGATACTCTTTCCAACACCACTTTTTATTTCTAAGGAGAACACTCATTCTACTTGAATGTTTATTACAGTCTTTTAATGGTTAATATTTTACCTCAAGTATTTGCTCTTTTCTGTATTTTCCCACTATGAAATGTAGCCTAGAAAAGGTTTTTGGGAACCTACAAAAAATAAATTCTGATCACCCATTGAAATATTGAGAACATTTTGTAGCAGTAGTGGTAAAGGGCTTGAAACAGATTTTTCTGGACTAAATTAGGACAAGTTATTAAGGATGTTTCAAGTGAGGGAGTGAAATTCTTCTGACACACTTACATAAAACTTGATTACTCTATCGCAGGGTATTTGAAATTTGATTCCAAGCAAATGGTTTTGACAAAATGGCCCACCATGCAGATCAGGGTGATAGTACATCCTGGCCGACAGAATAGATTTGGGTTTATTCTGTATTTATAGTGTAATTTGAAAGTGTAGTTTCAACAATTTGTGCTTCATGTTTATCCTCCTGTAAAAGACAGTCCACCCTAACCAGAAAGAAGTCAAGCTGAAGGATTAAAACACTATTCCTTAATGGTGGTTACAGGGAGAGAAATGGTTGATGAATGTAAGGATTTCGTTTCGGCAGTCAGTTAATAGCTTCAGAAATGTTCAGTACATGTAGCTGGCATTGAATATTCCATGAAAAGCTGCTTTTGGAAGTTAAAAGAACAGGTCTTACACTTCACTCTTACCACAGCTGTGTGGAAAATGCACAAATACCTGATGCACCTGTAGCAAAAACTCCTGAAGTTGTATTATTGTCCTGAAAACACAGTGTGGTGTGTTAAAGCTCAATACCGTTGGTAGTGGTCTTCACTAGATTAGACACAAAGAACAGTGATGTCACTGAAATAATTTCAAATCTTTCAAACTGTAAGAATCATCTTGAAGTACCCTAAGTCCAACTACACACTGCATTGTAATAATTTGGTTAAGATGCAATTTGAGAAGTACATTTTAATGTAATACAAAGTATTAGGAGAGAGTATAGCAGAAAAGTAGTATTAGCAAAGTATAGCAGAAAAATCCTAAATCCTGTCAAGGACACTAATGCAGAGCACTACTGGTGGCTGTAAAACACTGGGACCAATTTGTCTGCTCTTTGTCTACTTAACTCATCTTTTCTGCATTTTTCCATTACTATTTACAATGTCATTGTAACCCCAAAGCCACATTTTCCAATAGCAACAGTACTATCTTGCACTCTCAAAACTACAAATTGCCTTTCTTTCATGTTAAAAAACAGATTTGGCAGAAATAATCACATCACAAATGAAAGTATGAGCTGGATTTCTCACTACATGCATGCCAAGAGCTGTAAATGTTTATGCTTATTGATGTTGGAACGAAGAAAAAGTATTAGGTGTACAAACAGAGCCAATCTGAAGAAAAATACTTACATTTATTTAAATCCATCGTTTTAGAAAAGGATATCTCATATTTGCCTACAAAGAAAGCCTTGTAATAGAAAAAGAATATAGGGGTTTTTTATTGGGATTTGCCAATTCAATATATGTGAAATCCTGTTAGATTTCAGACCTGAAAGCTTATTATGTAGGGTATAGACAGGTGCTTAAAAATGAAGCACCTGAACTGCTATCATCAGATCTTATTTTACTGCAATAAAAGAAGAAATAGCATTTTTCTTCTTATAGCTTTCATTAAAAGGATTAGTGTGTTTTAAGGATGACTTAATGGGTAATACTTCTATTCAAAGTTTTGCAAGTTCTGAAACACTCAGAACTCTGTTTCAAAAGCACAGTAAGCACATTTACTGAAGGTGTTTGCCATGCACTGGGCTGATGAAATCTAACTTTTGCAATATAGTCCTGCACTTTCTTAAACATGATTCTAGCAAGTGCAGAGTACTTAAAACTGACAGGTATAAGGTCATTTTCTGACAGGGATTTTTATCAGTTTAGTAGGAACAAACCAATAAATATTTTCAACAACTCGGCAGAACTGTGCTTGTGCAATATTGTCTTGCAGATTCTTTATGATATCTCACACTGGGAAACTACATGACCGAACACAGGTTCCACAGGGATTTTTACTTAGAAGCTGCCTTTCATATCAGTGAATCTGAGTTAAACCCTTTAGTGATGTTTTTCCAGACATACCTATATTCACATGATTATGTAATTGGATGTTAACATAACTAATAGATTTATAGATACCAGGTGTTACCAGTGTCACTGTAAATAATTATCTGCATTAATGAAACAGAAATAGAATAAGCTGAGTTAATAACAAGCTATAAAATAAAGGATTAAGGATGCATAAATAATCTTAGACATTAGAACTGTATCTTGTGCTCAAATTCTGTTTGTGTCTCTTTTCCCTAAGTGCTGCTTTGACTGAAACAAAACTATGACTGAAACAAAACTAAAACAGCATCAGAAAACCGGCCAAACCAAATTTCTCAGGTTGCACGAAGTAAAAATTTGGATCTGCAACCACAAAAAAATACCTTCCATGCCAAGGCAAACTTCTCCTTTACTTCACTGTTCAAACATCAAAAGGCTAAAAAAATTCAGCCCTTAATTAAAATTATCTTCCTTACAATTTAAATAGTACATGTGTCTATATTTTTACAGATATAAATAGAAATGTATCTTGAAATCTGATTGTAGCCAGCTTCACGCTCCTTTCAGCAATCAGCTGGCCTCAGTAACATAAAACTGTCTTTGTGAAACCAATACAGGTCTACGGCAGCAATTTAATGTTACAGCAATAGACAGAGGAAATTACATTATCAAACATTTCTGTGGAAAATATCTTCATTTTTTCATTCTTTTGAGGGAAGGATTTTTAAGGGAAGACTAATAGCAAGAGAAGAGACTCAGCAGCAGGTAGTATGCATGCTTTTTAATCAATTAATAATACTTTTTTCTTAATCACTTATTCACAGTCTTGCACATTCAAAAAGGAAATTATTATCTGATTCCTGCACTCATAAAAATCCAGCAAGAATTCATCATTCTAGTAATGCTGCAGTAATAAAAACAATGAATTTGCAATCTGTATTAAATGTCATTAGAAATTTTCTTAAAGGAGAAAATACTATGATGCTTTACTATGGGAAAAAGAAATCTAAGTAGTTTTGCTCACACACTTGACTTTTTACTGCAAATACACTTTTTTATTGCAAGTCTATTAGCTGAGAAAATTAATAAAACAAATGTGAATGATGCATTAAGAAATAGTGTATTTTGAAACTAAAGTTTGAAAGAAAACCACTGTAGGAAGATGGTTGATAAATTTAGTAGATTTTCTTTAAACTTTTTTTCCATAAATGGTGAGGAAATGGATATTTTAAAATGTTTTTATTGCATGTAAAAATAGCTCTTTTTAACTTCTGGGCAAAAATACTTCACATGTAGGATATATACAGCACAGAGCTGCTGCAATGAAAAACCATTATGCAAGGGGTTTTTGCTGCTTATGTTTGACTAATGGGATATGCTCCAGGAGTTTGATTCCAGGCACTGTTCAGTTTTATGGAGTTGTGCCAATTAACCAGACCTGAAGAGCAGGAAGGTTAATTTGTTGCTTTTTTCTCTTTATAATAGTGGCAACTACTTGTCAAAAAGAGACGTGAAACAAATTAGTTGAAATCAAGCCTTCTGTGGCAACTCCTTTCTGTCAGCCTGGGTTTAACTCTGTAATGCTCGAGCATTAGGATCAAAATAGAAACTAACCCATTGCAAGCTATTTTTTGTACTCTATTCCTCTGTATCACAACTGCTCAGTTGTTGATCTTCTAACACAAAGATCCCTCCCCTGCAACTCCAGCACTCTCCCTGTCCCCTCCCTGATAGGTGAGGCACACACCAGGGTCAGGAAGTTTGCATGAGCATCTCACACACAGAAACTACTGTCCTTAGAGTCACAACACATCTCAAGTTGCTGATTTAAAATTTAACAGTATTTTCTACTACAGGATTTTAATGCTGATGACTGCACACCTTTCATTTGAAGCTATTTAATTTTACTTACCAAACTTCTGTATGTTGTAATGCTGCCAATTAATTGTTACCCCAGTAAGACTCCTGTTCTCTCAAAAAAATCCCCCTTAGTTATTTTCCCAAGTAGACACATCTGTGTCTAGCCTGAAGACAGTCTGCAGGGTCAGGGGTAGTTTTAGGAGTTTGGTAGCCCTCCACCTCTCCGCCTTCTTGCCTCCAGTCTCTTTCTTTGGTCTTCTGAAACCTTTTCCCTGCTACTTCTTCCACTCAGTGTCCACAATTTACTGTCCACAGTCTTCTCATTTCACCTCCTGTTTCTTCCTGTTCTTCCATCCAAATTTTAAGCAAGCTTCCAGTTCCTTCTTCAACAGTTCCTTTTCTCTAGCTCCTTGCAGATTTCACCCTTTCTTTCTTTCTTCCTCTGTGGACTACACAGTTCCACTGTCTGACTTGAAAACATTGAGGAAATGGCACACTGTCCCACCAGTGGGGCTTTTTCTTTGCTCTAATTCTCTACACGGACCTTTGCTTTCAACATGCTTTTCTTCTTTACACTCTCACCATCTGGAATTGTAACTCAGTCTTTGGATTTTACTACTCTTAAAGTTATCATTTCATGACCTTGAGAAATCTGTCTTTTGAGATGTTTATCTTTTCTCTCCTCTTTAATTATTTCATCAACTTTCAGTCTACTTCCACTCTTGCACACTAGGGTAGCCAACAAATATCAAGGTTTTAACAAATTAACCCTGCAGTGCTGCCTAAATGCCACATGGGCATCTCAGTTTTGGTGCTCTGGCCCTTAAAAATCCTTCTTCCTCAAGCCCAACAGAAACTCAACAGTGACCACTTGTGAAAATATCCACTCTATGTCCAAAGTAGATGGATGGTAGTGATGGATTGAGTCACTCCTACCCAAACACTTAACATGTGATGTTATTTCTCTGTAGATATTATTTTAGTAAGTTTTGATTCAATTTGCTCCCCATTTAACACTTTTCTCTTACAAAGCAAGCAGTAAACATGATGAGGGATATTGTCATGGAGATTATCCAGATAAAGATAGAAACAGGTGTTCAGAGAAATAACAGCCTTAAACTGTTCTGGTAGATTTTGTTATGCCTAAAGAATTACATGAATAAGAATCTTAAAGACTCATTGCTTACTTTAGACATGGCAGTTTACTGATCCATACACCTTTCTTACATATAAAGAAATACCTGTGAATGAATGTGCCATCTTTGCTTGCTTTTTGGTTTGGTTGGTTTGGAGTGGTTTTGGTGTAGGTGTAATAGTCCAGAGCTTAAATCAGCAAAAGACACTGTGTGAACTTTGGTCTCCCATTAACAAGAGACAGGATAAGCCCATGTCTTGACCTTAAGGAAATGCTGAGCAAACTCTTCTCACTTTGGTCCCTTGCAAGTGACTCGAGTTAGCTTCTGATTACCACAGAAATTCAAATCACTATTTACTTAAACTCTACTTCTCATCTCTAAGTCTCTGACTGCTCTGTTACTCCCCTTCTGTAAGTTACCTTTTACTTCTCATTTTTCAGAATTTCACATTTTCAAAAACAGGAAGTAGAACAAGGCTGAGAGCCTCGATATCCTCACAGATTAGACAGCTAATCCCAGTTTCATTTTTACTTTGAAATTAAGAGATTTAATTTTCTGAAATTGCAGCAGAAGGAAGAAGTAAAAAAGCAGATGGATAGAAAAATCAAAAAAGGAACAAAAAAACTTTGTGGGTGAATCCCAATCTGTCATTTTTTAAGTATTACATGACCAAGTGTAAAACATAATTTTAAATATATCTCGTTAATATGCTACCTGAAACTAGAACCCTCTTCCTAGTAGTTGTGATCCAATGCACACTGAGATTAATGGAATATTCTATTCACTTAAAGCTCAATAAAATAATCAAATAGTAAAAATATTCAAACTAGATATTTTCCTATTGCTTTAAGCATTTAATTAGTATTTTTCTCCCAAAAGAAAGGTAATTTTCTTTCTATGTCAACTGTACAATGTATTTCACATAAAACTGGGAGGTCAGTGTGAGATTCAATAGAGCATATCTACATATTGGCTTTAATATAATTCCACAGCTTTTTATTGTCACCATCTTGTTCTATTATTACTTCTGTTTGCTAGCTTTTCTTCTTTTGTTCTTTTTTACTGTATTATGTTAGTTATACTTGGCAGTCTTCAATTATAGCCAACAATTTATTCAGTGTTTCCTGAAACAAATGCACAGTATAATTGCATCAAGTCAGATCAAGTCAGAAAAACAAATTTCAAAGGCTTTGGGGTTCTTTCCAAATTCAAATATTGGGATTTAGTAAATTAATCTACATTTTTACCAATGACATAGCAAATTACAGGGGAGTATTAGCGGCACCTACCCAAAAGGAAATGGAATTTTATGAAAAATGGTCTTAAACTACAGCATTCAGTGTGAATTTACATCATCTTATATGGAGTCTTACCCACTGATTAACATTTCATAAGGAGAGAAGTTTCAGAAATGCAATGTTCTAAGATAGAAATGTCAATATGTCATGTCAAAAACATGTCCTTTTTTTCCCTCTGAAAATTGTTTTGTTCAATGAGGTAATTATATTTTATATTTTCTTTACTGTTCCTTAGGTAGAAAATAGACTTGGTTTTTCCAAGAAAAATGCATTCATCAACCAAAGTATTGTTTTGTTTTCGTTTCAATTTTAGTACTACCTGGGATTTTGACCCAATTAAAACAGAATGTGGCTTCTATATTTCCTGTAATGTGATAATAACATGATGCCTCAAAACATGACTCACATATTCCCTCAAAAATTATGCACTCTGCTGCAGAAAAAAATCTTGCAGGTAAAATTCATCTCCAGTGAAAGTTTGGTACTCAGTCTACAACTCAGCCATGCCCATGCTGCAAAGGCAATCCAGGTACGAGCTACTTTTTCAGATACCAGTGGGCTTATTGGCAAGTCACAGGAAAGTAAGCAGTGAAATTCCTAAGACACAATAGCCTTCACATATTTAGATGTGACTTAACCAGAATGAAGTAATTTTAGTGTTCAGTGCTCTCACCCGCAGTCTGTGTGCGCATCTCCACACCCGTGACACACACATCTTTGATTCAAATTATTTGACCTCTTGGCTGTTTCCTCCAGCTCAGGAGATGTGAAGGAAGAAAAGTGCTCAATTTCACTCCCTGTTACCACCTTTGCCATTTACTCCTTTACTCCCATTCCTAATCCTCACAACTTCCTCTTGCCACCCCCCAGCTGTCAGCACAGTGCGCTTTGTCACCTCCTCATCCCCTCCGGAGAAGGATATGATGAGTGTGGAATAAGTGCCAAAGCTGCTCTCCAGGGCCCTCTGCAGCAGAGCCGCTCAGAGCAGCTCATAAAGCACAAACAAGGCTGGCTGAAATGTGCTATGTGCAAGGTAAATCCTTGTACATATCTACACTGCAACATAAACATTTATATAGGACTGACAAGTTAAGATTATTGTACTTCCACAGAAATTGTCTGAAAACTGTGCTTGACAGGCGCTGTAGTGCAACAGAGTGTAAATAAGTCTGGCAGTCCAAATCCACAAATGCCAAAATGATTGCACTTATTATTTCTCCAGTTGTGTCTTTAAAAAAACCCCACAACTAAAAGATAAACAAACAGAAACACAAAAGCACGAGAAAAAAACGTTACAAAGGAGTCATAGCGAGCAACCACCACAAAAAGGCTTAAGCACAGGTTGGTGGAAGCAGTAGCAAAGCCTTATGATGAGGCAAATAAAAGCAGCTCCCCAGGATTTCAGTGTCTGTAGTAGCAAGTACACAGTGTCATCGGGCTCAGGCTGCTGGAACAGAGGGGTGCAAAGTTCCCTTCCTCCTGCAGCCTGCAGAGCAGTGAACAGCAGCACTGAAAGGAGGACAGGGCCAAGCCCTGGGCTTTGGTTTGAGCTCGCTATTAGTTGCTGCCAGAGTCTGGCAATGTACAGGGGTTCAGGATATGAGCTGTATGACTGATAAACTTGCAGGCAAGGGTATACATAGCTTGGGAATTGTGCGTGTGTGTGTGCACTCAGCATGGACTCTTTTACTATAGACTCAGGATCTCTGCAGAAGCAGCAAAATCATTAAGGAATAGTCAGCTGCATGCCTTCACTTTATCATCATTGAATGATTAAGTGGATGCTTATCAGGCTTTCAGGACAGTCATCTAGGCAGTTTTTAGTTTATAGAGGCAGTAGCTGTTTGATTTACGTTTGGAACTAGACAGTTGTTCATTTATGAACACGTAGTTCACTGCTCTCAACAATGCAACTGTTTGCCAGCTATCATTAAATCTATCAGCAGTGCCCAACCAACACTCGATTTGCTCATTACCAGATAAACCACCAGTACAGATTTGTGTACAAACCAGATATAAACTCCAAATCACCCAAATCAGGTTGTGCTGACTGTTGGCAGACAGCAGTAGCACATTGTCAAGTTAGGATGTTGTTTTATGACCAATGGAAGAAGATGCCATCTGTACAAGTGAGGGAGAGTGTCTCTGCTCACACCCCTACAAATGGGTGATTTCTAGATTATTCTGACTGGGACTTTGCTCTAATTGGATACTGTCTATATTCTTTCCTTTGGAGATTTTCAGTCAGTTTGATCAGATCAGTTTGTTTATCAGACTTTCTTCATCATTGTGATTCTTACACCTAATGCAAAGGTAGAGCACTCTGGCACAGTGGAAAAGGCAGGCCCCTAGTCCACTTGCAGGGTTTGACAGTGATTGCAACCTCTTTCTATTGGTGTAAAGGACTGCAGAAACTTGCTGCCACAAGTTAATGGGCCAATTCTTAGATGTCCAAGTAAACAAAATAATGGGAAAAAAGGATGGGTGGAGACAAACAACCAAAAGCTCTGCTCTATGATTGTACAGGATGACGTTCATGGAACTGCATTCCTAACTGTGATCATAGAGGTAGTTTTTGCAGAACACATCACCTTTTTACTTGACCATGCTAATAATCACCCATTCAAAGCCCTTTTCACAACCCCAAGTTACTCCTGTCTAAGATGCTACCAATGTTTCTCCAACCTTTCCTTACAGACACTGCCTGTAAATGTTAGCTAATAGAAAAGCTCCAGAGAACATTTTAGCACTTCAGAACACAGCATGTGGATCACTTGGGAGTCACTGGGAAAATGCTGATGGCAACAATAACTATACTGATGGTAAGAACAAAATTAAGATAATATGGAAATGTGTGGCAATGAGATAAGTGCTGATGGAGGGAAATGTTCAAAAGGGGAGTATACCAGAATGCGGCTTTATTAAAATAATACGGCAACAGTGTGTTACTTGCTCTGCTGTTACATTATTTCCTCTTATCACTTACCACTCTCTGCTAAATAAATGACCAGACAGACCAGTTCATTCTGCTAAATAACAGACTAAGTCTGCCTTTGTACAGACATTCTTCAATTTTAAAAGAAACCTAATTGAGCAAAGACAAATATGGCTGGCCAAAAAAAAAAATTATAAGAGCGCTTTCACCGTTTTAAAAATGGCATTTAGAAAACTTAGAATCTTAAATTTCGGCTGCGTAAATTTACACCATCAACTGAAACAGCATTATACACTGCTAGCTTACTAAAATAAAACATTCTGTGATTCCCTATTTCAATTTGTAGTGTTTATAAAATCAAAATTGATCCTTTTACAGGCATAGTCAGAAGTGCAAGTCAGAGGTACAAGTAAGAAGATGCACAAACACAGTATTCCCAAAAGGAGGCTTTTACAGGTCATATTTTTGTGCTAAACTGATTCTGGAGAAGCTGCAGTTACCTGGAGTCAATAACTAAATCCCCTGTCCCACGCTACTGCACAACACAAATCTACACCTGAAGGCTATTGAGCCACTGCTCTGCCCAGAGGAAGGCTGTGTTCCATTTATTGCTGTCATCTTGGCCATTTTTCCTGCAATCATTCTTCCATTTTCATGTTTGCTGTCTTCAAATGACTTTCAAAAACCAAGCCAACCTCAAAACCCTCTAACAGTGTCTCTCAAGTGTCATGTATCTTCCAGATTAAGGGTAGTTCAGTACCCTGAATTTTTCATTGCTCAATCCATATTTGATCTATACATCCTGGTCCTGTGCCCCATGTAGTCACTGCACATGGCTTGACTTCTGCCCCTCTCTTTCTGAGAGGGGAATCCTGTACTGCTGTTTCTCTACAGTGACTAGGCTCCAATGCGAGACACTGAGTTGACATATTTTGTAACCACAGTATTATAGATAAGAGTAAAGTTAAAAATAGCAGGTAAATAAAACCACAGCAAAAGGCGAACCAAAATATTTTCACAATGTGCATTGAGAATGACAAAAATATAAGTACTAGTTAGCATGTCAACAAGAGATGAAAAAAGAATAAATGGCACCCATGCCAAGATCTACAAGTTGGATTAGACTGGGAACAAACTAAGAATGAAGCAAATGACAGATATAAATAGACTATGAGCTGTAGCACTCTGCTCCATTATGAGATAATTGGAAGAGATAGATAAGGGGGAAGTCTAAAGTGAACATCATGTACTAAAATTTTTATAAGGCATTTCAAAATGGTCTCTGGAGATTGATACTGAAGGTAAAAAAATCACATGCTCATACAAAGGAAAAGAAGTAAACAACACAAAAAAGTAAAATAAATATGTTATAACATAAAGTGAGTGCCTATCCTCAATAAAAATACCGTAGAACCTGCAGAAACATGTCATTTTTTTGTATTTTTCATATAATCAATCAGCTTAAAAGTCACAGAGGAAAAGAAACTAATGAATAAGAAGGTAACAACTTGAAAAAGAAAATAGAGCACAAACCCCCTGTTTCATAAAGGAATGTACAGATAGAACAGTAGAACAGAGAGCCTTCTAATAGAATAAAACAGGTAACTTCTTATTGACATAGCAAAGCAGAGTCTGGTTGCACCTTAAAACAGAAATAAAGCAAAGCAAAATTAATCTTTATTTGCCTTGAAACCAGACAATAAAACCACTAATCCAACAGCATTTAATAAATATTTTTCAAATTGTATACACCTACATCTACTAATGTTGACCTCAAAGGAATTATAAATCCATATACTTTACTCTCTTTCTATGGTGTGGATATATTAATTGTTTAGGTAAAAATGTGTTCATCAATATTTATTAACCAGACTCTGACCTCTGTGCATCTGGTCACAGAGATGCTAAAAAAAACCCATATACATTTTCCCCCTAAGCAAACATATATCCTGCTCCATTAAATGAGATTTTTGTTGTTTGTCTCACCACAGGTTAAGAATCCATCTTCATATCTCATAAAGCAGGAGCAGAGGTAAGAACTTTGATTTGTGCTCACTTTTCAATCTTCATCCCTTTGTTATAAGGAAATTAGTCTACTTCAGTAACTTTCCAAGCTCAGATTTCCTGATATTATGCTGCATGCACCCTTTCCTAGGATTTTATCTTGTAATGCAAGTGGAGGGTATGTATTTTTAACAAAGAAAGGGAAAAAAAGTATGAACAATTTCCAGGATTGTGCGACTTGGAAAATCAAACAGTTCCAAGGCCTTTAAAAATTTTTCTTCCCTTCTTAATAGCTCTATCCATCTTTCCCTCCTGGTACCTCTGTGATTGAACTAAGGGTCTGAAACTGCATTGTTAAAGCTGAAGTCTGAAAAATTACCTGAAAGGCAATGCAAAGCTCAGGACTTGCAGTTTACTAAGTAAACTTCACTGGAAGAGCAGGAAGACAATGGTTATGTTGCTACCTACATTTTACACATCTAATCCACTCATTTTATCATAGGTACTAAGACCAAACATGCCCTTCTCTCACATGTTTTTGATTCAAATCCCTGCTGTAGCCTGGGTTTCTCGCATTGTCTGTGGTCACTTGCTTATTTCAGCACTCTAGTCTTCAGCTCTAAAAGGTTTCCACAAAAACTACAAAGAGATAAAAGTATAAAATCATGCTCTCATACCTCAGAGTGCTGTGAAATGTACATCATAATCACCAAAATGTGAATAAAACAGTCTCAGTTAAAATGATGGAGTGTAAAATGCCTTGTCTTCAAAATGCTCCAGATTCTTCTCACTAATGAAGCCGTGCAATAATGGCTGACTTGGGGGAATTTGATGAGAAACGTGTAGCCAATTCAGTCTAGACTCAGAAATTAAATAAATTAGTCTACCTGGAGTTTTGGTTTTGTTTTTTCCAGAATCTTTTTTTTTTTTTCCAATTCTGCACAGTTGGAAAGGAAATTAGTACAATTTATCAATAGAATAATTTTATTCCAGTTGACTGTATTGAACTATTTCTCCTCTGGAAATGGAAAAGTGTATTTCAGATATATTCAAATACACTGTTAAATAGCACTCCTACCGTATTTATGGAGTCTATTTATGCCAGTATTTCAGCATTTATCCAGCAATCCCACTTATGCTGCCATATAATGGGTGAGATGATCAAATACCAATGGGAAATTTTATATACCACTCTGGCTTCTCTCTACCATGCCTTTAAAAATCACCAAATTTTCAATGAAGCTACTGAATTAACTTTAAACACATATGACTACATTTTTTTTTATTCTGAAGATCAACTTGACGTGTAATTTCATTTTTTATGCTTATCTTTGTAACATCTTATCAAAATCTCAGCCAGACTTCAGAGTAAGATTTAGACCTTCTGTCTATGGTTAGAGAGCTAAGTAGTAATTTATGAGAGACTTCCTTGTAAGGTTAATGAGAGCAGAACTTCCTCTTGACTACCTAAATGCCACCTAATTTAATGATAGCTTATCTCTGATGATAAATTACGTTTTAAAGTAAAGCTTTACACACAAAATAAAGAACATTTCAGTTTATTATTTGGCAGTTTAAACTTCAGCCTGGAGTATTTTCCAAATTAAAATAAGTGAAATTAAAAGAAATACTGGACATAGTTTGGTTCTTAATATAATTAGTTTCCCAGACTCCTGATCCTCCAAGTTAGCCAATTTACATTCTCTTGAAATTATACTTGAAATGCGACCTGGTGCTAAGGTTTGCAAGAAAACCAAGTGCTACAATATGCAGATCTCTTTTTTCTATCTGCTTGTTGTTTAGCATTGGACTTGTAGAGAAGTTGTATTTGCAGAAGCACTCAAAGCATCTCAATCCTTAAAATACTGAATAACAACAAATTAGCATATTCTTTTCAACATTTTGACTGATACATGTCTTATCTGTGAACCTCTCAATCTCTTAGAATATTTTTAGATTGTCAAACACTGGTGGCTAAGCTGTCACCTGAAATATTCTATTTAGGAACTGACATATGCATTGCCATTTAAAATATGTAAAATAAGAGGGGTACACTGGCAGAACGCTCCATGAACCTCAATATAGGATAGAACAGGATGGTTTCCAATAATTATTAGTTATACATGCATCCCAACTCTGTAGGGGCTGAAAATGTAGTCATGCATTTATCATGATTCATTTACCAAACTGAGACTTAGAGTAATAAACTACTATTTCATATTCATAGTGAAAAATTCAGCACAGAATTTACTGGACTTTTGTTTCAACTGTGTTTCTGTTTTACCTATTATGCCTATATTTATTCTAGTGATAAGGGCAATCAAAGCCAGCTTGGAGTTTTCCATATATTGGGAAATCTCTGCAGTTATATCTGCTGCCTTAATAAGTTACACTGGATCAAGGTGCAATAAATGAAGACGATCAGAAGTCATGATACTGTATTGCCTGGTACTTCAATGGAAAAAAACCTCTTACACTAAGACTGAGACCCATGAAATGAACTCCTCTTTAGAAGAAGGTGGTACTCAACATGAAAAGACGAAAATCTCTCTGCAAATTACTTACAAAGAAGTTTATATGTGCCCCAATCCTCCATAACTGTCAGGACACTTTCTGGCTAACTTTCTTCATGTAGATTTAGCAGGTGTACAATATTTAAATCACACGCAGGGAACACAGCTCTGGCCAAAACAATAATGTACACTAGTGATGGAGAATTTATACAAATACACTTTACATGGCACGGCAATCTCACAGATAAAACACTGGTGTTTGGCTTTCACAGTTTCCTAGTTTCAACTATAAATCTGTTGGAGGTGGAGTGACTAGGAAAAGAGGAGAGCATGGCAAATAAGGAACAAAGCTATTTGGTTTTTTTTATTTATCTGTAAGGAAAAACACCCAAAACAGTACACAATGAAGTTAATTTTTACAGCTCTTTCTTGATTCTAGTCATAGCCAGCAGTATTCCCAAAGGAGAAATATCATTAGTTAATAATAGCACTCTTAAAGGTAATGATACTATATTCTTACTTTTTTTAGAGTTTTTAGTACTTAAAAATATTACACCATTATCTTTTGGATCTATTCCAAAATTATGTACTGACCATTGTCACAAAACACACAAAACACACAGGAGCATGGAAAAACATTACATCAGATCACTTAAATTTTTCTTGCATGTTTATTTCCTTTCCAAGCTACACTTTTCCTTCTAGTTGGAAAGGATTAGGTAGGATGCAAGACAATGACATCAAAAGCAATATATAAAGTTCGCTTAAAAGCTTAAGTCTTTTTTTTCTGTACTCTGCTCAATTCTCCACCCGTCCACAGGTTTACTTAGATTAACAATATTTTTTATTATAGGGCAAGAAATTATGGGAACCATGCTTGATCTGGAAAGGAAAAAGTCATAAGAAGTCAAATGAAATTTGTCAGGAACTTCCCACAGACACCTTAACAAGCCTAGAAAGAACTTTTCTGAGATTCCATTTATAGATGAAGTGTTAAAAAGTGAAAAAGAAAAAAAATTATACCACATATGCTTTTTACACATGCCCAGGAGCAGGGTAACTTTATAAAAAGGAGTGTCTTTTAAAAGTTACATATTGAGACAGTCCACATATGCAATCTGGAAACACTTAGACAACACCCCAAAATATGCCATTAGAATGCCAACAACTTTGAGAAGTAATACAGGGCTGAATATCAGATGATAGCAATTTTCCTGAAATGATGGGAGCTGTGTACACTTGCAGTCTCCCACAAGCATGCGTTTACCAGCTACACAAAAGGCAGATTTAACAGATAAATACAGAGAAGGAGCATTCAGGCAAAGACTCAGGAAAAGACATAAACCAAAAGCCCAGTACTTGACAGGAGGTGTCTCTCCTGATGCCTCCCACAGACACAGAGAAAGTCTCTCCTCTCTTTCACAGAGAAAGGTTGTGGAGACTCCATTTCCTCTACCAAATCATCAGGAGAAGAGTGCTGATGACATTTCCTGCTGATGACTCCTTCCCAAAGAATTGCACCTTGAGACATATCTGTCTTCATTCTCTAGTATTTAAAGCTGCTTTGGCTCCAATGATGACATCCAGATGGAGGATAAAATATGTAGGATTTCTGAAGTAATACTTGTATGTACTTAACATACATACACAGTGCAATATATCTAACAGTGGATTGGAACTGATTCCTTCCTTTCAAATGCAGCCTGATACAAAGATATGATTATTGTTTTACACGGAAAAAAAATTACAAAATTTTCATATAAATTATAAATGTCTCATTAAGGAGTGGCAATGATTCAAGAACTCTGAACGCATAATTGAACAAGTGCTTTAAAAGTCATTATTATCTCTAAAATGTCACCTGTCTGATACTGTTCTCTCCACAGCTAACAGGGTACATATAATTACTGACTTCATATAAATCTCAGTCTCCTTACTCAGAGTGAGCTATTACACTTCCTGATTAATCATAAGGCATGGTTTTAATTACCTCTTCATTAGTTTAAGAAAAATTTAAAATATCAAGTTTCACAATATTTTAAAAGTTTAATTCTGTCATCTTTATTCATATCAAATAACACTTAGTACTCTCTGAAGTAAAATGCTGTTCATCAGTTTTATGGCTGGCAGAATAGTTTGCCCAGTACTCAATTTTTCAGAATAATGATGTCAAACTTTCAAAATGTGCCTTGTGTGTGTTTAGAAAATCATTTAGCAAGTGCCTTTAGAATACTGGCCTAGTCAATGCAAACACTACTTTTTTCCCCTGTAAACATAACTTCCAAAATGAATGCATAAATTTCAGATTTTGCTGGCTTTTTTGACAGTCAATTTATTAAAGATCTCTTTAGCTAACTGTATGGGTGAGGGGGGTCAGGGCAGGTGTTGTTCTGCCATCGTTTCCCAGTCTGACACAGACCTTAGCTCAGATTCACACGGCATATACGGATACAATGAGGAGAGGTTGTGATCATGGACAGAACCGGCTGTATGGATGCCAGGAGGTTTGAAAGCCAATTCTCCAATGTCTAGGGTGATACAAGAAAGCACAGTAGTATTCCCAGTATTCCCAGCTCTCTCCATCTGGCCACTTTTGTCACTGTAAAGCGGCTCTGCCATCTTAGAAAGGAAAGGAATTTCTAAACGTGCAGTTCAGCTTAGCCTGAAGTCAAGTCAGCAGGGTGCTACATGACTCTACGTCCCCACTCATCCGCCTTAGAAGAACACATTCATGTTCTTATCTCAAATTAGGAGCAAAACCTGAGGTTTTCCACAACCTCAGTCTCAGACTAGCCCATGCTACATCCCAGCAGACAGCCTTTTAGAGGGTCCTGAAATTTTCCTCTCTTCTACACATTCAGAGATACTTCCTCCATAACCTGAAACACTCCCAGGAGCCAGCCTTGTTCTTCCTGCATGAAATGCTCTGCCAACACCACAGTGAAATCCCAACATTCTGAATCACCAGTTGAGCTGGTCACAGTGACAGCCACAATTAATTGTCTTAAATGGATTAATAATGGTCATATGAATTTAACTCACTTCGTTCTTTTCTGAACTCAAACTGATCTGTCAAGTGCCAAAAAATAGAAAAAAAAATGAAGGAAAAGCTAATCAAGACTTTAAAATTAATTCAGTGCATTTTGAATGTTGTTTGTACCATTTTAGCTAAGCTGTAATTTTCATGCAATCTGTGGTCAGTGCCAGTATAAAAATAAATGATCATGTGGGTCACTGAACGCAGTCCACAGTGTCAATGAGACACACCATATCTGCAACGGCTCTTGTGAGATTAACTTCTCTTCTACAATAATTTTAGGTGGGTGAAAAATCGACTTAGATTTTGATAGTCTTTACAAAACCAGGCTGACTAATCAACATCTGCACACTACAGTCATTTGCTCCACTTTCTGTGTTTGTATTATGTTATTTGAATTACTACTGAGAGAGCAAAACAGTAATTAAAGACTGGACATTATCTACAAAAATGGCTTTTCAAAAGATATTTGTTGAACTGAAACCCCTTTGAACAATGATCAAATTCTAGATTGCTGTACACAGTGAAAACATAGCTTGCTCACTTCTCAAAAGGGTACATTCAGCTAAATATAGAGCTTAGCCTTTAGTCCCTCTGTTAGAGCTGTCTCTGCTCCATGGTGAGAACTACAGGACAAGAGTGATAAGTGACCAGTGCCCTCAGCTTCTTTTGAATTTGGTGTGAAGATGAGAAACTAAATCCCATTCCAGGGTCAGGGAATGTTGTGTATCAACATTTAGGTTGTTATTCACAGCAACCCAAAGCATAACCATAGTGTTCCACCTGCAGTGCAACTTGTTGGTTTTTTTCTCATTGGCATTTGGTTCAGATTAGTTTTGGTAACCTGTTTTTTTCTGTACTGCAGCTTTCTTGAGCCACAAGGGCAAGAGAAAACAAAGTGAGAAAAACATAAAATCTCTAGAACACTTTTGGTTATTTGGAACAATAAATGAGTGAGGATATTTTATAATGTTTACTCCTTATTACATACTTTAGCAACTGCTATGCTGTGAAGGAGCTCTGTAACTTTAAGCTACAAATACAGCAAATGCCATTAACTTTAACGTCATAGAAAGCTAAAGGGCAAAACTCTTTTCTTTACAAAATGCCAAAGGGGTTTGACACAGGGTACAGAAACTAGGAGGGAGGGCCAGACTTTCCTGGCAGAGCTAACCCGTAGAGAGGACTGTGGCTCAAAGTGTGTCATTGTCCCTGCCAGGCACATGACCCTTGTGCTGGTGGCTGTTGGAGATACAGTTATTAATGGCTACATCTGGCAGGTGACTTGTCACACCCAGGCTCAGGGGTAGGCAGTCTTCTCTTTTTTGCTACCTCAGTAGATAACTTGTACTGATCTTAACCTAGTGCCTTCCTTCCACATCTTCCATAGCTTGGTGCTTGGCAAGGCAGACACAGAGATGACAGACTTGGCAACCTGCTTTCCACCACAAAAATATAGCACTTCCCAACAGATATCTCCCTAAGTGGAGGAAGGATTTGTCCCTCAAGATACTTCTGAGTAAATAATAATATCACTGTTTTTATCTGTGAGGATAAACACTGGGTTTTGTCTCCTAATGACTGTTTCTGTTTTATTGCTACTTCCCACCAGGAAGTTGACTGCTAACATAATTAGCAGATGATTGCACGGGGGAGGCTGAAATCTTTAACAGCTGTTTTAAGGCATTCTGCACCAAATCTTCTGTGCTGCAGAACACTTAGAGCTCTTGAATGGCATTCTCTCAAATGACACAGATTATGGGACCATGGAGTGAAGGCTCCAGGAAGGACTTAACTTGTTCATTCACTTGAAAAAAAGGTGAAGAATCCACATTTAACGTGTTTAGTGGACTAGTATAAGCATTTGGGCATACTGTGTCAGAATTCAGATACGATAAAGATCACCGTTGATTGTGAAGTCTAGAAACTAAATGTATAGCACAGAAATGGCTAGCAGATTGTACAACTTTACTCTTTCTATAAAAGGAAGTTTAAAGCAGACATTTCTGATGCTCCAAGTGATCTATTTCTTTGTTAAAAGATAAAGGGAAGACAATATGAATCAATGCTACCATTTGTTATGGAAGAGTCATTATGAAAGGCAAAGTGCAGCACAGAGCTTACTATTATAAAATAAATAGTCTTAATCATTGGATGTGATAGAATAATAATCATAAAATTAGGAGGGAAAGAACTGCTTTAGCTCCCTATGGAGTATTATAGAGTCTGCCAGACATAAAGTAGTATGTGTCAAGTTGGAGATGGAAAAATAAGAGCTTTAGCAATAAGGCTATAATTAAGTAATGATTGAAGTACCAAGTACATTTACAAACTGCGCATCATGTCATCCCAGAGGAGGAAAGCTACTTGGTCTGTGAGAGTTTTCAAGATGAGACACTTAAATGCTTTGTGCAGTAGAAAACTTGCTGGGAAGTGCTACCAACATGTTCTTTGGACAGATCCAGTCATAGCAGCACTGAAATTCCTCTTTCCTTTCCATGTCCTTTCCCAATTCCACACTGTGTGCTAATTTAAGTGGAATATAGAAACACAGAAACAACGCACTTTGGCCTCCATCGTTGTTCCAAGAAATATGGTAAAACACAAATTAGAATGATGCCAATGGCACTGCCTGCTACAAAGCATTACTTCTTCTCCCTTACACACAGGTGTTTTATCTGTTATAGGGACCCAATCAAGATAAATTTAGAAGGATAGTGAGTAGGGAAATATATGAACAGTTTACATTCCTTGGACTGTGCTCCTAAACCTGCCACAAGAGTATAAACTCAGGCCTCTTGCTGTGGTAAATGCAGCAGTTTTGCAAATGTAAATATTTTCCTTTATTACTTTTTCCTAAGCAGTGAGAAAGGGCTTGACCTGTACACACAGAAAGTTTTTTCAGGGTTTAGGGCAACTCAAACTTTTCAACTACTACTATGCAGAGTCCCACTGCAAGGTATGAAAACGCTTGCTCTCTTTAGAGAATTAGACAGTGAAGATTTTGAGCAATTTCAATCAAAATCAAGTTTCTACATTAGATTTTAGGCGTTGTGGTTTTGAAAATTGTTACAGGGGCAAATCAAGATAAATTTGACAATATCTGCTCAAGTCCTTTTATTTGTAGCCTCTGTTAAATGAAAGAATTCCTGTAAGTTACCATTTTCTAAAATGAGGAGGCCAAATTGACTAAAGTACTTCTTGAAGGAAAGAGGAGGATTATTTTGAAGAAACTGTAATAGAATTTTCTTTTGAGGAAATTATTATAGAATTTTTATACAAGTTGAATCTAGACTCAGTTATTTTAAATCACTTGAATCAGAAACGTGTGGGCTTTTTTATCCCCTTTTAGTTTAACAATCTCAGGTGATTTCCAAAAGGAAAGGCAAAGGGAGGGCTTTACTCACTAATTCTCACCGTGACAAATGACTGTTAAAGTGCCTTCTGAGATTTGCAGTGGGGGGCTGCTCCTTGAAAGTCACCAGTCAACATGACAGTCAGCAGGATACAATTGTCCAAGTGATGTGTGGAGGTGTTCTGTATTATGTGAATCTCCTTCCTTTCCAGATAGGTGGTAATGTGCATTTATGCAGAAAGCACACCAGAACGGAGGGCTGATTTTAATTTAATCCTATAAGTACTCAGTGTAAGAACAGTTCTTTCACAAAGGTAAAATTTAGCTATATAGTTTTAAAATTAAAGTATATACTGTAGCAAAATGACTCAAATTTTAATCTCAATACAGAAGCAGGATTTGAAATGAATTTCCAGTACCAGTTAATGTTCTTGTTATATCTGCACAGAATAGAAAAAAAAATTACAGAATTGGAAAATGCAAATTTTTGTTCCATGACTGAAATTGTAAAAATATCTTGCAGCAGCATATAAAAAAGTTATGAAATCAGATGCTTTGAAGGTGGAGGTTGGACTACCCACAAGTTATCTGTTCATATTGTTTCCTTGGACACTCAACTGCCCATCCACTCCTGCATAGTTCAAGACATTTTTGTCAGAGCAGGCAGAGAATTTGAACAGTTCATCAATAATAATAATTAGACTGAATAATCAGTCATGCTTCAATGGTGGGAAACATTCCTGTCTTGCTAGAATTCACTAAACCAAATGCAGTTTTTATATCTTCAAAAGCTTCTAAAGAAAGGATTAGATGTCCGGACATAAATGATTTAAGAAATGTGAGGTAAACTGTGCTCTGCAAGATACTAAAGGCCTTAATAAAAAGGCAGTGATATGGACAGAATGTAAATGCTTTTAATTTTTAACTTAGAATTCTTTCTTTACACCTCTAGTGGGCTGTGGTTTGGCTGTTTTGAAGCACGTGGTAATTATTTATGTACACAAAAACCTCTTCATTGTAGCTTTCCCAAACTTACATGGGAACCTGAAATAAATATCCTCTTTTCTCCCCTCCTCTGCACAAATTATTTACCGGCTTCGAACATGTCACCTCTTCACCAGGTAGGGTGTTTTCTAATTTTATTTGTGTTGCTTTCCAACAGAGCTGGTAAGAACAAGGATAGATGACCAGCAGGGTTATGACACATTTCATTGCATAGTTTACTATTACAATCACAATTTAGCGAAACCTGTCTGAATTAACAGGTGAATAATTGTGCTAATCACTGAGTTCCCCTTCTATTTCTGCTCACTTCCCAGCAGCCAAACTGAAAAGTAAATTGCATTATGATGGTCAATAAACATCTCAGAATATCCAGTAAATCAAAACAGTCTGTTTCATTTTCAGATACTTTCAATAATGAAAGCAAAATGTACGATTTGCAAAGGGATATTAGCGATAATTATAAAACAAGTGAAAAAGTCAATGATCCAATCTTCTCTTTACCCCCAGCCCAGTGCCTGGGATATTTCCATGGCCAGAGAAAACATGATCCACTGCCCTACTTGCCATAGAATTCACCCACTTGACACACACACATGCTCTAGCTGGGCTGATCTTTTACATGCTGCCTTGTAGAAGTGTTCTCCACATAAAATGAGTGTAGTGTAAGCATCAAGCTTCATCTCCAGTTTTCAAAGGGAACCAAGGTTCCTTTGAAAATCTAGCTTTGCAAAAACCAAAACTGGTTTTAACATCCTTTTTTTGAAAAAAAGAAAACCAAACCACTCAGCAAATTCAAGAATGCCAATAAATTATTCGAAGTAGCTTTCTCACTGAACAAAATCATTTGTCAAAGATTCAGCATGTTCTTCTGCACACAGCAACTTCTTTTATGAAAAATAATATACAATCCAATTTGGCGGTTTGTGGAAGATGACAGCCCAGAATCCATCTGTTACTGAATCCAACTGCAAGGCTGGCTATGAATCTAAGCTATGAAAGCAGAACTTTTTGGGGCAGAGAACAGAAATGCAAAAGCACTGAGATGGACATTACTGTATTAAAGAAATACAAGTAACGAATGGATCATTAACTAGATAGCAAAAAAAAAAAAAAAAAAAAAATCTGAGTGTGGCTCCTCTATAGGAAAAGTCCCCAAGGGGAAAAAAAAAAAAAAGATTAGAAATCTGTCCTCAAAGAGGTAGAGATCTAAAAACAAAATTCCTGAATGAGAGTCCTGTTACAATCAGCTAAGCATTTTAGCACATGTGCATTTTATACATTAACAGGAACATTTAAAAGAAATAGGTGATCAAACTCTCACCCTGAAGAAACATAACTATTAAGGTTTCAAAATTGACCTATAAAATTGAACTATGGCTATGTCAGAAACATAGCTTTCAGCAAAAAGAGGAGAGGTCACATAATCTCAATCATATTTATTATTAAATACTACCATATGACATCTAATGGCAAACTATGCTATTAAAACTGATTCAGCGACACAGAATCCTGGGCGGGTTGTGGCAGATGAGAGGAATAATTCCACCTCCTCTCCACTCTAAAAAACCAACAAGCATCTGAAGACCAGGAAATGGATCCTATCAGCAAAAAGCCAGCATTTTTCCAAAATGGCATAAGGGAAGGAGAAAAGAGATGCCTCCAAGGAGAATAGATTGCAAAGATCAAAAAGAGAATAGAACTAAGACAAGACACAGAGTTTGGCTGATAACAGACCTGAAGTTCACAGATCACACAGATGGAAACCCTTAGCATACATCACACTCCCAGAGCTGAGAGCAAGTGGAATTAAAAAGTTGCAGTGAACTCGAAATAGGCAGAAAAATATTTACAGCATCTCAGCCAAAGTCCAATACCTAAAATGAACTATCTTGATCATGTGCAACCATCCTAAAAGGTTACTTTAACTGTGTTTCAGGATTCAGATATTCCATTCCTAGTTAACATCCATTCAACTGAAAGGGTTGAAAACAACACCTCTGGTAGTATCTATATTGCACACTGCTTAGAATAGAATACAAAGGATGTGCTTCACCAAAACCAACCAAGAACCATTCACCTAAAAGTACAAAGACAAGACAATAAAGCAGACAAAAATAACATATACTTGTATATATATACCAATCATTGCAAACTAAAAGAAGCTTATTTCAGGGTCCCTGTAGGTCTGCAGTTTTTCTCATTCAATATCTCCTGAAGTATGTCTAATATTCTAAATATTCCACTTGACACTATTTCTAGGCAGTGCATGCATGCTTTTTCTATAATGGACTGCAGCAATATTCCAGCAACGTAGGAAGGAATGAGTATTTCAGTATTACACATGATAGCCTCCAGTTCAGGAAAGTAAGAATCTGGACAGACAAACAACAGATAATAGTCAAGTTCTTTGTAAGAACGGCTCTTGTTCAGTTACTGGAAAGCTGCTATCCAAAAATACTGCTATGGTAACTTGGAGAGCTGGAGGACAGAGTGTTGCTATCACAGCCTCATGTAAAACACAATCTTGCTTGCATTGTGGGGAATCCCCTGCACACCTTCCTACCACTGTGCAGCTGTGCCCAGTACAGGACAGTGCAGAAAGCCATTTACATTTTTATATTTCAGATTGTGCCAGAGATCTTTCTTGTAATGCTTCTTGGAATATTAATTAAATAATTAACATTGACTATTAATTTTTCACCAGTTCCTTGCTGCAGTTTTCAAATGGTAACCATACTGTTGGAAGACTTTTGTGCTATAATTCTGCTATCAAGATTGCTTTAAGGATTATTTACTTTGATTTTGTTAAGTGCACATAGACCTGAAATAGACAATAGCTAAAAGGATGCTCTGGGTTGTGCAGTTACACTATTTGCTATTTGAGACCAGATTGTGCTTCTTCCGTAGAAGGTAACTTCATGAAGTGCAAGTCAAACAACTGGCATAAAGGGAGTGCTTGACAGAAGTTTAAACTCAAGGTGGAAAAGGTGTTAAGCCCCAGAGTGATCCAAAAAGGTATACAAAGTATATTTTGTAAATTTTAGCCATCAAAACCCAAAACTAATAAATAAAGTTGTTAAAATAAGAGAGGTTGTTTTTTCCTATTCCAGTAGGAAATAAGATGAAGGTGTAAAGAGCTAAGATTACATTTTCTAAAATCTTAAAGAATCTGAAGTAATGACTACATTACAATATACTTACCAGTTTTTAAACAGTAAAACCGTGCTTTGATAAACATACTATTTAACTCTCCATTATGTAGCTACAATGCTGTCATTTCCAACCAACAGCATTCATTTTTTGTGACTATATTAGGATATCATTAACCATTTCATAACTGTCTGAATAAACACCATTTTCACCATGTTTCAATGTAGAGCATATTCTCCTAAACAAAGGTAATATTTAGTTGCACATTTGCATGATCTTGTGATTATCAATCAATAAGAAACCACATTTTCTTAGGAAAGTAGTGAAAATCTGAACAATGTAGAACAGCATTATAATCAAAGTTTCTGACTGCCAAGTTAAAGACATACTCTGACAACGCAAATCTACTGAATTAAAATCTATCCAATATGTTGCCGATTTTGCTTTTCTGACACTTTACTACAAGAGAGTGTTAGGACAAAGTGGATATGACACATAATTTTGCAAGATGGGATCATGTAATAGTCTATTGAGACACAGGGCTGTACGGTCCAGCAGAATGGAATGATGCTGGTGCTGTTCATGAACGCTGTTGATTCAACATTTTGAAACTGAACACACATTCCTGGTTTGCTTGCTTCTTTTAATATAAAAGATTCTTAAGGACAGCATCTGACTTGAAACAAACAAATCTTTTTCTATCAGGTGTGATTAAAGATGCTGACAGACTTCAAAAAATTCAAAAAGGAATAAAATCACAGTAGTTGCGTCCCTGCCTAGGATCCCAGCACGGAAAGAAACTGCATGTGAAGAAGCCTGGACAGCGAAAGGATACTGCAATTAGGCTTTAGAGAAACGGGAACGCATGTTTTGTTTGGGACGCTCCCTCTGTGAAGGTTATCCCAGGGATCTCTCACCTGTCCTGCTCCTGCCGTGCCGTGCCGCGGGGCAGGGCGAGGCTGCGCCGCTGCCGGGAGCGCTCCGGAGCCTGCGGGATGCCCCACGCTCGCCCAGGGGCTCCGGCCCGGCTCGCCCCGGCTCAGGCGGGGCTCGGCACCGCAGCCCCCGGGCGGCCCTCGCACTCCATCCCCGGTAAAGTTTCCCCCGGGGCTGCGCTCCCGCGGGCCGAGGTGCCCTTGGGGAGCGCTGCCCGGCCCCGCGACCCCGCCGGGGACACGGCGCCCCGCGCTCACCTGTCGTCGCTCTGCCAGCCCTGATCGCCCAGCAGCAAGTCCCGAAAACGGTACCGCGGCGGCAGCGGCGGCACCTCGCTGTCCAGGTCCACCATGCTGCCCGGAGCGGGGGGCAGGGGGCCGGCCGGGAGAGAGGGGAAGCCCCGCCGCGCTGCCCGAGGAGCGGCCGGACCCGCCCGGGCGTGTGGTGGGCAGAGCCGGTGCGGCNCGGGCTGGACAGCGCTCGGCAGCCGCCTCGCCCCCCGAGCAGCTCCCTGCCTCACGGGGCTGCTTCCCTGTAGGCCCTGAGGCGTGATAAGCGGGCGTTTTACCACAGGTAGCGACCGCACAGCCCCGGTGTTGGTGGCGCTGGGGTCGCTGAGCGCGGCGGAGCTGCCACAGCCTCGTCTGCTGCCCGCGGTGACCTGGCACACCTGGGCACCGCCGGCTCCTCGGAAACGCCAGGTGCGAGCGGGCTGAGCGTTCGCTCCATTTCTGCGTCTGCTTAGTTGGGAACAGCTTAATTGCTGTTGGACGTAGCAGGTGGTGCCGGCCCTGTGGAGAAAAAAAAAATACGGAGAAGTTGAACTATTCCCATGGTTGAGATTTGCAGGTAGTTCCTGAAAGTGTGGGACACTCTAGGAGTATTTTAATTCCATGCTTGACTGATGAAGCACAAAATAACAATATGGTGATTTGATTGAATGCACTGGCACTAAGAGAATTGTATTTTTAGATTTGCCCTTAAAGGGTTACTTTAATCTAGACTGTCATACTAATCATCTAATGTTCTACTAAACACTTCTAATAAACAATTTTAGTAAACACTGACATTACTGTAGTTTCTGCAGCCTGTCCTGATTTGCTTTCCTAGATTAACTCTTCACCTAAAATATTCAGTTGTAACAGTCGTTTCCTAGAATTAAGTCATGCTTAATCTTAACACTGGTCAGTTTTTAGATTCCGATTTAGATTTTTCTGGATCAGGAGCTAAGTGATAAACAAGAATTTATTTCCTAAATATGGTTTAAACACCATATATTAAATAAGGGGCTTGCATGGATTCATTAGGTTTATTGAAGAGAGAGCCTTGTATTTTCCATTCAGCTGGGTTTCTGTGTGGAAGGTAAGCTAGTTAAAAGCTGGACATGCAGGATCAACTGCAGTATGGCAGCCTGGAGTGTATCACGTAGCAATGTGCCCTGCTGAGAATCCAGCTCTGAGTCCATGCTGTGATGCAAAGGTTTCCTCACGCAACCAACAGGTAGATCAATTCAGAACTCAGATTGTCTCTGCTGTTGTTACAGCCATTGCATCTTTCCTTGCTTCTTTAGCAGAGCTCTTAAGCACAGCTTCAGTGATTGCTGTTTCTTCAGAGAGCTGCAGTGTAGAGTCCCAGGCCCTATAAAATGCTGGGATCACTGGACTATGATGCTTACCCTTTTTCACAGCTTGCTGCACTCAGCATTTACAATGTGCTTTGCAGAAAGCCTTGTTAGTTGAAGCAAAACAGATGTACCTGTGTGGCAAGAGTTCAAAGGTAACTTGCTCTTTGCTTAGGCTGATATGGGAAATAAATAAAATAGTGAATTATTCTGCATCCACATTCTTGCCAGTTTTACCATGCTGTGTTCTGAAGTCAGAGCTTTTTAAAAGTCTAATTAAAAAAAAGTCAAGGATTTTTCTTTGGAATATTTATGTGCTGCCCACTTTATTCCTTCTCAGCTGCTGCTCCAGTTAAAGGGGCGCCCTCTTGTAGGAAAACGTTGTTTCCTTTCTCTGCCTGGGTGTCTTTCATCTTACCAAAACTTGAGGTGGGGTGAAGCCTGTATGTTAAAATGTTTTGTTATAAAAGCAAAGCAGTTAGGCTGACTGCAGTCATTTCTGGAGTCTATGAATCCTAGACTGGCTGGGAAATTAATGGTGTTTCTACTCTATCTTCTAGCAGCCTCATTAATTTTTCCACCTGAATTGATTAATTTAACATGTGTTTTCATACTTGAGGAGCTAAGTAGCAAGAGAAGCTTTTCCTCTTTTTCTGCCATGGAAATGCACTTCAGACAGGTAATAGCTGACTGGGAAATGAGCAACCTGGTGAGCAGTTGAGCAGAGCTAATAGAAAACAAACTCATTACTGTGACTATAGTCATGCAATTTATACAGATGCTTTAATTCTGTGCTCCCAAGTAATAGAAACTCTTTGCAATGTAAAATGCATTTTCACATGTCTGACAGTATGATGCTTGATCCCTCTGAAAAGCTCTAAGTGTATAAAAATGGGCAGAAATGGGATTTTAGTTAACTAAATCCAATATTTTGATTAGTAACTCAGAACACTTGGGAAACTTTTGTCTTCAAGCCGAGGAGACACTGAGTCATCTGCTTGGAGACAGGTGCTGGTTATGAACCATGATATTGGGTCACTCTGCTCAAGCCAGGTGTTCCTTGGTAGGTGTCTGTGTTAAAGAAAAGCTGTGAGCCACGCTCAGGAGCAAATCTAGGTTTGTACTTTTGGGATGGTTCTGGCCCTGAGAAATGTCAGAAGCATCTGTGACCTTGACTTAGGGACTGAAAATAGACTTTAGTCAATCTATTTTTTTCTGTTTGTCAGAGTAGGTAGGTACGGGTGGGTAGCTCTCAGTAGTTGACTGAAGTCTGAGAAAGACAGGGCCTTTAAGAACTGTGTAACTGAGTTTGCTGCTGGTGATTGGATTTAAATCCTGGATTATAATCAGGTACAGAAAGAATAAAAAAAGGTAGTTGGTTTTTCTTTTTAGGTTACCATATTTTTGATGGCATAGAGGTAAAACACATTGAAGCAATGCAAATGGCTTCTGGAGTTTTTGAACAATTGTATGGAGGGAAACATAGGTTATTAATATTGTTCTTAATTCAAGATGTTCTGCCCTTCTATCTAAATCTGAATTATGCAATATACTGTAATCAAATTATCAGGTTAGGTTTTGATATTTTGCTCAAAACGCTTGCAAGGTTCTCTTTATGATTAATCAGTTTAATTATTGACACTCACTGGGGCATTCTTTAGTGATGGTATTGATACCTAAAATTATTCAGGTAAAACAAAGCCAAAGTTTATTGAGGGGAGTTAAAGAATCATTTTGGCCATGATAAACTGCTCCATTTCAACCTCTGAATGTGTTGCTGGTCCTCAGCATTGAGGTGCTGAAATGGTCCTGCCAGACACAGTTCTGCCCTGTTCCCTCCATTGCTTTTCAAATGTCTACCATGACTCAGAGACTTGTCATCCCTAGCTAAGACTGTCATCCCAATCATTGTTTTTATTTTCCTAAATAATAGTCTGAGGTTGGGGGAAGAAAAAGCACCGGTAAATATAAGTTTTTAAACAAAAGGGTGAAGAAGGATGAGTCGTTTATGGGGCGAATGCACAGTAATCCTTTTAAAGAGTTCTGTAACTTGTATTTATTGTCCTTTCAAGGAAGGTAGTCTGGTATTGTCTGGATGGTATTCAGGTAACTCAGCAGACATGCACAAGGCTCTTATTCTAAGTTGTAGTCTGGGCTGCAGTGGAAAATGATCAGTGGAAATTCCATCTCTGCAGAGTTTGTGTGCTTATTTTTTATTTGTCGGTTGGTTTTACTAAAGGGTTAGGCAGGCTGAAAAACTGATTGGCTAAAAAAATAAATCAGGCTCATTTTGAGTTTTTTTTTCCCAAGTCTCTCTTTTTTTAAAAATCTTTATTTTTCTTCCCCATAATTAAGAAGCATCTGCATGACTGTGTTGCTTTTGGGAACTTTGGAACTCTCACATTTCTGCCAGATGATCAGTTCTCACTCAAGTATTTCTGTGGCTTTGGGTTTAAGGCTAGAACAGGGAATTAGAGTACTGACAGTGCTGGCAGTCCATGGAGTAGTTCTGCACTCTTGGCAGCTGAACAGAATATTTAGGGACTCAGTATTCAGAGTTCAAAAATTGTTTGGGGTTTAGATTAGTAAACTGTACTTCGATAGTCTTTTATTTACTTTGGCTGCAGTTTCACTTCCAAAATAGTTTGTAGGAAAAGCATCATGACTATATTCATTAAAATGTATGTAGATGGAAGTCTGAAGAGTCCTTGCTGATAAATACTACTTACATAGAAAACTGAATTTCAGCATTAAGAAAGGTATACATCTCAGTTAGACAACAAAGTTTTTTACTTTTTAAAGAAATTTGTTACCATTCTTTTTTCCAGGGGCTTTCAGACCATCAGCTGCAAAAGTAATCTCAAATCTGAAGTACAAGTGCCTTATCAGATGAAAATTAGGTATGCTAGACTGAGTCTCAGCATCCTGGAATCTGAATGGATCTGAGAGGTTAAATCAAATCAGGAGCAAAAACTGGTGAGAGGTGTGTTTGGAGAACACTCACTGTTTACCTACCTTGGTACAGGATTGTTATTCAGTGGAGTGGAGTGTAGGACTAAAGACTACATCAGTGAATGTCTGAATGAATGTATTTAAACTCATTGACTGCAATTCTGAAGTTTTAAAACTACTGCACACTGATAATCCTTTGTAATGGACCTTGGCCAGGATGCCAAAGGGGGCATTGAGTTGGAGGAGGGCAGAATGACCTGGAAGTTCTATAGCCTTTGGTTTACCCAGTATTTGTGCTTCTTGAGGCTAAAGGAGAAAGCAAAGGGATGTTGCTAAGCAGTGCAACATTTGTAGAGCCTACAGCACTTTGAGATTGTACTTTTAGATCCTTACCTCCGCAATATCTCCTTCTTGCACATTTTCTTCATGTAATCTAAAATACAATTTCTTTGGCCCACTTTGTGTGTCAGTTGCTGTTGGGTAAGGGCAGCCTGTTTTATCTTCTCCATTTTTGTGACCATAACACCAAATCTGCTAGATCAAGGAGCAACTGTTTATTTCCATTTCAACTCCAACAACTGCAGGGTCTCTGCCTTATTTTTTTCTGTCATTTCCTATTCAGTGTTTACTTGTCTTGCATCTTTCCCTAATAGCCTCTGTTTGCAGACATTATAATGTGAAAGCATCATAATTTTCTTACTTCTCCCTTGCTGCAAAGGAATTGTCACTGCAATCCCACTCTTAAAAAGGACTTGCTAAAGAGTTAGGGCAACATGAGCTTATTGGGTTTGTCCCTTTTTTTGCTTGCTAGTTTAACTGTACTTTTGTTACACATTACTGGATTCTTGGCTTTTGGGGATAAGGCCCATTTTTGGTTTATTCTCAATTTTACAGTACAGTCTGGGGATGGGGTCTGAGTATTACCATAGCATAAAAATGACAGTGTAGCCCAGTAAGCTTCTGCAGAAAGAAATGCTTGTGTCACCTCCTTGCTAGGTAGCTGGGTCATATGCTGGACTAGTAACAGGGAGAGTTAATGGTAATTGCAATTGTCCTTTAGGAAAGTGCAGCTGTTGGGGGAATACTACTGACATGTAATAAAACTTTGGGAAAAAAATCATAATCTTAATTTTTTACAAGCTCCAGACTGCTCCATGCTGTTTTTTTTCTAAAAGGACTATTTCTTTCTATGCAAATCTTGCTATTCTTATGTATCTTTAAATCTTTATTTATCCTGTTTACTTTTTATTGTCTGTTTTGCATATCTCTTTATTTTATTGTCTGATATACTTTCCAGAGTTCACTGCTGCAGTGTTTGGAATTGTTTAAATTTCAGGAGAAAAAATGTTCTTGGAGTCCTCCTATCTTTCCACTTAATGCCTGGGGTTTTTTTTTTGTTTTTTTTTTAATGGCTGTACAGTAGCAGTCTGTTCTGCTGGCACAAAAGGTTTGATAGTGATTCAGAGACAGTAACAGACTGAAATAGCCCAAAGTGAGAACAGAGTTTTAAGGTCATTGTAAAGCTCCAAAGCTAGGGCAGAAAGTGAAATGGGGGATTTCAAATGTGATAATTCCTCTGAAAGCATTAAAAAAAAAAAAAAAGATGTGGTTTCATGTGTCTAATTAAACTGCAGTGTTGGTAGGTAAAAGGCATTTTTTCCATGGCCCAGTGAGCAGGACTCTACACTGCAAGCATGATCTTTAGAGTTGCTTCAGACACAGGGCATCCAATATGACCTGATCCTTTTATTCTTCTGTTGTGAGCCATCACAGAACAGATCTGGGAGGGACAGTGCACACTTCAGGGCCACACGGGGCCTGATGCACCCCAGCCCTCTGGCATCTGTGGTGACCTGGAAAGGAGCTGTAGGAACAAGAGAACAGCAGCACTGCGTCACAGGAGAGCAAGCTGCTGGGAAATGGTGATAACCTGGGAATTGCCTTCGAGAAAATCTTCACTTGGCTGCGAGTAGGAGGACTTACTTCATTTAAAAGTAGGGTTACTGACAGCTGCTTTTATATAGGAGTCTTTTAATTTTTTTTTTTTTTTTTTTTGCAAAGAACACCTTTTCAAGTAATTTTCACTTCACTTTTGAGTATAGAGCACCAAGGCAGAAGAATGAGGTGGTACTTCAACACAAGTAATCAGAAGTGGGTTTATATTACTTTTAGGATTGGAAATTATATATCTACTGTCTAAGCATGTGCTGTTATCTAATTTACCTTGGAAGAAGTCAAAGGGATATTTCTAGAGAATTCCTAATATTGTGTTTCTGTTTGCAAGGGTGCTCTCATGACCCATTGTCAGTAAAATGGCCTGAACAGCAACAGCTGTTAAGACAGGAATGCAAGTTCAAGCATCCAAATCTGTCTGAGACTGCCTATGCCACAGCTGATCCTATTAAAGGGGATGACAAACCACTAGGGAGTTACCAAGTGAGCTCTGAAATGAGGGAAGGGCAAATTTGGAAAGAAATGTATGGGACAAATGAAATTAGAACAGGAGGGAAAACAATGGGAATGGAGCAAGTGGTCAAAAACAGAAGAGGTGGGTTTGACACCGTTTGTTGTTGTACATTCATCCCCTGGCATCAAAACCTGTGTGGACGTGCTAGCAGCCTTTGTCCAGCTGGGGCAGTGACTGGGCAGATGCACAGGTAGCACTCACAGCTAATGACACCACTGTCATTTTTTTGTGGTGCTTCCTCCCTGCTGTGGGCATTAGCAGGTGGTAAGGAGCAGCAAAGTACACTGTAAGTACCCACATCTCCTGCAGGGGTACCTGTGACAGGGAAACTGTGTACAGCCATGAATGGGTGGGTGCACAGCTTTGTGTGCGTGATTAGAGCTTCGGGAGATTAGTGAAGAAAGGTTCTTTATTTATTAGGTGTTTATTAACATTTTATTTAACAGTGTATTGCCCGTACTGAACCTGAAAGTATATTCCTCTGATTGCAAGTTGTGTTCTATTAATAGATCAATAAACCAGTTTGATTATGATTTGGTTTAAATGAAGTCAACTGAGCAGTTTTCCCCTGTAACACCCTTAGGTTGTGATTGTAGCAGTTATATGGTGTGTTAATGTAATTATGAGTCACAGAAGTTGTGTGCCAGTGGGAGGAGAGACAAATGTTGAGGTTGCAAAGACAATCTCACTATTAATACAGTGGAATAGGACATTTTCATGACAGTTGTTGGGTAAAGCAGTGGCTGATGCTTCTGTGTGCTCTAATGAGGTCATTAAACTCAAGTGTGGCAGCAAGCATGCTGTTAGAACATGCTGAAATTGTACTGGCCAGAGATGCTGTTTCAGCTGTGGCTAATTAAGCTCCTATTACTAGTTATCATTAGTCCCCTATGGAATACATTGACTTCCTCAGGCCTGTTTTCCTAACACAAAATCGCTTCCAAACACTGTTCTCAAAATTATTCTGGTCTGAACAGACACTCTGAACTTTGATGTTAAGCCTCCATGTTGAGTAAGGAACTAATAAAAACCTGAGTAACTTATTCTGACCTCACACTGACTCTGCTTTGTGGAGGAGTTTTGGGCAAGATAACTTCCAACCTGTACTTTCCTGTGATCTCACACCTTGACATGCAGTTTTACTTGTACAGGGAATATGTGCTGATATTGTGGCTGGCTGGCTGTGTCCACAGCAGTATTTTGAGTGCAGTCACACCAGTTCTCAAAGCAGTAGCTCTGCTTCCTTAGATAAAATCCAGCTGTCTTTGGTTGCATAACTACTTGGATGTTTCTGCCTTTCTCATGAGTAGGAGGTAAACTCTAAAGATGAGGTTTTTTCTCCTTGCCTTAGAGATCCTGAGGCATGGTTTTTCTGTGTGCTGCTTTGGTAGAGACTGGAGGTGGCTAAACAAAGTGAGACCCAATTAAAGACAATAGATTTTGAACTGCTAGCCAATGGAAGGAGGTGAGGAAGGAAAGAATTAAGCTCCTGATTCTATTTCCATTTGCCTAGGGTAAGTTTAACAGATGACCTAAGAAGATCACAAACTCAGGACTGGAAAGGACCGAGTCTGGTCCCTTGCTTTGTGATTGAAGATAGTTTCTTTGTATAGGCCTGTGTTATACGTATACAAATATTGCTTCAAAGCTTTACCACCTGAGTCTTCTAATTTTCAGCATAAATTTATTCACAGACATTTTATATCTGTTTTTGTGTGCTGATGTTATCTTTTAGCTTAAGTAGTTTTAGCATTGCCTGTATTTATAGAGAGCAGTCAGGAAATGTATGTTACCATTTCAATTTGTATTCTGGTTCAGCTGTACCTGAAAGTATCTTTAACTGTATTTCAGGCCCATAATTATTTGACAAGTGGTTTAATAACCCAAAAGCAGTTTGACAAAACCTGAACCAGTTTGAGCTTCATGACATCAGCCTATTTAATACTTAAAACTGCAGAAATTGCAAATTTGACAGGTGCGTGAAATATCCATTTACTGATAAGGTGTGCACCAGTAACTGTAAACTGGATGCAGATCGATCATCACAGGGTCATGGAGCACAGTGAGAGTTCATTCTCCACAAGAGTCATTTGTCAAGGGGAAGGGAAAGGAAGAGACATTTTGCTCTCTGAAGTAATTTCTGTAGAGGAAAGAGCTGAATGCCAGTTTTACTAAGACGGTTTCTTAGAACTGGTGGCTGAAAACACAGCCCAAAGTTAGAAAAAAATATTCCACCTGCATTTTAAGAAGGGAAAACTTTTATCTGCTGTAAATGCTGAGGAATTCAGGTTTGATTTGAGATCTCGTTTTTATCCTATAGCACCACACTTACTAAGCTAGTGATTTTTAAGGATATGTTATGCGAATTCTTGGGAACATATACAAGATGGATCGGTGTGTACTCCTTCCAATCAGACATCACCACTGTGGGGCATCTGGCCTGTAGCTGTTTTATGTCCTTCTCTTGTGAGCACTCTGTACTCTTACATTTTTTCCCCTAATTCTCAGTCTCAAGTAATTCTCTTCATGAGATTTACATTTCTACTCGAGAGCACTTGTAAAGCCAAGACATTTTGTGAAACTGTTGATACGACTGTTGCTTACATAAACCCATGGGAAGTTCCTTTGTTAGGCACATAGTTCTTTTTGCATAGTTTTATATTTTTCTTTGGGAAGTTCATCATCTGTGATACACTCCATTCAAATCTTCTCTGTATTATCATTTCTCATGTGATACTGAAGTGCTTCAACATCACCTGGGTTTATTTAATGAGGAATATGACCAAATAAATTTCCTTTGCTGTGAGTAGTTGGCTATCTTCTATAAGAACCAGTGAGTGACCCCTAAGTCACTCTGTACTTTTGCCTGCTTTTGGATTGTTTGCAACATATATTTTGAATTATATGTGTAAAGAAGTTCATTTTTACACACAATTAACATGAATTTGTTTTCTAACTAAGCATACAATACACAAGGAATTGCAAAATAATTTATTTGTACAACTTTTAGGTATCAAAACACATAACCTTATATGATCATGGAAGGGATAAATATGGAAAAATGTGATGTAAAAACAGGCAGACCACAGGGAAAGGAATGTGTCGACCTAAATTGCCAGACATTTGTTTATTTATTCATTTAGCAAGGTTTAGAGAGGGGGTTTAGAAAAAAAGAAACACTTGTGTGTTGCAAGAGGTTTAGGGGAAGTGACTGCTGAAATCAGAGTATAAATGTTTTGCAAGGTCAGTCCATGGACCAGTTAAGTAAAAAGGAGAGGAAATAACACAAAGTAATGAAAAAAGTAGGCTACAATACTGGATGTGTTTGCTGAGTTTTTGAATCTCTAGAATGTCGTTCTTGGGCTACGCAGCCCTGCTCTTGTGTTGGCTGCATTGTGCTGCACAAAGAGGTAAGCTTTAACTCCTATCTTGCAGTGCATGTGAAGATGGTAACTAAGGCAATATGCAAAGGCACTGTAGGTTTTTTCATTAACTTCTGGCAATAATTGACATTTCTTCTGGCAGCATTCAGCACCTCTAGTATTTAGTGTCCTGTCATAGGACTACTTTCACTTATTTAGATAGCTACTGCAATTATTAATCTGTTGCCAACTTTTTAAATGGTTGATGTCACTATAAACTGAGCCAGACAACTAATTTTCTATTAATTATGTTTTCTAATTATTTTAATATCTAAAACTAGGAAGCAACTGGTAGATTAAAATAGAAATGAACATTTATGAAATATTTCATATTTCTGTCTGGAATAACCTGTGAGGTGATCTGAGGAAGACGAATGATTACCACATTGACTGAAAAGCTTCTAATATATCTATTCACTGACTGGTTTTAGTCTAGGAAAGGAGATAAATATATACAGGTATGCTTTTTCATGTTTAAAGAGGTGGCTGGTGTTCTGTGTGTCTTTTCAGAAACCTCTGATGCTTTTTGTTTCTCTATTCAATGTATTTTTCTTTGTTTTTGATTCTATAATTTAGTGTATCCTTAGCTATTTGTTTGCTTTATGTCCGGATTTCTTTGCATGGGGTGTTGTGCAGAGCGTGCTGTGTGGTTTTGGGCTAGTATGTCTTTGCTTGGTTCAGGCTGCTTTTAATTTTAGTTGGAAGTTATGATGACCTTATTGAAACAAAAGATCCAAAGGATTTTACTTTGAAAAACTGGAAAATCAGGAAATTAAAGGAATGTCTTGTCTTAATTAAATACAAATAAATATTGCCTCAAAGCAACTAATAGTCTAATTTATTTGCAAAGAAGTGCAGAAAAGTCCTGGAATTTGAAATTAAAGTTTGCCCGAATTTGCACTTTTTCACAATGCTTGCTTTAGGTCAGGGAGATTGGAAAGAAACATGAACGTAGCAAAATTTGATTTATCCAGGACAACTATTACCATGGGTCATGCAGGATTCTTGTTTAAGCTTCATGCTGCAAGTCTATGAGAGTTGTTCTGAGAGCTGGGTTTTGCCTAAGGACTGAAAGCTGCTTGTAGCTGGCTTTGTAATTGTGCTTGTACTTTGTAGAAGCTGCTACCAGTATATTGTTGGCAAAAAAAGCAGCTTGAGCTACTTCTAACTGAGGTCAAGTCACATGTAAAGACTGAATGAGTTAATTCCAGCTCTCCTGGTCTGCCAGTAAGGAATTTGAAGGTATCCATTCAGTGCATGCTTCTTAATACAGAAATAAAACCCTCCAGTATTTGTGAGCGCACGATGGAATTAATACAATTTTGAAGTACAACCTGCCAGTAGATTTCTTCACCTCAAGCCACTAAGAAACTGCACACACACGCATACATACATATTTATATATACATACTCTGACACTTGATGGTAACACGCAGTTTAACATCAGGGCAAGAGTGGGGAAAAGTTGAGATAAAACCCAGCAAGACCCAGCACATCTCAGTAATGGTGAAGAGACTAAGGAGATTCTCTTTCATTTTGGGGTTTTTTTAATGCAAGCAAAGAAGAGTTAAGAGGCTGCATTCTGCACAACAGACAATAAACATATGATACAATTCAGAGGGAGGAATAAAGAAATTCTCACTGTACTCAATAACCTGTTTTTTAAATTATAGATTTCAGTGTGCGCTCTCAGCTTGCAAACTGAAAGTGTGCTAACTCAAACAAAAAGGTCTAATTAAAAATATTCTTTTTCTCATCATTGCAAAGAACTTTTTGGATAAACTAACCATTTTTTACACGTTTGAAAGAACCAGCTAGGATTCCTGTTGATTTTGCTTATTCCTACATTTTGCAAAAAATGTTGTTATAATTTGTATGTCTTTTCTTGCTAAAAAAAGTCTGTCCTACTTTTTTTAGAGTAGCCTGGTACCCTCTAATGCACAGAAACAATTTTTATTCAGATGTAATTATTCATAAGAGGGAGAATACTTATCAAAGTAATTGGGGGAAAATGTGAACGTGTGGGCACACACTTCCTTTAGCACATCAGCAGTACTGTCAAAGTTTGTCTAATTCTTCTGGCTACTTAAAAAAGCTAAAGTTATTAGAGCTCACAATTAACATTATTTTCTTTATATTTTCAAAATGCCATAGAGAACACTTAAAATTATACCTTTTTTCCTTGCAACAAATCTTTTTTTCCAGTTTTTAAAACAGTTTTATAAAATTATGCCTCTAATTTGGTTGGTACTCCTCTGACTGAAATACGACGAGTGAGTTGTCAAGCATGTGGCTTTGTAAACTCAAGTAAAACTCACTTTCCCCATTTTGGGATTTCTAACACAAAGTAAACAGATAAAATACACCTTCTTCCACATCAGCTACTTAATGTGTCGTGTGATCTCTGCAGTGCAGTTCAGTGAGCTTAAGCTCCACATCCCTCACACGAGGAAAGATCCCAAAGATTTTTCCCATAGTCCTATTTCCAGGCAGCACCTGGACCACCCATAAGAAGGTTTCAGTGAGACTACTGCTGCTTTCTCAAATCTGTGGCCTTACAGCTAAACTGGGGAGAGGATATCTGTGCCAGGTCTCTGCTGAGTAATGAATCTGCTCACCAAGGGATTTCCTTCCCTGGTGGACACTTCTTCTCCCATTTACTTTCTATATAGAGATTTCATTCCTTTTCCAAGGCTTTATTCCTCAGGGCTTGTTTTATTTATTCCTGATGAATGCTCACCTTTCACGTTCAGAAAACAGAGTTCATTGCATTTAATTAGCTAGACTGTTCAGACTCTGTTACTCTGGGTGAAGCTTCGGCTTCCAGCATGGCTACATTTCAGTCACACAAGCAGTGAAATTAGGGCAATTATTTCTTGACAAAATCATTTACTCTTTCATTAAGAGTTTCCCAACATTGCTTCTTTCCTCTTTAGTGTGACTTTTCTCATTCTCAAGCTGTTGAGGAACTTCTTAATAAAATTAATTTAGGTTTACTTGTTGTAGTTCATATGGACTTGGCTGTACATTTCATGTGCACTGAAGAAGGCCCAGAAAGGAGCTTTTGGGCAAGGACTGTATAATATTGAGCTGATAAGAAATACCAGACACCACCATCCTATCCCCAAACTGAGTCAAAATGCCTGGAAGCTACAGGTCAGAGTGAATACCCAGAACTAATTATATTGTGTAATAAGGAACTTGTAAGTAAGGAACAAGAGGAAATAAGTTTTGGAATATCAGGTGATCTGAGCCTGGAGAGAAAGTTTAGGCAATGTAAAGGTGAGAGAAGGTCAGAACTTAATCAAATGACGTGTGAAATAATGTCAGTAAAGGTAGTGGTGGGTGGAGAAGAAAATAGTTTGAAAGAAAACTCCAGAGTGCACAGAGTTGTTCTCTGTGGCAGTGGAAGGACAGACCTGGAGCAGCTCCTGCAGATGGAAGGGTAGGAGGTGTCTGCAGTCAGAACTGGGGCACTGATCTCCTCTCAGGCTTTGTAACTAAAATCTAGTTCATGACCCAACAGTGTCCTGGCTATTCCTATGTCCTTCTATTCACATTCCTACAACATGTGGATCCTTGCCAGTTTCCTATTTTGTGCTGATTCAGTAGAAAACACACTGGTTTGATCACAAATGGCCCCAGGATTTCTTGCTACATTTCCTATTGCAAGATTGTTTTGGTGTTTATAGCATGTACTTCAGTTGCTAATATTTTCATCTAAAATTCTTAGCTTGTGAAGAACCTCCTCCTAGGCGGGTTAAAGAAGTGCCTACTAAAAGATGGGACAAGCCTCCCTATCCACATGGGACTCAAGCAACATACAATTGTCGGCCTGGATATGTAAAAATTGGAAGAGTTGCGTTTCGGTGCCTTGATGGAGAGTGGAAGCAGCTGCCCCCAGTGGCAGAATGCAGAAGTAAGTATTTATGCAAAATATCTGCAGACATTTGATCTGGCAGACCACATTCCATGCCAGTGGTGTCAATGTGAAGTTGTACCTTTGCTCATAAATTACTTCTTTCTGCAGTCTTTAAAATATCGCGTTAAAAAGGAGGTGTGCATAAGGGAGCTTTTTTAAAGTTCCTTTTCTCCAGATCAGAGGAATTTTCTTTTCTTTACGGAAGATTTTATTCTAGGCCAGCATTATTAACCCAATTTACGTTATTAAAATCAATGATTGAGTTCTTAGAAGCTTGCTTTCATTAGTCTAAGAAGGATAACGCACAAACCTATGTTCTGAATGCGAGTCAAGAGACAGTTTATTCAACTAGTTCTATGAAAGATATAATTTCTTGCAAGTGGGAAATTATTTTTCCCTGCCTTTTCTTTTAAGCTGTAATTCACAATTATAATGAGAGCTGCTATTTATTATCTCTAGCATACTGTGCTGAGAGTTTTCAAATATCTCACACCTTCATACAGAATTCATTACTGAAGAAATTGAAGTTTGTTATCATTAGTCAGTAGATACTTCTTTTCTGTAATAAATGAGATTAAATACAAAGGAATTTTAGAAACAATGGGTTATGCTTGTGTATCTAACATACAAAATTTTTGGTAGTACAATATAAATATTTGATTTGAGACTGTAAGTCCTGGGTGTTGTTCAAACAGAGATTGATACATACAGTAAATAAGAATTAATAAATTACTAAAAGCTTTTTTTTACTTTGTCTCAGTGTTTAGATTTCGTTGTGTAACTAGTCGGTGAACACGGTGAATACAATATACAAAGCACAGTAGTGAACACCATATACAAAATTTGGTGTGGTTTGTGGCATGTTTTAGCAAATGCTGCCACCCAGTGAGCAGCTGCTGCCGCTGGCAGGGAACTCGTGGCGAGAGAGGAGGATGCTGTGCCACAGGCTGGGGGAACAATGTCCCTTGGCAGGACAGACGACAGAAGCGTTGCTCAGGAGTTTCCATTTTCTCTGAATCCCACTGGAGCATGTTTAGGGCCTACCCAAACACATCTTTACTGTTAAAAATGGAGGATGTTGATAGGCCCCAAGAATTAAATTGCCTTGCTTGACAAGAATCAGGAAAGATTTCTGCTGAGGAGGAGTAACAGGTTTCAGCTATGCAGCTTATTTTGCAGTCCATATTATGAGGTCAGAAGGGGATGAATGGGAGGGAGGGTGTGTTCATCTTTGCCACTCTTTTGGGAATCCAAAGCAAAGAGTTAGGGCCAGGCCATAAGGGAAGTCCTGTGGGGAGCTTTGAGCAGCAGGTACTAAGGACCAAAATAACTCCTGTGGCTTTAGATGGCCTCACTTCACTCAGCACAATCCCCAGCAGATTGAGGAAATTTCATTTCTAATTACAGATGGATTCTCTAGTTGAGGTTTTGGACCAGATTATGTCACATATTGTATGAAAATTGCCATGAATTTGCCATAAAACTGAATATGAGTCCAGCCTTTTTAAAGGAATAAAACATGCTAATTCATTTTTTGGGGGTTTGTTGTAGGAAGGTTGGTTTTGTTTGTTTTTTAAAAATAAGCATACTCCAGCATGTTACCATTGAAATCTGTGAAAACAGTGATAAAAAGGAGAGGTCAATCAAACTTCTGCTGAATATTTCTGAATTTTTGAAAGCCCTCAAAGACCCATACTCACTACTAATCACTGGAAAAATGCTATCTTTCTCATTGTCACCTTCCTATGTATAGTGTAAGTAAGGCTTTTTCCCTTGTTTTCCAACCAGATAAGCCCTGTGGACATCCTGGAGACACTCAGTATGGTTTCTTTGAACTTACCAGTGGAAGTGAATTCGTGTTTGGTGCCAGAGTTGAATACAGATGTAACGATGGGTAATACTCATTTAATTCAATGTATGGAAATTAACAAAAGGTGTTAATTATACTGTCAGTTATAGATTTGTTCTCAGTAATACAGCTTATTAATATTTAATGCTTGCTTATGTGCTGTAAAAAGTATTTGAAGGAAGACATTTCTGGCAGACTCACTCACATATCTTCACTGAATGCTTGAAAGAAATCTTCTATCCATCTTCTTCAGTGAAAACTGCAGCAAGTCAAATACATGGTATTGTGCCTGTGTCTGGATATTTTATTCCTGAAAAGCAAATCAGCTTTGGTACAGTGCTTTAGCCATGCTTTTGCAGTTGTTATGTTACTGGAATCTAGCCTGAGTTCCACAGAGTTCCAAAATCAATATTCTCCTTAATCCCTTCAGTTCCTCACTGTCATTTCAGAATAGCTGTCCTTCCTCTGAGTGCATTTGATAGAGCAAGCCAAAGCTTGCTATCTCTGTAATGAAGAAGCCTTCTTTCTTATTCCTTCCTACTCTCTGATTTGAATTTATATTTTCCCATATGCAATTAAAAGAAAGCAAATAGGGAAAATGCAGGTAAAAAACTACCCAGTGCTGTCACATTTTGGTTATTCTGTGCTGGAACACCTGAAGCCGTCTTCATTTGCTTCAAAACCAGCAGCACTGTTGTTTCTGTCACGTAATGAAACTGTATTTTAGCATTTTTTACTTTTTATTTGGTAAGATACCAGATGCTCAGCCAAAGGAATTACCGTGAGTGTCAGGCAGATGGATGGAGCAATGACATCCCTCACTGTGAAGGTAAATGGAGTTTGACATTCAATTCTCTATCAAATTGTATTTTTATCTATCTGATACTATCTAAAATAGTCTGTGATTGCTCTACTAGTATTAATTTACCTATGTTTAAATTCAAGTTAGGCAGCAGTGAAGCTTTTACAGTGACTGCTCAGCTCTTTTAGTCCAATGAGCTTTTGTTAAAATCCCTTCAAGAAGTGGAGTCCTGTCACTTCCAGACTGGCTTAAAGCTCTGCCTCACCTAAAAGCCCTGATAGTGTAGCTGCCTGCAAAAGATGGTTGCAAATGACATTTGGGATGATGAGTTTCAAGCCAGTGTGAAGGCATATATGTTTTTAGCTACTTTCCTCCTCCATCCTTGTGAAAATCCTAAGCATTAAGATTTTGTTAAGGTCTCCCTATTAGCATACTGTGGAATACATTCAAGCAAGAATGAGAGCAAATTGGATACAGACATCAAGACTTCATAGACTGGATGCCTCAGATTATGGTTTTAGAAACCTTTTCACCAGTTTCAAATGTGTATGATCATGAAAATAAGGTTCCTGTTCTTCACAGAGATAATTTTTTACTGCTTTATTTTAACATATATGGGCAGCAATGACATTTTTCTTTGGGTTAAGCATCTGATGTCAGGAAAAGGTCTCTAAGAAAAATGAAAGTAGATATCTTGACTAGAGCTTGCTGTCTGTGGTTTGATATTTCCTTGGATTTAGATACTTTGTGTTTATTTTACTGGATTTTGAGACCCCTCACACTTAGGTATTGAGGTCTGTCTGCACCATATGGAGACAACATTTTTTGTCATGTCTCACCAAGATGAGACAAAGTCCTCCTAAGTTATTTCTGTCATGGTTGAGTTTTCATTGAAATATGATTGCCTGTGAAAGAAAGAATTTGTAGAATGCCCTAAATGTGAATAACCCAGGAGAGAGAATATGAGCTTATGGGATAGGCAGATGACTTTTAAGATGGCAAATGTCAGAGAGAAGTAGCTTTGGTAGACAAAACAGAAGCCACTTTTGTACCTGCTCAATGATATCCATGTAAGCATCTAAGAATGAGCTTTAATAGTAATTTCCCCCCTTAATAAGACGTATCTGATGACATAAGTTAATTATTTTTTTTTCTGCAGGTACAAAATTGGGAGGTACAAGAGCTCTAATTAATGTCTGCCACTGTGTTTGTTTACTTCAGTAATGTAATTGCTCTGATATCCTTAATTAGAATTTTAGTTAATAAAATTTAATAGAACTCTTGTAGGCAGTGTGTAGAGCACTGTTCCAGATGTCTGTCCATAGCAGACTTAGTTTGGCACAACTCTAAACAAAATCAACTGATTTTGGCAAATTTTAATGGTGTCAGTCAAGGCTCAGCTAACCATCCATAGAAGAATGCAGGATCCTAGGATAATTTAGATTGAGTGAGGTCATCTAATTCAGTGGATGCTCTGTCTTTAGCCTTCAAGGGCGGAGAAGAGGATGATGAGAGAGGGTTTAAAAGCTTCTTCCTATGTCACTCTGTCTTTTTGCTTAGGGCTTTGTATTATACTTGCTGCAAATGGTATCTGAATACATAGCTAAAGTGTATATTTTTAAATGTGTAAGGAAATTAGAGTGATTTTTCTGTATTTTAACTTTGTGTGTCAGCTTATTTTACAGACTAGACCTCCAAATTACTTTTTTTTTCTTCCTTTCCTTGTTTTGTTTTTCCAGTGATAAAGTGTTTACCTGTACAAGAACCTGAAAATGGAAGGATAATTATGACTGGTGCATTTGAGCTAGGCCAAGAATATTCCTTTGGCCAGGTTGTAAATTTTGAATGTAATGCAAAACACAAGCTTATTGGACCTCGAGAAATCATTTGCTCTGCTAATGGAAAATGGAGTAATGATGTGCCTAAGTGCCAAGGTAAAAAGGACACTATTGACTGTGTGTCATTAAGAACCTTTGTTCTCACAGATTCCTTAATCATGGTTGCCATATGGGAAGCCACAAAGTTTTTGCTTTATTTCACAGCAATTAAGCGTAGTTTGTCTGTAAACAATCTCCACTGCATATATGAAAAGGTAGGATAAGAAAGAGAAATATAATAGTATTGGATACTAATATAATGATAATAGACCATCTGTTTGTTTCACATTTTTCCTACAAGCTGTATGTTTTGCCAGGCTGCAGTCAAATTCTTTGATATGTCTGCATAAGAGTCAACCACTTCAGTGTTGATTTAACCAAAGTAATCAGAAACAACTTTGAATCTGTGTGAACCAAGTTTAGTAAACGAGTAGGATTTTAATTCGTAGGGTATACAGAATACAAAGAAAAAAAAGTTGGATTTTTCTTTCCTGACACTAATGTGTTTGGAAAAGTTGGAAGGTTTGTGTTTAGGTTTTACAGAGCCCCAGTATCAGTGAGGTGGTGTGGGACTTCTCAGGGTCCCTCAAAGCAATTACCTAGGGCAAGTTGCTCAAGAACGTGTTCAGTCAGCTTTTGATATCTCCAAGGATGGAGATCCACATCTTCTCTGGGTAACCCACTGCAGTCATTGAACTCTCATTAGTAAAAACTTAGAAGTGGCATTTCCTGTATTTCAATTCATGCCCATTGCTTCTCACTGTATGGCTGGTGGCCAGTGAGAAAGGTCCAGTTCCATCATCTTTATTTTCGCCTGCCCCAATGGAGCAAAAATTTACACATATAAAAATGACTGTCCCTCCTCCCCCAAGCCTTCTTTATTCCAGACTCTCATAAACCTCTCTCTATCTGTCAGTTTTTCCAATTCCTTAATTATCTTGCTGTCCCTTACTGGATCTGCTCCAGCACATCCCTATTCTTTCCTCTACTGGAAGTTCTGACCTGGAGAGATGTAGAGGGGCAGGATCACCTCTTTTGGTCTGCTAGCAGCATTTTTCCCAGTGGAACCCAGGGTGTTTTCTTTGCTGCAAAGGCCCATTGCTGGCCCCTGTTCAACTTACCCATCAGGACCACCAATTTTTTTCTGCAAAACTGCTTTTCAGCCTTTCAATCCCACACTGCCCTGCCTGCAGCTGGTACTGATGGATGGGATTATCCCTCCGAGTTTCTGAAAAAAGAATGGATGGGATTGGATTGTCAGGATATGAGAATGAATCCCAGGAAGATTGTGGTAACAAACACTGAAATATTCAGGACATCAAGTTTCTTAGATTATTTCTATGTTATTTGATCATTAAATATGTGTTTAGAAGAGCAGAATACACATGTCAGGATGGCAAATACATTTATGATTTGTTCACAATTCCAGTGCTGCATTTTGCTGCTTTGAAACCCCCATTTATTATATTTGTACAGCATGAAGTGGAATTAAACATTTATGCTTGTAACATTTGCAGAATATAGTGAATTTCATTTTAAAATGACAGTTCCCATGAGCTATATTTCATTTTAAACACAAAGTAAATTCAGTAAAAGAAGCCAAGAGAACTCTTTGGTGTCCTGTTCTGTGACCTAGGAAACTGCAAGATCTTGGTGATTTTTATTTGGTTTGGCAAGGAATATTGATGTTCTTTTAGAGATATTAAGCATTCTAGTGTCAGTTTTTCAGATACCATAATTATTTTCTCCTTTTGATGTCATCATTTAATTCATAACCTACTGGGTCTGAGAGCACATTAGGTTTGCTGGAAATTACAAAGAAATTATCTGAAAAATAAAAAATCCTAAATTTCAGCTAGCCTAGTTTCTTATTTTGGAATGTCTTTTGCCTTATCTCTTGATTCTGGATGCATTAAAGTCCAAAGCAAAGCCCTGAAACCTGTATCATGAACCAATTTACAATTGAAGCTGTGCTACACCAGATTTTCCACCTGGAACCTAGAATCAAGTAAGTGCTCAAATAAGTTCCAAGCAGCTTCCAAATGCGAAAGTTTTTGTGAATTTAGATCAACACTGCCCTTCTGCCCCACCCCCCCCAAAAAAAAAACAAAAAAACAAAAACCCAGAACAAAAAAAAAACCCTAAATTTTATTGTCATAGAAATTTATTCTTAGCAAATAAAATTAAAATACCTGGATTTTTGTCTGTTCCAATTTCAGAAATTATCTGTGACGTGCCAGAAATTCCACATGGATATGTCCGTTCTCCAAGGAAGTCTTACAAGGAAAATGAAATAATGCAGTTTTTCTGTGACGAAGGATACAAATATGGTAACAGAGCAGATGCACTGTGCACGGAATCAGGATGGAATCCACCTCCCTATTGCACTGGTCAGTCTTGCCTAAAATGGTTTTGCACTTTAGTTGGGTTTGGAAGTAATTTTAGAGATTAATAAATTCATTCATAACAAAATAAATCCATCCACATCCAATATTAAGAGACTGGAAAGATTAAGTTCTGAGGTGACCAAAGAACTGGATAAGAGTTTTCCATGAAGGGCAGTAGCAAAACCAGAATCTTGTTGCGAATCTTTAAAAATTAATATATTTACAATACTAAGCTCCCTATTGTTTTTTAACTCTTAAATGCTTTCTGAGCAGTTCATGTTCAATCCATAGTTCCTGAGGCTAGTCCTGTTTGACATCAGCCCTCTGGGTCATGGATTTTATTTTAGTTTAATTCAATTACAGCACTTAAAGGCTGTATTTAAATCTCCAAATATGCGAGTCATATCCCAACTGAAACAGTTTGAGGAAATTTTGGGGAATTTATCAGTGCCTTAAATTTTCTTCAAGAAATTGCCAAAATCTTGAAACTGGAAGAAAAATGTTGGCAACAGAGCAACATTGTAGGATTTTATGCACCACCCACCTTCCTGGGACCTCTTCCAGAAAGACTCCTTTAGAAATAAAGACTTGTTGTCAGTCTCAGGGCCCACTCATTTTTTGACCTTTCTGATTCAAGATTAGTAATGATACTAATTAATATGCATTGCCTACAGTTTTACAACATACTGCTTTTGAGGAGTGCCAAACAAAACATTCTTCTAGACACTGGTATGCTGGGCTCTGGTACTTGGGGTGTACTCAGTGGTTCTGGATCCTACTGGGCTTATCACTGGACCTAGAGGATTCAGCAGGGCATGCATGAAAACTGATTCACCCACCCTCACTCCACAGCAGGAACAACCTTACAGTCATCCTCTCCCAGCCCAGTGTTGATGATGTTTTATGAACTGGAAGAAGGCAAAAAAAAAAAGGCCCAGAAGACAGGCTCTGGTTTATAAATATGTTTCCCAGACTTCTCTAGGCATAAAGATATCTTGAGTTTTTTAGAATAAGATTCTTGACCTTTTTCAGTTGTCGAAATACTTCCAGTGTCAGTGAAGGACACTAATCTTAATCACACTGCCTTTGAATGATCAGTTCATAGTCAAGTATAATTATTTCTGCAGTTAGGACTTGCCAGTGAAACTGCCCTCCTTTGGGACGATGTCCATAAATGAGCCCAGCAAACCCAGCTGCAGAATGATCTGGGAAAAAATTAGACAGGTTTAGTTTGATGGCTTCCCGTTCTTCCTCCAGCCATTCTCTTTGCAATTAAGTTTTAATCTTCTAATTAACATTAGTAACAGGTGTCACTCTTCTCTTACAGAACAATACATTTCTAAGAGTGAGGAAGAAATGTAACCTTTTCTTTAATAAAATTTTAACAGTTCTAAGCAGTTATGACCAATATACCATGAAAGCAAGAACTTATGCAACAAATTTAAACATATTCTTCTTTTTTTTTTTCCCTGTTTTTATTTAGAAATTATATGCTTTCCTCCAGTAATTTCCTCTGGGAACTTTAGACCTCAAAAAGACAAGTACACACTGGGTAATAGAATCACAGTAGAGTGTGATGCTGGGTATCATTTTAAAGTGATGACTGGCAGTACCACAACTGAGTGCACCAAGAACGGCTGGGTGCCTGAGCCAGCTTGTGTCCGTAAGTAGCTCTCATGAATGAAGTTACAACTTAGAATTGTTGGAAGTATCTCAGAGAAAAGAAGTTAAGGGCAAAACTTGAGGAGTGTTAGATATGACAGTTGCTTATTTTTTTCTTTGTACTGTAAAGCTTAATTTAATGGTTTATGAAAATCGCCTAGAAAAACAATGGTATAATCCAGATTTACATTGTGTTTATTAACACACATTTTACTTCTTACTGTATTTGAAAAACTGTTAAAATGTGCTATAGTCAGCTCACTGTCAGGAAGGTTTGTGCTCCATCTGAGGAATAGCATCCCAGTCAGGACTAGAGGACATGGGGAGTTTAAAGTAGCTAAACCACAGGTAATGACTGGAAGATAGCTTTCCTTGTAGTATCACAGCTGTAGATTTTTACTTGGTGTTGTAATTTGGTGTTACGGACAGTCACTGAATTTTATCCATTTTATAACCTGTCAGATAACAAAGCAAGGTATTCTTGATGGTTGATGAGTTGTTTCTTGGGTTAAACTTCCCATAACTGCAATGAGAGTTTTGCCCAGTAGGAACAGTATAAAAAAATAATTATATAAATTAGCAGGTAGCTTCATGATTTAACACTCTTTGATATTTGATCACTGGAAATAAAACTTAGAATGTGAGAGAAATGCTGATGAAATCAGTCTTGTAAAGAAACCTTTGGATAAGATGATTTGAGCTATTTCTGAAACACGCTCTTTTAGTATCTGAGTTAATGTTTTCTCTATATCAGTTGGGTTCTAAAATTCAGGTGTCATTCTGAGCCCACTTCACTCCATATTCAATGGTCTGTCCAGTGGGTAATCTACTCTGCCCTGGCATATAGGCTCTGGGTCAGAGCATTTTGGGAGGAACCTGGGTAAACTTGAATGGAAGCTTCTGAGAATCTCCTCCTATCCTGGACTTGTCCCTGGAAAGGGTCAATTCTTTTATGGAACCAAGTGGAGAGAATTAAAATGCTGCAGCTTTAAAAATGAGAAGAGGAAGAGCTTTTGCTGCAGGATCCCAAAAGCGATAAATGGAGATGGCAGGAGTCATCTCAATTTTAAGAGTTCACAGTTCAGTTTCTATATCTGAGCCAGATGACTGGGCTCCCCTTATGGTCAGAATAGTAAATTTAATCAAAACCCTCTACAGTGTCATCTCGCTGTACAATGAATACTAACCTTTGGTCTCATGAATCATCCTCAGGAGTCTGCTGAGATGCTGGCTGGATTTCTGTTGGTTGCAATGGAATTGAGGGAAGTAACACAGATACAGGCACTAACAAAGACCCCAGGAGCAGAGCACAATTGTTTCTGCACTCCTTAGGATCTGCCAGGGTGTGCAGTCCTGGTTCTGTCTGTTTCTCAAAACACTCAGATGATGAAGCTGAATCTGAATTGTTCCCTGAGCTTTTTATCATGCATGTGTTGATATTGTTGCTGTTACATTGTGTTTCAAGGGAAACCGTGTGACTACCCAGTTATAGAAAATGGCAAGTTAAGTCGTTCATATGAGTACTATAGATATTATTACTTCCCAAGAAGATTTGGTGAGACTGTAGATTACCACTGCCTCGATGGCTATTCAACCCCCACTGGAGCTTACTGGGTTCAAATTACCTGTTCTGAAATGGGCTGGCTTCCACAACCAAAATGTCTGAGTAAGTACATTTCTACTATATACTTAATTCTGGTTTAATTCAATCTAGTTCAATCAAAGGTCTGTGCAGCAGAACTTGTTCTGATGGAACACAAGATGAAACAGTTTCTGAAAGTCAAACTGCTTTAGTTGAGCCCTGGAACTGCACACAGACTGTCTCCTATCTGCAGAGCACAAACTGTCAGTGGGGACAGTCTGAAATTATGCTTTTGGATTTTGAAGATTGTTTACTCTTGAAAATATTCATTAGAGTAAGAAATATATGGTAAACTTTCCTCTTCTCTGACTTCTGGGTAACATGCAAGCACATACTTTCATCTGCACCACAGCTGCACACGCAGTTTCTACTCTACTCAGTGGCTTGGGCACTTTGGCACTTAGTCTTCATCCTCTCTGAGAAGCATTGCCTGGTCCCTTTGGAAAACTTTTAGAGCTGAAAAGGTGTCACACTTTTGCAATAAGCTGAAATTGATCTTGGTAACAGCAAGAGAACCACATACACTGACTCAGATTTAAAATTAATTAGACTTAAAATTAATCTAAAACAGCGAGATGAGGCCTCCTCTCACACATCTTCAGTCAACAGCAAAGTTCCTACCTACTGGTAGGGCACAAAAGTGGATTACAAAAGGTTGCTCTTTCCTGATTGCCCTCAGTGGAGTGGTGCTCAGTGCAGGAAATGAGTGAAGCCCTGCCTGGAGGAAAGGAGCAGGCACTCAGATAACACAATATAACATTACTTCAGCCATCTGCCTTATGTCTGGGCTCTTGGGGACAGGAGGCCTTAGAACCAGTGTGCTAAGCTGCTGCTAAAATCTCTAGAGCTGGTTTGAGAGGCTGCTACGCTTCCACAGAGATGATAAAATCTGCTGGAGGCAAATGCTGGAGTTCACTCTGGGCATACATCAACATTTTAGAGATGTACCAGAGCATACTGATGTGAGAAGCACTGAAGTGAGTCGAGCTTGCTTGTGAACAATAGGTATGAGATTTTTGGCTACTAGGCCACCTCATATGACTTTATGTAGTAACTTCCACTTCTGTTCCTCTGGTCCATTAATCACAAGGCACTGAAACAAAACATGCTTTCATTCAGATTTGCACACAAGTATATTTTTGCCATACAAGGCTACAGAAAGGTGCTTGGAGGCCTGTTTGTTAGTAATGGTTCTTAAGGATTAATTTCCCTCAGTTCTTGCTGTAGAAACTTATGTGTTTAAATGTACTTTCCTTCCTTCTTTAGAAAAATGTTCCACCAGAGGGCTGGAAAATGGTTATTTCCCACGCCACGGCTGGGACAATTTTTACAAGGAAGGTGAAAGAGTCAGATATGTCTGCTACAATGACTACCAAGCTCAGCATGAAGAAGTCACGTGCACAAAGAATGGCTGGGCACCTCCTCCGAGATGTACCCGTAAAAGTGAGTGAGCTTGTATTTTGGTGAGGTTTCTATCTAAAACTATTTGTTGTAGCAGTGATTTCTGAAAATGAAGACTGTCCTTAACAGAATGATTTAGCAGTAAAGAATTTAACATACTACAAAAGTTTTCTCTCAGAATATAAGGCTTCCATCCATTTAAATAACATTAAGCATTATGTATTAACAATGTATGAAATTAAAAATGTATTCAATTGACCATGTATTAAACAATTTTCTAAATCCTACTGCTGCTTCTGTTTTCATCTGTCTGCTGTGATTTTTATGCACAGTAGTTTAGCAGTGCTTTACTTGGAAGAAATCTTGTCTCTCTGTTTCAGAAAAATGCCGGGGTATAATTTTTGAGAATGGCTATTTGAACTCAGATAGGACAACATTCCATTTAAAAGAGAAGATGTCATATATATGTTACAATGGCTTTGTGACTCCAGAAGGACAAGAAACAGGACACACACAGTGCCAAGAGAGTGGCTGGACTCCACCTCCAAAGTGCATCAGTGAGTAGCTAAAGGTTTCAGAGCTCCCTCTCATTGTCACCAGTGTGTCCTGTGGCCTCAGAGATTTGTCACCTTGATTTGTAGAGGTTTCTTTGTGGGCAGAGAGATACTCAGATAAAGGGCTGATCCTCCAGAGATTAACCTCTCTCAGGCTCAAAGAAATAGAGAGAAAATGTAAAGGATCTTTTTGGATCTATTTAGCACTGAGTTAATGGTAATCACTGACCTCTTCAGTGGTTCTTACCTTGTACAAGGTACATTTGCCCAAATTTACTCCCAGTTTATGAAGCAACATCTGTGAACCGAGGCATTCTGCCAATCAGAACTTTATTTAAATGTGACTAAACTAGAGACAAATAGGATTCATTATTTCAAAGTTCCTTCTCTCCTGAACACAGGTGTAGTACAGTAAGAGACTTAATCTTGTATTGTTATATGTTGGTCATAATACTGACCAACTTTAGCTGCTATTTTATCTTGTCCTTTTATTTCAGACTTTACCTAGGATTTTGTGGCTTTTTCTAACTCTCAATTGATCATAGGAACAGCAGTACGAATCATTTGCTATGACACCTAAATTAATAATAATGATGATAATGATAATAATATGTAGGAAAAGGAAATAATTGAATCTAAAGAAGAAATATTTATCCTAAATATTACTTCTAGACAAATTTTGGAAGACTAATACAACAGATAATATGTGAATATGCTGCATATTCTACAATAATATTCTGACAATGCAGAATTATTGATGTTTCAAATATACCTACAGGGATGATGCTTTCAAAGGGCAGTGTTTCTGGATAACTAAATACACTAACTTTGTTTTATTCTACAGAATCATGTCAAGCACCAGGGCACATTTCAATTCACCACACAAACAAAACTGTGTTCATGCCTGAAGATACAATTGAGTATTCATGTTTGGAAGGATATAAAACTACAAATAACATGCCAACTGATACCACAATGTGTGGCAAAAATGGAGAATGGGATCCAGCACCCCAGTGTCACGGTGAATATTTTTGTGTTTACTAATCAGTGTCACTCTCTATATACACTCTTTGAACCTTTTTTCTTTAAGCCTTCCTTTGGTTTTGTTCTAACCAGTAGCATTTCGTGTACTTTCTGTAGGTTGTCCACTATAAGTTAAAATATTTTTTCCCCGTAGAAATCAAATGTGCACTGCTGCCATTGAGAAATGGAGATTTCACTCCTAAAGAGGGTAAATACCTCAGTGGGGCTGTTGTGAAATTTACCTGTGCAAAAAACTACATAAGGGTGGGACCTGCCTCTACTCAGTGCTACCACTTTGGATGGTTTCCATCACCACCAGTGTGTCAAGGTAATTCTTCTGCAATACAGAAACTGAGCTGGTAAATGGCTTACATAGAATATTAATCAGGTTATTTACTTTAATGTTTGAAAAAATTTTTACTGTTCAAAACTCTATAAATAATGTGCAGTATGGCAATGATTAATTTGAGTAGTGTCCTCTCTTACTATATTCTAAAGGACCTAGTTTTGCCTTTGCCTAATATTGATACCCATGAGATATACCCATGAGATTGATACCCACAGAATTGCATCCTGTGCTCTTTTTTTTTTTTTGTGATCACATGAAATTGAAAGAAAAAAATAGTTTTGGAGATGGCACAGAGCTGGACCCAAATAAAAGAAACCCAGTGAAGGATTTTCCTGGGAAATTCTTTGTTTCATATAGTAGAATAAGCATGTTAATGCAGAAGGAAAAATATGTACCCCTGTACTTGGCATTCTTTTTCACTTGGAAAACAACTTTCTGGTGTCTGAGAAGAGCTTCTTGTGCTGGTGCTGAGCCCTCTCATGAGGTGCATAGGTTTTCACAAAGCTTGAAAGAAGAAAGGGACCTCCCTTTCTTCCCACTCAATCAGCTTTTTTGGTGACTTTTACTCTGCCATCCTTCTTTTTGCTCACGCTCTTTTGCATTTAAAAGCAAGTCTATTTCATATATTTAGTTCTTTAGCTCGGGAACATTTTAAGCTCCCTTAATGTGTGTGCGTGTGTGTATATATATATATTAATTTTTTTTTTTGCTAGTTTTTAGGACATAGCTTATTCCTTGCAGAATTGTCAATTTGCCCTTAAGACTGGTTTGGTTTCATCAACCACTTTTCTCAGAGCAGGCATTGAACAGTGCATGGAAGTGAGAGACAAGAGTGAGCCTAGGTGTCTTGGGGTAGCTTTATGATGTCCCTAAACCAGGACACTAAGTCACCTGTATCTGTTTGTGATCTTCAGCCCAGCATGAATCCAGATATTCAAAGGCATAAATCAATTACCTGTTTAACCCATTCCACTGATTTTTCTTCACATTAAATGATACATTCAATTTGTTTTATGTCATATATATATATTTATATATATTTGTTTTATGTTTTATATATATATATGCACTTGACATATAACTGTGGTGAAAGTACTGAGTTCAGAGCATAGATTTGATCTCTTGATTTCAGCAAGTGTCAGAGGCTGTGGACCTCCCCCTGAGATTACCAATGGAAGTATTGTTGATGGCTTTGTGGAAGAGTACCAGCATGGAGACAGAAAGCAATATGAATGTGATGGCGAACTTAAGTTGGTTGGATCAAAGGAAATAGAATGTATTGATGGACAGTGGTCATCTCCTCCCTCTTGCATTGGTAATCTACACAGCTTTTACTTCTGAGAAGTCTGTAATTCTCTGCAGGCTATTGCATCATAGATATTTTCACAATTAAAAATATGTATTTGCAGATGTAATGTTCTGTTCAAAGTAATAAAATAATAAGATAAAATTGCATGACAAGGCATTACCTTGTGCTGTCATTACCACTGCAACAGTGCCAGCCCAAAGCAGGAGCTGCCGTTCTCACAGACAACACCTGCAGAGGTGACAGCTCTACAGTCCTCTAACAGACCATACAATGGGTTTCACTTCTTGTAATAATTCTGACTGAAAGGGCACATTATGAATGTGCAGGTGTATGATCAATTTTAATTTTGACTGATCAGAATCAGTGATTCAGGTGACTTGAATTAATTGAAGTTTTCCTTACTCTTTATGGTTTATGTACCAACACTTTGGGAAAGTACTGTCCACTGAAACTACCTGAGGATCATGCCAATGTTTGAAAAAGAAGGGAAAAGACAGGAGAGCAATTTAGCAAACTTCCTAAAAGATATACATACTCCAACTGTGCTGAAATTTAGTTGCTACAATTAGTGAGTGTAGGCTTGGTTTACCAAATGCAGATACAGTTATTTTTATTTAAGCTTTTTTTCAGCTATTGATATGTGATTCCTATATTATTGTGGAATGCTTCTGCTCTTTTCAACAGAAGACAAAACGCCGTGTGAATCACCTTCCTCTATCCCGAATGTTGTTCTGCATCAGGCAGACCAGAGCCAGTATTCACATGGGGATGAAGTAACTTGTGGATGTAAACCAGGCTCTGACAATACTGAGGAAATGAAAATAAAATGTCTTAATGGAGAATGGAAGCCTTTACCTGTTTGTGCTGGTAATCTGTTTCCATAATATTTGAGATGTGAGTGTAGCATAGTTGTATGCAAAATTTGAAGGACTTCAGCCATCAGTATGTAGCCAGATATGCTATAGTTTCATGCATCAAAACTAAGTGGTTTTAATTTACTCCTTTTAAATGGAAGCATGTCCTTCATCCTGGAAAGACTCTGCACCTACAGCTTTGTAAAGGGAAGGAAATAGACACGTGCCCAGTGGTTAAACTCAATTATGAAAAGGAATTTAAAGTAATATTAATAGCCACAATGTGTTAGGCTTATCCCATCCTAACCACTTTTATGTGGATTAGTCCTTCTCACAGAGTCACAGAATGAAGGTTGGAAGGGACCACATGGGTCATCTGGTCCAGCCTCCCTGCTCAAGCACCCACCCAGTAAAGTTCTTCCTCAAATTAACATGAAACTTCTGTCAACTGATGACATCTTCATCAGTACATGTTGTCAGATCTAAATCTGTTTTCAAAGCTCTCTCTTTTTTATTTTTTTCAGATGCATCCCCTCGATGTGTAATTCCAGAGGATGTTAAGCTGGTCCGCTCTAGCCAGTATGCCATGGCAAGGAGAAGGACTGGGTTCCATAAAGTTATATATTACACCTGTACATTAACTGATGAAAATGTTAAACAGGCAACTTGTGTGTCTGGGAGATGGACACCAGAGATTGCATGTACAGGTGTGTTTTTACATTTACAACATTTCTTTTGATGCAGGCATGATAAATGTTCATTATTAAGGATTCTTCGCATTGTATCACTAGGCTGAAATAGAAACATTTACTTGATCATATGCTAAAGGGTAGTTGTGGCCATCATTTGAGCAGTTAAGTAGGTTTAGAGATGCACCACTTTAGTAAGGCAGACTTAATGCTCTCTTCTCTGACAATTGGAATGGTTGTCACTGGCACTTCTGATGTGAGAAAAGAGCAATGATAAATTTAAGCTCAGTTCTTCAAAAGGGCTTTACCCTGATGCAAAACAGAAAGCACATAGTTCAAGCTCCAGTCAAAATTCCTTTATTTCCTCTAAACCTTCAAAGTTTTTCTATTCTGTTTTTTCTCCATTTTTCCAATTGCTTCCTAGTGAAATTATAAGAAAAAAGCTGAGTTGGCCAGTGAAAAACCACAGACCCAGAAGAGGCTGCCTATGTGTAACACACACCAGAGGTCAATGTCTTCAGGGCTGCCTTTATGCATGGCAGAGCAGGATATTGTCTGTAGAAAATGTGATTGTAAAACAGCCATTGCCTCTTTCCTCTCTTTGTTTATACCAGATTTATGGGAAATGATGCCTGGAAGTGGGAGAAGTATGGCAATCACTGTCCCTACCTTAGTTTTCTGGAACCACTAGAAACAAGAAACCAGGCTCTGGAAGACTCCTCAGATCTCTGTCCTAGATCTACCTCATTCTCTCCTTTACTTTCCTTTGGCACAAATAGTCCTACATTCCTGGAGTGGAAAAACTTTAGCCTATTTCTTTCTTTTCTTTTAGGTTTCTCATTTAGCTCTATCAGCTTAGTCTGAAGAAAGAACTCCAGATGTTGGTTCAGTTTTCCTAAAATAGTTCATTATAGAGAGAGGAACAGGAAAAACACATGAGAGTGTGCAGCTGTGTGAGAAAGAAGGGCAGGACTGCAAGAAACTCCATCTTAGCTTGGTGTAGACAACTGTGACTGTCTTTTCTATGACTCTGAAAGCATATGAGCACCTGAAGGCAGCTCTGGTGTTTCTGAAGCAGAACAAAATTATCATAGTAATAATTAAAGCTTGAGATAGCTATTGGAGTTACCTAGCACCGGTGTTGTCTTGGTTGTGTTATAATCTCTGCTGAACTGCTACACTTTCTCTTTGTTCTATTGTAACATGAATATGTGTCCTTAGCTGAAGAGAGTATGTGCCCACCTCCACCTCAGGTGTCTGGTGCTCAGCAGACAACAGTAGGAAGAAACTACAGGAATGGGTGTAAAGCAGCTTTTTCATGTTCTGACGGTTTCCAGCTCGTTGGTACAAAGGAAATAACCTGTACAGAAGGGAAATGGCAATCACCACCTCACTGTGTGGGTCAGTACTGGCATATTTCTTTTCCATCATTTTGTTATGAATATCTGTGTTACTCATTTGCAGTCATCATGAGCAGGAGGCTGCTGTTTAAGATAACCATGATCAGGGAACTGCAGGAAAGCAGTAGAACATAAGTTGCTAAAAACGGTGCAAACAACTATAGTCTTTTCATTTACAGACTTATCTGAGATGGTATATACAATTTGCAGGTAGTCCCTCAAGTGCTATGTGCTTATTTTTTTTGTTTAATATATTGCATAACAATGTCTCAGTTTTGACTGGGGGCCTTAAATAGTATCCTGTATTCTGGAAGTTATTTATTACTTAGTTACAGTTGCAGTATTGATTGTCTGGCATTATTGTTTATCTGTGTTGTCTGTGTTTTCTAGAAAGACCGTGTTTGCCACCACAATCTATAGAATGTGCTGATGCTCCCAGGCTGGAAAATCCACACTTAAAAATTGAAAGAGAAGGGAAAACAATTTATCTGCCTGGTGCTAGATTTAAGTATGTTTCTCGTTCTGGATACATGTTAAATGGACCAACAGAGACAAATTGCTCTATGGGAAAATGGACTGAAGCTCCTTCATGCTTGGGTAATACCAAAAATTACTTTTTTTTAAGTTTATTTAGCAATGAAAGGAAAGGAAAGAATTTTAAACTGGAGGTTGATCAGTAAAAGCATATTTTTCCACTCCGTATTTTGCTGTGGAATCTTATCTTCCATCATGAACGTCTTCAGAACAATCCTGTTTGGATGCAAAATTTAAATTAGTTTTTAAATATTCCTTCATATTCTTGTAGTCTTTTTTCAGTTCATATCTCTGCCAGATGAGTCCTAGGCATATCCTCCTGATCCAAGGATCTCTTTTCTACAGAGTTCACTGGTGACTAGAAGTTGCTGTGGTGCTTCAGGGATGGAAATCACATCAGTGTAGCAAGGGACAAAAGCCTTGAATAAAACTTTCTGGCATGTTTAGAATTGAAGTATTTCAGCAGCTGAAGTCTGTATATTTGGGGGAATGACTTATCTTCTGTATGCTACCTTTTATATAGTTATTAATTAAGTATAATTATATAATCCACTGTCAGCAGATGACTATACTGATGTAAGAAACAGCTCTCTAAAGCACCTGTTTTATGGAAAAAGTACACTTCTTCAGTGTGTATCACAGTAGCACAAGCATCAAATTTCTGTTACCTTTTCAGAAATGTCGTGTGGAAGTGTTCCAGAAGTTATCAATGCTCAATTTGAAGGCAGAAAGAAAACAGTTTATGAGCCTGGTGAAACAATTCGCTACCAGTGTGATCCAGGGTTCCTGATTGTCGGTTCCCCTGAAATTATCTGCAGAAAGGGAAATTGGACAGCACCACCCTTCTGTGAAGGTATTGGTTCTACTTCTAAGTAATCCATGATTCTTCTTAGCATTTCATGTTGTGAATTAAAGTAATTTTTACTTGGGCATGCAGGTGGGTCAGCTCAATAGACCCTACAGGTGACTTGCTTTGAATGGGCTGCTACCACAACTATTTTTCTGGCTTCTGGGAAACAACAAGCATGGTAGATCAGCAAAGCAATCATCTTCCTGTGGGCTGGAGTTGGTAGCTGAATCCTGGCTCTCTGTTGAAATCAAACAGGCAGACATTATGGAGGGATGTATGCTGACTGCAAAGAAGCAGATAACTGTAGGGTAATGGATCTTATTTTCACATCACTAAGCATGTCACTTGCTGACAGAACCTTCAAATAGTAAATAAATCATGTCACTCTCCAAACTGGTGGCACACAATGCTGTGCAGCACAGCTGGCTGATCTCTCTTTTTACTTACTTTAGGCAAACAATACTGAGTGCTGAAGCACTGCAGAATGAACCATATAATGTATCAGAATAAACCTTCTTTTTCTACCTGTAGAAAATGATGTGCATCACTCAAAGTGCTTTTGCTCCCCAGGAGCTCTGGAATGCTGTGTTGTGTGAGTCTTCTGTCGCTCACTACACACTCCTCTCTTTGCAGATATGAGCTGTGGAGCCGTGCCTGAGATCCCCAATGGGAACATTGCAAGCCCTCCTCAGGAGAGGTATCTGCCCGGGGACAGAGTGTACTATCAGTGTGAAAGCAATTTTCAGATGACAGGTGGAAATTACATCTTGTGTTCAAATGGTCAATGGTCACAAGCACCAGTTTGCAGAGGTAGGAGTCTGTGCTTTCCCCTTGCCTGTTAGCATGGAGGCAAACAGCTCTCTACCCAAATACTCTAAAGACTTTGCCTTTTTTACTTGCTTTCTTTGGCTACCACAACTTTGAGCTTACTATTGCTTCCTTGCACAGCACTTTAATTAAACTTGATGCTTCTAGAGATACTGGGAATATTTCCATCAATAGCAAAAACATTCCTGAAGCAGCAGGGCCTAAAATGTGCTGCTCTGTCATTCTCCTGTATACTGTTGGTATTTCCCCAGTGTCCACCACTTCAGTGACTTTCAGTGGACAGACACATAAGGGCTTCTCTCTTATGTTCAAAGCAGAATGGAAGCAGCTGTAGGACAGACAATCAGCTCTTCTGCAGGGCTCCACTCTGACCAATGCAGACCTCAGCAGAGAGACAGATCTAAACCATTTAAGAACTGCTAGGAAAGATTGTTCCTGTGACAAGGAACGTTCAGGAGCTGTGCTCCAGAGTCCCCGTCCCAGTCTGTGGCTGCAGGGTGAGCACAGCTCCGTGGAGCTGGCTGTGCTTACCCAGCAGCACAGGCTGACAAGCTCCTCCAGCACCACCAGCCCTCCAGAGATCTGCACTTCAGCAGGGAATCAGTTTGGCTGCTACCCCTGTGGTTTCCAGGAAGGCCAGGGTTCCCTAGGAAGAGACAAGGCTGGTGTGGTTCTTGTGCATAAGTACAGAAACACTGGCTTTTTCTAGAAACTCCTATTGACCCTGCCATTTCCTGAGAGTCCCAGTATTCTGCTGCCACTGCCACACCTCATCGCTTTCCCCATGGTGAACTCCTGTAACCCACCTGAGGCAGAAGATCTGTACAGAAATTGTAACAAGGCTAATTCCTTTCACTTCTGGTTGTATAGATGAGCATCTTAAAATCTGCAAAGATGACTGCAGCCATGTCTCTTTTCAGATGTGACGTGTGAACCTCCTCCAGAAATTGCTGGTGGTAGAATAGAAGGTATTAAAAAGTCCAGGTATATCCCTGGGGAGAGTGCAAAGTATCAATGCTGGAAAAATTTTAAGATGACTGGGGATTCCACTGTAGTGTGCCAGAATGGGACCTGGACAGAGCTGCCAACATGCAAAGGTAATTTCTCTTTCTCTCTCTATCCAGCCTCCTGTCAGGGATAGCATCATAAAGCTGCCTCATTATAATTTAGCATCTCAGTGCCCTCATGGTGCACAGCTGCCCTGGCTCTGGATCACTCAGGACAAGGCCATTTTCCCAGGTCTCTGTTCAGATGGGTTGAGTTTACCAAGCTGAGTGACCCAGGTGGCTTCACTCAAGAGGGCCAAGTGCCACACCTTATGCAGGACAAGGTGAGATCCTGCAGACAGCTGCAAGCACTTAAGCAGTGCTCAGATGAGGTGAGCTGGGAGTTGAGAGCCTGAACATTGGAGAAATGAGAAACTCCTAGTCCTGACAGCTGTTTGGTTTCTCTCTGCTTTCCTCCGCTTCTCTGAGTAGTGCCAACATAGTGTGGGTGGGATTTCTGAGCAGACCTTCTCTGCAGTCAAACTTCCTCTCTGATTGGGAAATTTCTTTCAGGACAAGCTGGGAGATGTGGCACACCTCCAGCTATTCAAAGTGGAGAGCTTCTTGTCTTCCCCTTGCAAGAGTATCAACAAGGTGATACTGTGGAATACAAATGCCCGGATTTCTATATCTTAAAAGGATCTCCAACAATCACCTGTCTTAACGGGCAATGGACAAGCCCCCCAGTTTGCCTGGGTAGGTTGAAGCATGTGCTGGGTGGCCAAAGGCTGTGTGACTGCTCCTCTTGTCTTTTTCTCAGACCCTGAGGGCAGCACTGGTGCTGGGGCCACAATGTTTGTCCCAAAGGAGTTTCTTCTTAAATTCAGCTTGTGTAGTCCCCTCTGCTGCCAAGAGGTGCACAAGGAGGGGAGTTGGCTGAACCCTCCCTGTGAGGGGATCTCCATTACTTGTGCAGAGTTCCTGAGTGCTCTTGGGCTGGGAACATAGCTCCACCCAGCAGGCTGTGAGCTGGGAGGATGGGTCTGAATGAGTGGCGGTGCTGGGGAAAGCCAGGGGTGCCTCCATGATGAGAAAACAAATTTAGAGAAGTATTGAGCAGAAGGGAAGGAGGGATCTCAAAAAATATATGGGGAAGTCCATTGGTGCCTGCTGTCTTCCCCACCTGTGCTTCATTCTTGCCCTGACTGTCCCTGTGACCAGATTTCTCCCAGGGCTTTTTTTTTTTCTCTTTAGCTTGGATGTGAATGTCTTTTCTGTTGCAAGTAACAGAGGCTCAGAGCACATACTCGGAAGCACATTTTGATGTGAAGAACTTCTGTAGGCTCTAGGGCCATAACAGTTACATGTGGTGTGTCTGTATGAAGCGCTGAGATTCTTCTCTTGATTTTTCAAGTGGCCTGTACGGCATCAGAAGACGATATGGACAGAAACAATATTGAGCTGAAATGGGTTGCACAAAGCAAGCTGTACTCCACATCGGGTGACTATATTGAATTCCGTTGTAAATTGGGATATTTGCAAGACCCAAGTTCCTCTAGCTTCAGAGTACAGTGTGTGGAGGGGACATTGAAATACCCACGGTGCACAGCAGGAAGTAAGTCATCCCCTCTTCAGCTTTGCTGCTCTGTTGTTGCATTTTCAGTGCTGAAGGGAAGCAGAAAGCCCTTGCCTTTCCTGGCTGTGAGTCAGGGTGTGGGAGCCTTCTGGAAGCTGCAGGAATGGAAGGATAGTGCCCCCAAGAAGTCATGGCCCTGCACATCTGAACTGGGGAGACTACTGGGGAAAGGGCACTTGGGGCACTCAGGGGGTGCCAACAGAGCATCAGTTGTCCAGTGTGAGATCTACAGGCTAATAGCAGAAGTTTTTTTTTTTTTTTGCAGGGAACTGTGTCCTGGATAGGAACACCATGGAAAGGAACAACATTCAGTTGCAGTCACTCAGCCCACCAAGCCAATACTATAGCTCGGGGGACTCTGTTGTGTTTGAGTGCAAGCGTGGGTACGAGCAGCTTTCCCAGATAGAGACCTTCAGAGCACAGTGCCTGAACGGAATGATTACATATCCTCAGTGTGGACGTAAGAGCTTGCTGCCAAAGACATGGGGCGGGGGTTGTAGGAGGCAGTTCTGCTGAAATTGCCTGCTCCCTGCTCTGAGGAGCCCCTGGGGTCTGTCAGGATAGGGATTCATGTCTTTTTCCCCTTTTTTTCCTCTTTACACAGAATCATCATGGTGGGGGTAAATGGAAATGGCAGGAGGCAGCCCAGCTGTGGAAATGGAAGAGCCCTCAACAAACCCAGTAATTTGAGCTCAACGTTTCCTGGTCTTTCCAATTTTTCTGTGCTTTGTTTGCAGCTTAGCCAAGCTTCTGTCTTGGAATTTTTTCTTGGTTTTAGTATTGGATGGTTGTGTTTGCACATTATCCCCATTAGATCTAGTTTTGTAAATGTATTTACGTTTTATGCAGCCGAAGGGCTGTGCTTGCATTTTATCTATTCTATACTGATCTCACTGTTATTTTTATTAACAATTGTGTCCTGAAAACAGCTGGCTTTGGTGGCATACTGAGACAAGAATTAAAGCTGACAGGTAATTTGATTATCAGCACACAAAGTGTGTTTGGCCTTGTCTATTCCTACCTTCTTCTCCATGCACTTGCTTAGAAATGAGTCTGGGGTGAGGGTCCTGAGTGCCTGCGCAGAAAGAGCAAGTAAGTGGAGTCTCCTTTGAACAACATGAGGATGTCTCTAGCCAGAACCAGTTCTTCTGGGGGGACTTGAGCCAGATCTTGCCTGCAGAGGCAAGATGTTGGGGTGCAAGTAACTGGGATATCTAGGTGAAAGTGGGGACTAGTTCCTGGTCCAGGTCCTGGATGGAGCAGTCTGTGCTGCCCCATCTGCCTTTCACGAACAAGGAGAAAGTGCTTGTGGAAATCAGTGGCAGCCTGGCTGTGGTAGCCATATGCTAATGCACTCCCTGCTTCAGAAGGGAGAGAAAAAAGCAAGTATCAGAGTACAAATCATACACCTTAGGTGAGCAGATTTTGACTTATTTAGGAAAAGAGGAGATGGGAGTGCTTGGGAGTCACAGGAGTCCAGGAAAGCTTAGAGGTCTTGAAGCACAGAATCCTGCAAGCTCAATAGTCTTCAGTTCTCATCTTCAGGAGGAAAACCACATCTAACTGGACTGGCTTATCTCATCAGAGACTTCACAGAGATCTCTGAAGCAGAAATCAATGTACAGGAGATTGAGGCATAAACAGGCTCCAACATGAGCTGTCCATGGCATTGATGCAGCATGTATAGATAATGTTAGAAAAGAGGAAGATCAGAGTGGCACTTACAAGGGACATCAAGGGTCACAAGAAGGTATTCTATTGCTACACTAGGATTAAAACAATCAATAAGAAGATGTGGCATGTCACTAAAACAGGTAGGTGAGTTAGTGGCAGCAGCCCCACATGAAGCTCGAGTATTTGATGCATTCTTTGCCTCAGAGTTCATCTTGTTGAACTGTCCTGTCCAGTGCTCACAGCCACAGCCAGTGTTGTGTGCACAGCCAGAGGAAGTGATGGGGGTAAATGCATTCTGCTTCCACCAGCTGTTCTAGCAAGGGCCTTTTAGTCCCTTTCACTCCATTTCCCTCTGTTTGCTCTGTAAGAGGAAGGGAATTGCTGTTATATACACTGTGTAAAGTGTTTTTATCAACCTTTTTTTCCACCTATTGGTCAACTGGGTTTTGACTAAATAAGCAGAATTTATCTATTCCTGAATGCTTTCATTTCTTTTTCTGTCTTATTCATTCATGTAACCCTTGGAAACCCATACAGAGCACCATACATGCGATGATTTCACAGACAGATGAGACATAAAAGACAGAAGACACCCTCAGAGTGGCTTTTTTATTAAAACAGACTAAAATGGATGCAAGGCAAACATTGTCCATATTCCTGGATTTTCTTCATAGATGTAGTCACACTTGTTCTCAGGCAGAACTTAGGAAATCATACAAAGTACTTGGATTTTAATATTCTTAAAATAATTTACTGAGAAGTTAATAATTATTTTAAAAATTAGTATACTTTTAGGTGTTAAGTAGTTTTACAGATCCCTTAAAAACTTTTTTTATACTTGCTGTTCTCTGTTGTTCCTCAAGCTCAGTCCTTCCAAGGCTCCTTACCTGTGAAGGGAGACATGATTGCTGTTAAGATGTACAACCCCTTCCTCCATGTGTATGCAGCGGTGCTGCACTGCTCATCCTCATCCCACAAAGGCCTTTCCCTTCTGTCCCCCTCCAGCTCAGACTCAGCACTCATTTCCCAAAGCTGAGTGGAGTGACCTGGAGAACACGAGGCCACCCTAATGCACCTGTTAATAAGAAGTAAAGAACAGGTACATACCTTTCCTACAGGTTTTCCTCAAGTCCATACTTGCTTTCCTCTTTCAACACACCTTGGATATGCCAGCTGTCCCCTATTACACTGTACTTGAAATAAAGTTGTACCAGATTCTGCTCCAAAATGGTTCTGTTTGCAGTAAAATCCAACATAATCGCCGTGGTAAAAGTAAACTTGGTCTGCATAGAATGCTTGCAGCAGCACATTATTTTTCTCCATTTCAGTTTTTGATAAAGTGCATGGCTCTAAAAAAGAGAGACCTGATCAGTGCTAACGAATTGATTCTTTTTGGAACAGAATATTTTGAGCAGGCTACACTAAAACTGTAAATTATTTCCTATTATCTTATTATACTACAGGCCTATCATAGTTAAGGAAATAAAAAAAAACACCAGAGGAGCTTAACTGGCTTCTATTAAAACTTTCATAGGTCACTGAAGACCCTGAAGTTGAGATTTAAAAGTTCTAGCTGACAATACTCCATTTATAAATTGTATCTGCTTTTAGAGAGAATTGGGGTTGTTCAGCTAGGCGAAAAGAAGGATCCAGGGAGACATCACTGCACCCTTCCAGAACCTAAAAGAGGCTTACAAGAAAGATGAAGACAGACTTTTCAGTAGGGCCTGGAGCAAGAGGACAGGAGATTATGGTGTTAAACTAAGAGAGCATAGATTCAGCCTAGATATAAGGAAGACATTACCACCAGTGAGAGTGGTAAAACACTGGAACAGTTTTCCGTTTTCCCCTTACCCAGAAAGGCAGTGGTTGCCCCATTCCTGGGAACAGCCAAGGCCAGGCTGGACAGGGCTCATTGCAGGAGATTGGACTAGATGGCCCTTAGAGGTCACTACCAGGCTGCTCCTTGAGGCTATGAACTCAAGAAAATATAGAGAAATAAGTGCTTATTTATCACACTTACCTATACAAACTGGTGACGAAGTCCATTGTCCTTCAGAGCAGTAAATTCTCTCAGAGCCTTCCAGAAAGTGATAGTCAGAGCAAATATACTGAACTGAAGAGCCACTGTCATACTGGGGCAGTGCTGGGAGAGTAAGCGCTCCATTTGCAATAGAGGGTGGAGAGCCACATTTTTCTGTAGCAGCTGCAATAACAATAAAAACATTTAAGAAGCAGAAACTAACAAACTGACACCTTTATAATAAATTAAATGAACAGGAAAGTTTTCTTTTTACAGCTCTCTTTCTACAGAGCTTTCAGTTTCCTGGGCCAGAGGAGAGCTTCCCCCTCCCTTCTACAGCCTTGCCAAGCAAAGGAAGGTGTATCACTTCTCCAAACTTGGCTATATTCAACAATATAGTTGCCTTGTGCATCTGTATTGTTGAAGCCTAAGCACTGATTATTTACAACAGACTCCAGGCCCACACTAAAAGCAAAGCAAATAATTTCTAAATAGGTCTAAGATGGATTAAGTAAAAACACAATAAAAAATTATTGCTTTACCTTGAATAACACATTTTGGATATTTCAGTCTGCCATGGTCACACTGTGTCCTCCCAGGAGATGGAATGGCAGTCTGGAGAAAACCATATCCCTGTTTACATTCAAACTCGATGAGATCTCCATGTAGGAAAATTAATTCTTCCCGTCTCCATTTCAATGTTAAGTTGTTGCTGTCCATATCAGTTACATTAAGAATACATGGTTCTAGGAAATAAAAGTGTATTTTAATAAAAAGCCACCTTAACTGATTTCTTAGCTCCCTTTTGTAGGGGTGAAGAAAAAGAACCCCAAATCAATAATTCTAAAATGCTTCTGAATCTTGCAAGACAAAGAACTACAGATGCATAAAAGAATGCAAGTGGAAAGAAATGGTCTGAAGTGACAACGAAAACCAAGCACATGCAAAAGGAATGGATGCTGACAGGTTCTTAAAACTCAGTGCCAGGATCACATCGAGGAGTGTAGCTTTCCATGAGATGATTAACCTTGTGTACTTCTGAAGCCACTGCTCAACATCACTAAAGCCTAACAGAGGGTCACCTACAAAAATAAATTTCTACAAGTTCCATGAGAGTCATTGGCTGATAAAGGCCCTTAGTGATGCTCTGCTGAGGGAAAGGCAAGGAGAACTCAGTTACTGGCAGTCTGGTGACAGCAGTGTAACACCAAATTGACATGGAATTTTCCTGAAGCTAACATCAGCGTGTGCTCTTTCTGGTCTGATTAGGTGAGTGTTGAAAAGAAATCTCAGAAAACACACAAAGGATTATGAGCTTACTGGGATACTTAAGAGACAAATAATGCTCACAGGAAATAAGATTTAATTATTTCACAGGATTTGTTAAATTCAAGTAATCAGATTCAAAGATGAAGACCTGGACCTTTCAGTCTAGATGAGGTAACTTCTGTTCATTTAGAAATATGCAATTAAAACTGAACTGATTGTGTATTTTCATTTTCATGGTAGATTACAAACTGAAAGGTGAGTCAATTTAACAAACGATGTTAGTAAAATTGAATTATTTTATTAGAGGAAGGAAGGAAAGATAAACAAACAATAATTCCTGCTAGCGTTGGTAATTTTCTAGTGGTAGTTCTATACATTGTTTTGAGCAGCATACATAAAAGCAGCACAGAAAAATTTAAAAGTCCAGGCCAAGATGAAACAACAGATATAAAGACACAATTTAAAAAAAAAAAAAAAAAGCCTGAAAGTTTAAAAACAAAAGTCTAAGAAGTCATTGCTAATTTTTGTTAATTGCATCTAAAAGCCATTTTGGGAATGGCCACACCATTCCTTCTAATCATCTATTGAAAGACAGGAAGAAATTAAGTGAATGGACAATATGGAGGAAAGAAATTGGAGAATCCTCCCAGGAAACAGGGATAGCTGTATACTAGAATAGCTCACTCAGGAAACAGAGAAATCTATTTAATTGTGTGGTTTTAAGAACAGGCCAGAGGATACCCAGCAGGAGAGGCCTGCTAAAAATCTAATTTTGGTTCATCCTCATGGTTCTGGAATCTTTATTAACTCCAATATAAGAGAAAAGATGGTAATGAAAAGATTATTTAGAGGTTCCTTCCAATTTTCCCTTTTTATATTACATATGACAAACCTTGCTTTTCCTTCCAAGACTCACCTAAGCACGCTGGTTGCTCTGTCCAGTTTCCATGGTCACAATAAACAGTACTGGGCCCATCCAAAAAGTGGTAATGCTGACAACCATATTCTACCCAGGAACCATTTTTGTAACTTGCCAACAATGGGCCCAGGACACCCCCATTTTTAATCACAGGTGGAGAGGCACAGTCTTGCTGCATTTCTGATATGGGATAGAGAGAGAGGCAATTAGATCTTGACTAGATTATAACATTGTTAACACTGGTGAAAGGATTAGACCTTTCAGATCAGACTGAGTAAAAAAACTTGCAAACAAATAAAATCTAAACTAATATAATTCCTTTTCCAAATTTCATTTTCAGAAAATCTACACTTGCCTTTCTGAATTGCAGACATACATTTTATTTCCCTCTACACTTTACATCTATGCCTGCTTTTGACCTTGCTGGTTTATACTCAATACAGATTAGTTCTTTTTATGTGACCTAGACCATCTTATTTGTTATTTGAATTGTTTCATCGATGTGTGGTTCAAAAAAAATGAAAGAACCCTCTTTGGAAATATTAATCAAAGGAACAACAAAATACTCATGAACTTGCATGTCCAAATAATATTAGAGGGTAGAAAATGACTGAAAGTAAGTGCTCTGTATGAAATAAAATTACAAATACAGAGCAGGCTTATTGTAATTGTATTGTGTAATTTAGAAATACACAAAAACAGCCTTTTATTTTTGGCTACATTGACATCTGCAGCTCATGCAAGCATTCTCAAGAATAAGGAACTGCCCTATAGCAAAAGAATAAAATTAGTCATAAAATGCTTATAATTGGATTGGAGAGTCCCTTTTAAATAGAAGAGCAATGTTCACCTACTCATATCTTCATTGTGATGTGTTTGGCTTGCCCTTATTTCTGCATCTGCCTCGAGTGGTGGTGATGCCCCAGATTCCTGTTTATCCACAGTTCCTGTAACCATAGCAGAGACTCAGAACTAGTTTTCACAGAAACAGCTCATTTTAAAGTACTAAAACAGACAGACATGATGCACTGTAAAATTTAATAATCCCAGTTTTCCACAGAAGATGTCATAGGTGGCAGCTAAATTCACCTAGCTCATCCTTTTTAATCTGGGAACCAAGGATTGCCTGCAAAATATGCAGCACTTTGCCTCTCAAGCCTTTTACGAGAGGAAGGATAACAGTTTTGCACATACAGAAACTGAGACTCTCCAGAAAATTAAGGCATGGATTGAAGAATCATTTCAGTTCCGTTGTCAGCCTTCACAGAAGTACTCACCAATACAGACAGAGGGTAATGTCCATTTCCCTCCTTCACACTGGATTTCCTCAGAGCCTCTCCTTCCCAAGGTACACTGTACACGAACTTTGTCTCCATTATGATATGTTCTTCTGGCTGTGCTGATATGGCCATGAGGGAGTGGTGGTGGAGGACATTTATGTTTTACATCTGAAAATAAAAATTTCTATATTATTATCTCTCTTACCAAAACCACATACACAATTAAGCTCACCATACACAATGTAAGCCTATCACTCAAAAGGCTTTTTTGGCTAAGCCAGACTAATTTCTTAATAAAATTTTCTTAATACAATGGGAGACCTAAATAAACAAGTTATTTTGCATTCCACAAATATAAAATAGAAGTACTATGTCACTGCTATAAACAAATTTGTAATTTCTCTACAGAGACTTAATAAAACATTCTTTATAGGACTCCAGGAAATAGAGATTTTCCATACCCTCCATTCATATAATATTTAAAGCAGATTATGTATTAATTCTAGTGCTACAGAAGAAGCAATAATCATAGTCCATTTCCTATCTCTAAATTAGGTTTGTGATTACTGTATCCTCAAAAGTAGATTTAGGCCTTGTTTTCAGGCTCCTCCTGAGTATCTCTACCTTCTCTGCACTCACTCAAAAAAAGTTCCTGCTGTGTCATGAGAATAAACACAGGGCTGCAGCCTAAGCTATAGTAAAGGTTGTTTTGTTTTCGTGCTGCTTTCTGCTCTGTTCTGTATCTCAACTGGTTCACCTTTCATTCTTTTGGACTTTTCCTTACTGAGACTCTCCATTATCCCCCAGTGACTGGGGAAGTGATAGCAATTGCTAAAGGTGAGTTTCTGTCCTCTTTTAATTAATTAACAATCTTTTAATTAATTCTGTTCAAAACAAATAAAGTTTGAGGAGGCTGTACAATTCCAAAAAGTACCACAAGCTAAGGAGGACCTTGTTACAAATTTTATTTTTAATGCCTCTCAAGAGGTATATCCCCATCTCATGAGGCAGGTTTAAGCAGGCCTGGTTAAACCTTCATGTATTCTGAACACAGTTATTGAGCTTCAGGGTCTAAAAAATTCCCAGAAACTGTTGATTCCTGCTTCTCCATGATACAACTTGGAGAACAGTAAGAGACAGTATCTGCTCTGCTGTTAGAGTTCACTGAAATGTAGTTCCAATTACCACTGCCTCCCTTCCTGCTACCTTGGCTCCCTGCCCTTTGACTAACACTTGATTTACATTTAGGCTACAAACTGGTACAAACCCTGTATTTTTATTTTGTATTCATATAGCATTTCTTGAAAGAAGCTGCAAGCTTCTCTCTAAGAATCTGACACAGTAAAACAATAAAAGCAGGGTACCTTCACACACTGGAGGGTCTGGATACCACCCAAAATTATAGCATTGAATTAAGTCAAATCCAGTGAGAGAATAATGTTTGTCACAGAAAAAGTGAACTACATCTCCTTCTTCATAGATCTTCTTCACAGGATAGAAACCTCCATGAGCTACTTCACTCAAAGTGGAGCAAGTTATTCCTGGGAGGAAAACACAGCAATGAAAACAAACTGAGGAAGGCTCCCTCCACCAGCTGATGGAAGAAGCCTCTTTGCCGACTTCGACGTGCGGAATAAATCATTTTCCAGCGGTGACGTACTGGTGCAGGTGGGGGTGCGGTCCCAGCCGTGTGCGAGGCACAGCGCTGTGTCGGAGCCGTTCCCCGCCGCGGTGCGGAAGCCGTGCTCGCAGCGGTAGCGCAGCGTCCCGTTCAGCCGCACCTCCTGCTCCGCCCCGGAGTAGCTGCCGTGCCGTAACCTGGGCACCCGGCACGACTCTCAAACAAACAAAGCACAACCGTGATGTTAACTGCTCTTTTTGTTGTGACTGTCCCAAAGGTTCCCTTAGATACTCCTTAAAAGCGGCCATATCCCAGGGAAAATCTTGGTAAATAAGGAATAACTACAAATGCAGTTGTTGGCACAAGTTTTCCACTCGTCATTTGGAACAGCAAGTTTGTATGGCAATGGATTTGACACAGTGTCATTTCATCTCTACTGATCCATTTTACATGCATCATTTTACATACCATTGCAAATGCACAAAGCCAGCAGCATGTGAAACCTGACAAGTTTTTCCCCAGAGGTACAGCTGAGAACCTGCTTTAGGAGTACTCAAGTAACAGCCTGTCAGAGGCAGTTTGGACCTACAGGTACAGCAAGGACAGTGGGATTATATACATCTGCAATAGATTAGAAAGGAGAAAAATGCAGAATACTACCAAGTTTTTTAGTACAGCTTGGCTGGAAGGACCATCCTTGTGGCTGACACTGCACTGTATCTTCAGTAGCACCACTTGGGGTGTGGTAGCCTGGGTTACATCTGTATTGCAATTTCTCATGGATTTTGAAGTCCATTTCTGTACTGTAAAAAGAGCCATTTTCCAAAAGAGGCTTGGTGCATTTTCCTGAGGGAAAGAAGACCGCTTGGTCAGAAAGAAAGAATGGAATACTGTAGCTATACTGATCTGATTTTCTCAACTTATTGAAGAAACTCTGCTCCAATCATCAAACAATACATCAAACCACCAATAACCATATGGAATACAGCCAAGGAATCTAGAGCTAGGGAGACTCAAGAAGTTATACATCTAAGGGAAAACTAATAGTTTTCCCAGACTAAGAAAACTGGAAAACCTTATGTTCTTATAAAAAAATACAAATGGGTAAATACCCTTAAAATATGCATGATTGTAATATTCCATAAACCTATGTAGTCTTGGCATGAATAATTGATTGCACCCTGTACATGTTACCCTTTCTGTTATGCAGCTTCTTTTCCTCTATGTCCCAGGAAATGTTCCTGCTGGAAGCAATGAGGAGATGAATAAAGCTAACTCACTGTAGCATCGTGGCACTGGAGACCATCCTTTTGCTGTACAAGTTATTCTTCCCTCTCGAGTCCCACTTTCAGTTGTGTAACCAACCACACAAGAATAGGAGAGCTTTTTTCCTTTATGCATAGGGAAATAGTAACTTTTGAAACTGTAATAGTACTGGGCAAGGTTTCCATTTTCTATCTGTGGCAAATCACAAGGTGTATCTGCAAAAAGATCAATATATTTCCCACTAAAAATTTCAGCCCAGATATTAATGTTTTTGCATTAATTTATCTAATATCAGCTTGACTGATTCAGGCTTTCAAACAAGAACAAAATTCTGAATACTTACAAGCATGAAGGGCCTTTTTAGGACCTGCTGAAATGAAGACATACTACAATTTTATCAGCTTTTGCTCTTAGGATTCACAAGAATATCAGCTGTAGAATAAAACCTCCTAATGTGAACTGGGCAGAACTGATGCAGGACACCTTTGCTTTACTCTCTTTTGCCCAGAAGCATGAGAACCCTTTGCTGCACAAAGACACCAATGCCTACTGTAAAATTCAGTGACAAGTGTCAGGATTAGCAGTGCCTCAGCTCCTCAATTAAGAAAATGTTACCAGAAAAGTAAGACAAGCTGCTAGGAGGCAATACAGGAGTTAGGCTTGCTTAAGAAAAGGAATTTAAGAACAGTTGACAGAAAAGAAAAAAGAAACTGAGATTAAGGAAAAAACAAGCAGAATGGCAATTAAAAAAAATAACAAACCAAACAATCCCCAATAATAGGAGAAAACCTTTTTAAAGACTAGTGCTGAATATGACATTAAGTTACTTAAAGAAGCCTCAAAATAACAAAATCAAAACAAAAACCCAAAAGCAACAACCAAAAGACATCAGTGCTGAAAATAGGGATAGAAAATGCAGGACCACCCCAGATTAACTTCTGCAGGTTCCAGTTAACTTCCACGATTTTGCTTAGTAACAATGTGAAAATATTTCAATCCCAAGACACTTCAACGTATAAAATGTTTTAATAGTACAAGCTTCATTTTGTGTAAGAAACAGCTCAAAGACGTTTCTAAAGAAATTTCTTCTGAACTAAAGTCGAACATTTCAATATTACAACTTTGAGGCTTAGACAGGAATCAGCAACAGCTGAATTGTGATCATCAGCCATGTCACAACAGAATTGCATTTAAATTTATAAACCAGTGTTTACTCAGTAAAGAGATGAAAGACAGTGCACTTAAGTTACCAATATTGCATATTCTAGATTCAATGTACAATAGAATTCAGTGTATTTACCTTCTGCAAAGAGTTTGCCTGAACACACTGTAACTAGGAAGATAAAACAGCTTTTAAATCTCATCTTCATTATTCTCTCCATCTACAGTTTCCACCACCTGTGAAAACTCCCTAAGTATTACTTTTGTAAATAATTAACTGAATTTTTAGAGGTATTCAACAAATGCCTTAATGTCTATGGTATTTGTAGCAAGTTAATTCACTGGAAAAACTATTTTCATTTATATTAGTTCTCCAAAGACCTTAGCACTAGACTGGCAGGATTCTACTTCCATTTACACTTTGCCATCTGTAATTTATCATTTTAGAGTAAAATCAGGCAACGAGCTTATGGAACAATTTAAACTTGCTGATCACTGTTCCCCTCACAACCTCCAGAGTCCCAAGTTTAAAGGGCATTCTGTTATCAGATTATTTACCTTGGCTGAAATCAGAGGAGATAGACAATTCCCCCATCCTCCAGCCTAGCCCCTGAGTAAACCAGGCAGTTGCATGCTATAGATATTCATGATTTTGGAGTTTCTTACATGAACAACATAGCCACCACTAGTATTATCTGTCTGAGTTATGTTGAATACAGCAAGCCTCTTCCAAGCATTTTTTAAAACAAAACCAAAACAAAAAATGAACTTCATTTACAGTCATCTCACTGACTAATAGCTATCAGTTGATTTAGCATCATTAGAGATACAATGCTTAAATTTGGGAATGGGAGGGTATAATTTTACAGTTTGCATTATCTTGGCCTTTCTCTAAGAAAATGCAATTCTGAGAATGCAGAAGAGAAGAAAATGAACAAGGATGCTGTGATGAACACAATCTATTCAGCCAGAGGAGATGCATGCTTGTATGTATTCCTCACTTGACAGGAAGAAAAAACTCACAGACCACCTCCCTTAAAATGTCAGGTCAGAATTTCTAAATTCACCCTTACAACATCCTGTTGTTCCATCACTATCTTGCAATGTTTACAAAACAGAGAAATTATGTTTTCTTTTCTTGCTGCCATACATGATCCCTCAAGTCATTACTGAATTAGACTCAAGCTCCTCAAAACCAGCCAGTTTTGAAATCCACAGCCCAGCCTCCCTTTCTACACCTCTCTAGATCAGACATTACTGTCCCCCACAAACAACTGCTTTTAATAAAATTCTACAATATCAAATCAGAGTGAAGAATGCTGTTTGAAATATTCACAGTTGTGCGACAACAATATATTTAAAAAACAGTGAAATTTCCAGTAAAATCCAGTTAACTGATTTTATTGTACAATTGCTTTTGATAGTAGTACAAAATAGGGTTTCAAAACTGCATGTAATACAAAAAGTTGCCAAAATGTTAATACCAATCTGAAGAAAACATTTCCAACAGTAGTTTAACACTTATTTGCTTTTTTAAAAAATCATTTATCCATTTACTACATACATACTGTACAAATATATCTTCCTATACATCATTTACATTTCAGTAGCAGGCAATACCAAGTGTGTCCATCACCATCACAATTGCTTGCAGAGGATCCACGACTTCTTGCATGTTATCTTTCCTCAAGACCCAGTCTGGTTTAATCCTGTGAAAAGATTAGTGGCTTGCATTAAAATATTTCAATGTCACAGAAGAAATAGAAGACTAATTTTTAAGCACTTACCTTGAAACCGTTTTTATTCTTAGAGGAGTTACTGGGACAGAGGAGCTCCCACCTAAGGCAGTGTTTGTTTTCTGCTTGACAAGTATTCTCTCTGCATCCATCCTGTGTTTCCGAGCTGTGAGTTTATAGAGGCTCTGGATGCAAGAAACAGTTCTTGGCATGCCTCTGATTTCCTGAGGAAAGGTGAAAACAGCACACAGTCAATACTGCAAGCTCAACAACAGCTTAAATCAAGAAAATATCAGTGTTCGCCATCTTGAAAATGCATTTTTTTTAAAACCACAGTTTAGTCGAAACTAATATTACAGCCATAACAGCTTTGGGAGGGAAAAAACCCACCAAAATATGGAAGAAAAGTATGTTAAATTAAACCATTAAACCCAAAACATTTAGGTCTTACCAAAGCTCTTTTTGAGTCCTTGGAAAGGATGGCCAACAAACAACAGGCCTTTGTGAAAATGCTTCCTCCTTTCTCTGAAACTTTGTCCCCAGCTTTGCCTCTGTACATTTGCAGTAGGTCTAGTAAAGTATCTATAGAATTTTCAGCTTCATAAACTGCTTGAGTAGTTCTTTCATACTGTTAAACAAGAAAGAGACAGGAGAGCTTCTACAGACAGATCTTTAAAATATCCTTAGTTCACAGGTTACTATTTAGACGTTAGAGGAAAAAGCAAAGCCCATTTTCTCCCCTAGAATAAATTTGTAGCTGAACTAGTATCCAAGCAATACAAATCACTTCTGTGTTTACACAACTGTAACAGATTATAAAAGGATGCCTTTTGTTTCCTCCCTTGTTTAGAAACCCATAGAATGTGATTTTATATTGAAAATAAAGAAATAAATTAGAATAATTTCAGAGAAATTTAAAAATACTTGTGATACCTTGCAATGCCTTAAGGCCATGAAATAATTTTTTCACCAAAAAACTCCATATAATTACTACAAGGTAAATAAATAACTGGTTTCAAAATAGCAGTGAAAAATCAGAACCTATTTTTATTCAAAACTACTTTCATTGCTCCAGATTTATTCAGAAATTTTGTGGATAAACAAGGACTACAATAAAGTAGCCTATTGCTTATAAACGTGCAAAAGAAACTATTCAAGTTACCTTTGAAACATTGAGTAGAACCTGAACTGAGTATCTGATCACATCCATGCACGGAACACTTCGGTTGCAGCTTCGAATCAGAGTGAAAATACTGAAGATTGCTCTGCTCTGGGCCATATTTTCACAACACAGTGGGGACAGCCTGGTGGCCACCTCTAAAACAATTAAAGAAAAACAAATAGAGAAAGGAAAACTCTGAAGTTTGCAAAATTACTGCAAACCAGGACTTTCTCTATTTTTAAGTAAGTGTGCAAAGCAAAAACTGCAATTATTGATTTAAGTGTTTCTAAAGCACTAGAAATTAATATTCCAGACTAAAAATTAAGCAGGCGAAATGACCCACAGAGAACACACACTGATAATAAAAATGATAATAAACTTATGTTAGGTATAGCACTACTAGGACTGACAAAATTAGGGCAATCATACAAGATTTCCTTTCTCTACATAACCATTTGAATATTGTTCTTAAATCAATAATCTAATTTTAGTCAGGAAAACCCCCATTATACCCTCTAACACTCACATTTTATAGTCATGCAGAAAGCCTAAATATCATTATGAGCTCTCCTCAGCTGAAAAAATCCAGTTTTTATCATTCTGAAAATCCATCAGTTACAATAAAACAAAATACTGACCAAGATGCTTTAGTGCTGCAAGAATGTAGGAGAGATGTTTGTATTTTAGAAGGTGGTCAATTGCAATTGCAGTTCTGTTGCCCAGTTTGTTTTCTTCTCTGCTCTTTTCATTGGCCTTTTCTAAACTGCGTCTTAAAGCTCGGGTTTTTGCTGTGTCAGTCATCTTTCTCCAAAAATATCCCCTCCACAATGCCTATGGAAAAGGAATTCCACAAAGAGAAAAAGTTGTAAAGGAGACACAAGACAACAGAACTTCCATGACCATTCGAAATCAGTTTTACACAAGTCTGACAAAGTATTGAATGACTTCGGGTGCTCAATTTTAAAGGCATTGACACTCAGTGTTTATCTTTCAAATACTGGACTTTCAAGACAAAAGGCAAAAAAATCCATGCATATTCAGTCCACACACACTCCCACCTAAGTCATCTCAGCCATTATCTGCTTAGTATTCCTTCATGATCTGTTTGCCTTCAGCTTTCATGGCTAAACCAATGCTGACTTGGCTTGCAATTTCACTGATAAAGTCATCAACCAAAGCAAAGATCTTTCCTCTCCCCAAAAACCCATGAGAAAAAATGAAAAAAAAACCCAGATAATAAAAATAAACAAACCCAAACCTGTTATTTTCTTACAAGAGGTGTTTACCTGAAATTTAATTATTCCCACAGCAAGTTTCCTCTTGCGCCTGCGGGCGAGGAATCTCCGCACGTTCCTCTGGATGATGGCTGCTGCCCCGTTCCTGCGGCTCAGCCAGCCTCGGACCGCGCGTTGGAACCGAACCACTCTTTGGTAATCTCTTAAAAACCTCCTCCGTTGCATTTTTGCTCGGAACCATCTCTGTTCAAAATGGAAGTACCTTTCTCTGTTTATTTAAAACTCTTCCCCTACACTCCCCTTTTCCCACCCTAAATGAGCACTGATACAAACGGAGTGTTTTAACATGAGCCTTGACAGATACAGGCACTGTAAACATCACCACGAGTCTGAATGGCCTTGTGGAGCTGAAATGCAAGACTGCACAATGAAATCTTAACTAAGCCACTAGGGAAGCATTCTGAGGAGAGCAGGGTAGAGAAGAAAGGGTAGAGGAGGGGACAGATGGAATGGTTTCAGTTAGAAGGCACCTACAATTATCATCCAGACCAACTGTCTGACCACTTCAGGGCTGACCAAAAGATAAAATACGTAACTCTCCCAATTTATACTCATGTCATGTGCCCTAGGAGTTCTCTTTCTCTTGGCTGGCTTTTAAGGAGAACCACCACTCCACTCTTCTAATTTCCCAGCTCTGTTTATTCCCTTGTATAAATAAAGAAAGAAGACAGGGTACTGTGTTCCAAATCAGAGCAAAAATACCCTTTTCCATCCATTCTCTCTTGTCTTAAAGGGAAAATCTAACTTATGGGGAGAAATAACAGATTGGTATATATGAGAAGTAGTAGGGCAGTTTGCCATGACATCCTTGGCCAGAGAACAGCTATTTCAGAGCTCCTATTTCAGCCTCTCCATTTATCCAGTGCTGCCTTCCCACACTGGAACTAAGTTAATGGTCAGTTTGGAGACCTGAAAATGATTTTTACAATTTGGTAGTGCTGCAATACAGACTTGATTTTGATCTTGTTTTTAGATAAGTAAAACCTGGTTTTATTAAAATGCTGCAACCTACACAGGCTCTGATACCACTGGCAGATAAGAAACATCCAACCAAACAAATCACAATATCCCAAAGGATTTGTTCATGTAAGGAGATGCTCTACATTTCACAAACCTTACAGGCTGTTGTGTCTGATCTTTTCTGCCTCCAGCAGGATATAAAGAAAAAGGCTAAGACAGCACTCAGATTACTTTAGCAAGCTTGAGGGTCTGAAGGAAACAGACTTTCCCATCTATCCTCAGCTTTCTAATGCTTCAGCTTCCAGAGCTTGCTTAGCTGTGTATAAACAGCATTATTTAATAAATCATAGTCCCCATAATTTAGCTTTATTTTCACATGTGAAGGAACTACATTGTCTTAGTGCTACAGCTTAGTTCATAGAAAACAAGTTAGACTGTTACACAAATCATTCAGCCTTCATCAGACCAACCTGTATAATAAGAACAGATGAGATCTGGGTTTGTGCAAGTTTTAAGGTGAGGTATATCCTGTAGGCCCTTTGAATTTTAATTGCAGAGATATGATGATATGCAGCTGCTGTAAAATAAAGAAGTCTCTTCCTTTGTTTCTGTTCTGAAATCTGTAGAAGGAAAACAAAACAAAAACATCATTAATTTTCATACTCTGAGGTAGCTGGATGCCCACACAAAGGATATAGTCCACAGCAATATACTACTAGATACTGAAAATCACCTCAGAACTAAAGTAATCTACCCCTCTGCAGTACTAGGTCTCTAATCTAAATGGTAACACAGAGAAGTGATTGTAAGAAACATCATCAATACATAGCAGAGAACAATTTCATTGCAAGCCTGTGTGTGCAGAATTATCCAGTTATAGGTAAGCCACGAAGATCTCAGAAGCTAAAACAGCACTCAACAGTGACAATCTACTTTAGTTCTAAAGCACTGTAAGAAAAGGCTCAAACTGTGTTAGACCTGTTCTGGCATGCCCAATACTCACAGCAGCCAACAAGAACTTGATTTCAGCACCAAGAAATCAAGTTTTCCTCTCCTTGCCAGTCAGAATTAATGGTAAAACAGCTCTAGAGATACTTTACATCCAAAGCAAAGTTTTAATTTTAATTATACCAACCTTTTTCCTGACTAAATAACCCCGGATAAATGCTTGCAGTTTAATGACAGCTCTTCTAGTCTTATTGTATTTCATAAATTGAAGCCTGCCTTCCCGCCAAGCCTGCAGATGTTTTTGGATAATTACAGCAGCAGCTTTTTGTTGAACAAATTTCCTTCTTGCCTTGAAACCTCTGTATGCATTTTGGATCAGACATGCAGCTTGGTGCTTCTGAAGAAGACATTGAAGAATGCATTTATAATTAAACTTTTGTTCATTCATGTCAGGATCAATATACTTTTTTTTTTTTAAGTTCCAGGGATTTTTTCCCATCATAAGAACAAAACCGGAATGCGAAATACAAGTAAACTTTATATAAAAGCAGTTTATATAAAATGCACTGCCACAGTTCTGGAAGTCTTTTCACTTACCTAACTAGGGTCAAAATATGGGCTTAATTTTTTGCAAGCAATAAAGCCAGCAGAAAATTTGGAATTTTATTTTGGTATTGGTATATAGAGGGGTAACTCAACAACTGGAACTGCTCAAAATCAAGAATCAACCCTGTTGCTTAAAGCAAAAAAGGGTATTTAATATTTTGAAGATTGAACAATCTTTGCTCTGGTTCCACCTTTTCTACACTTCTCCACATTAATGACAAAAATCATTCAAATATATTGAAAACTTTTAAAGTAACCATGACACATCAGGATACAAGTGACAACATACCTGTCTTAGAAGTCTCCTGGCTCTGTACTGCCTGTATGCCAACTGAATCTTCACTGCAGCACTCCTGGTTGCCAGAAACTGCTGCCGAAGCGTTCGAGCAGTACGGGATGCTCTCCAGACTCTTTGGATGGTAAGGGCACAGGACTTCATTTTCAAAAACCTAACATGGAAATGCATTTGTAAGTAAGAAAACAGTGATGGTTTATGAAATCATCAAGATAGATATTGGGAAAGCAGAGCTGTTCTCAACCAGATCTTGGAACACGAGAAAATGGGAATAGCCAGCAACACTGGCAGAAAGACTGATTTTAAACAGAAGATATTTTCTGGTTTCCCATAGGAGGTATTTCCCTAACTTACTGCCAGAGGAGGCTGGGGAGGGACACCGCAGTTTGAAAGGCATTGGACAGACTGACATACAAGAGGTCTATAAAAGGATAATAACAGGAATAGGCAGGGATGTTTGAAAAGCAGGGATGCTGAGGGAGGACCTTGTATCGCTGAACAGCATTCCCTACTGCAACTGGCATGGGACAGTTCAGAATGAGATGAGCTACCAGGCTGATCTCATAGCAAAATAAACATATAAGCTAGTTTAACTATTCCACTGTGGATTAAAATGAAATAGCTTTTCAACCATCAAGTTGTATGCTGGAATTTAACAATATCCAGAACATTTTTCTTGCAAAAAAGTGAAGTGAAGATAGATCAAGGCCTACGCTTTCTGGAGCCCAAATAAACATAATTTAAACTTGTGAAGGAGCTTCCATTCCAGGAAAACAATTAAATATAATTAAAATCTTGTGCAAAAGAATAACCCCACCTGCACCAATAGGGTTATACTCGCACACACACATTACAAGGATGCTGCAGAGGCAGAGCCTGAGAACCTGAAGAGCTCTAAAGAGTGCAGTGCAGCACTATAAACCATTACATAATGAAAGCTTTGAAAAGTAGAATGATGCATGTCAGATTTGGTATTACCGGGCCCGCAGCTGTTTGGCCCTGAAGTGACTCTGGATAACAAGGGCAGCTCTGAGCACAGACGTGTATTCCTTTCGTGCCTTGTGACCTCGGAACCAGGCTTGAATGACTTGTGCTGCTCTCATTTTGCTAATCCATTGCTGCCTGGCTTTATAACCTCTGTATGCTGCCTATTAGAGAAATAAAAATATTTTTTAAGAAATCGGAACTGTTAATTCAATGAACAAAATTAAAAAGAAAAATATCTCATCAACAGGAGCAATTTTTAGGATTTCTGTCTCTAAAACACTACAAATATTTAATTTTTCACAACTAGAAGATGTTTTCAAAAGCAAGCGAAACACATTCAGGGAAATACCATAAATGCCACTCTTTAATATTAGTCTGCAAAAACAACTACATTGCGAAGAAACAAATACAAGAGATTAAAAAATCCAAACAAGCACTCAATAAAAACCACTTTCATGATTACCTGAATTGTAATGGCAGCTTTTTTCATTTGATGGAATCTGTGTCGATCAATATTTCGCATCTGATGGGCTCTATAGTGCTGCTGTATTAACACAGCAGAAAACTTGCACAGAAGATATTTCTGTCTCTGAATAAATCCACGGAAAGAGGCCTTCAAAGAAAAAGACAAACTTGGAATATTTCACCACTTGCATCATATCAGCTGGGAATATTTGCATATTTCTATGTACAGCTGTACTCACTGGCTTGTTATAAAAACAATATAAATAAACATATTTCCAATGTCAAAACTAATTCTTTTTTTCTACCTTTTAAGGAAAGTAACCATCCTTATATTGTTCAGGATGCATAAGTTAAAATTCAGAAAATAACTAAGCAGCTACCAATACCCCCAAACCTTGGAGGTGAGGAAAGCACATCTATCACATCTTGTGGTCTCCAACAAGAGAGTAAAACCAACCTAAGAAATTCTCACAGAATCCTAGAATGGTTTGGGTTGGAATGGACCTTTAAAGATGGTCTAGTTCCAACCCACCCAACATGGGCAGGGATACCCATTAGATCAGGCTTCTCAGGGCCACAAATCACTATGAGAGATGATTTATTTCCTATTCTTCCTGGATTTGGGGGAATTTCCCTCCTTAAATTCCTTTTCAAAATGTTAGTTAGGCACTTTGATTAGTCTAGGGCCAATTACTAAACCTAGGAGAACTAACATGATTGATTTACTCACACCTTATTAAACATGAGTCCTTAAGAATGTAGCAATCATGCTTTTTGCCATTTATGCCACTTTATACCAGTGCCCTCTCATACAATATCAAGACAGCTTTCATTCATATTCCCATCAAAGAAAACATTCATTGAGCCATTAATATTTGGAGGTGAAGTTCAGCTGTCTTAAAGAACCTTATTTCTGTGTACTGTGGTAGTAAGCTTTATATATATCTGCCCTGTAGTACACTCCAGAAACTGATTCTACTTTAGCTTTAAACTGCGGTTTATAAGAACAGTAAATCTTTAAAACACCTACAAATGAAAACCAAAACATCCAAATCCCAGTATTATTCACTCAGAAGTACCTGAATTTTAATTGTGCTTCCTTTCATTTTGTGAAACCTCTTCCTTTCGAGGTATCCTCTGACTGTGGCCTGCACAAGGATAATGTTCCTCCGGGTTTCTAAGTAAGCCATTCTCTGGTGCTTCACAGTCAGGTGGGACCGGTAGTGCCTCTGCAGGACAACTGCTGCTCTTTTATAGCTCATATACTGGGATTTACATTTATGCATTAAGTAATAGGATTGCAATGTAACAGCTGCTTCTCTGAGTTGGAGGTATTTTCTCCGCTGCAGAGCCATTCGAAGGAAAGACTGGATCCTTCTTGCAGCTCGTAGTTGCCTTGCTGTTTGTCTTGCTTTCATAGCTCGGAAGGCAGACTGAATAACTACTGCTGCTTGTCTTTGAGCCAGGTACTGTGCCCTCTGTGAACGAGCCCTGAGACACGACCTGTACCACCTCTGAACAGCAACTGCTGAGCTCCGGAGCAGTGCATAGCGAGCCCGTGCTCTTTGGCATCGGAACGTGGACTGGATCACTACTGCTGCTGCTTTCTGTGCAAGAAAGCGTCTCCTCTCCATGCACATTCGTAGGAATGACTGAATGTGTCGTGCAGCAACATTGGCTTTATACAACTGCCTGGCTTTCCTAGCACGAAAAGCAGCTTGAAGGCAAATGACAGCCTTTCTGATTTCTGCATAATTTCTCATGGCAGCTTCTCTTGCCATTTTGGCTCTGAACCTCCGCTGCGTGACTGTGGCAGCCCAGTAGAGCTGTTTGTAACACCTACGTTGCACGTACATGCGATAGCTGGACTGTATTACAACTGCTGAAACATGCAGGAGTTTCAGCTCCCGCCGTGCCTTCATGCCTCTGTATGCTGCTTGAATAACAAGAACAGAATTCCTCATTGTCAGATACCTCTTGCGTTGGTTCTTTCCTTTCAAATAGGATCGATAGTAGTTCTGTATAACCACAGCTGCGATTCTCATATTCTGATAGGCCCTTCTATCCCGGAGCATTCTGTAGGCTGCCTGTATTGTACTGGCAGCTGAATGCATGTGCTGGAGACTCCTCCTCACCCTGACACCTCTGTACACAGCCTGGATGTGAATAGCTGCTCTGCGGAGAGAGCGATATTCCAAAGCATGCTGCCTTGCCAGAGCCAAAGCTCGGTACCTTCTCTGAAAGACAAGAGTAGCTGCTTTAAGAGAGAGAAATTGCTGATGTTCTCTGAAGGCTTTAAAGTTTTTCTGAACCACGGTTGCAGCACGGTGCATTTCTTGCTGTTGTTTTCTCGCTCTCATGTCTCGAAAAGCCCTCTGGATACAAGTTGCTGCTTTCTTTAATGAAGTGTAACGCTCTGCAGCAATTTTCCTGAGCCTGTGGGCCCTGTACCATCTCTGTATTAGGCGGGCTGCCCACTGAACTCTTCTGTAATGACAGTACTGCCTATACATTCGGTAGTTCCTCTGTATTATAAGTGTTGCCTCATGCTGTCTCTTCAGGAAGCATCTTGTTTTCTTTCCTCTGTAGGCAGCTTGAAGAACTAAAACAGAATTGTACAGTTTTAGGTACTTTTCTCTCTCGCACTTTCCTTCCCTGTAAGCTCGATAACGTTGCTGTATGATTACTGAAGCAAGCCTGAGTGCTTGATAAGAAGTGTAAATTTTATGCATTCTTAACATTGCTTGAATAACTGTAGCAGCTTGATGCATTTGCCGCATTTTTTTCCTTACCACAAATCCTCTATAAGCAGACTGTATGATAACAGTGGCATTACGGAGAGAGAGATACTTTTGATGCTGAATATTTGCTAGTTTTGTTGCTCTGTATTTTCTCTGAATTACAACAGCAGCTGACTTCATGGAAAGAAAATGTTTTCTTTCAAGGAAAGTTCTAAACCTTCTTTGAATAATCACAGCCGATTCATTCATGGTTCTGATGAGTTTTCTTGTTTTCATACCACGGAACGCAGCCTGGATGTGTAGTACAGCATTTTTTATAATCATGTAGTTGTGAACTTCTGCATCTCTCTCCTTACATGCACGGAACCACTGCTGAATCTGCCTTGTTGCAAGCAACAACTTTCTGAAATCCCTCTGTTGCTTGTGCATCCGATAATAGGACTGGATTATTGCTGCTGACTGGTGCATAGTTTTTAAGTCCTGTCGGACTTTCATGCCTCTGCAAGCAGCCTGGAGGACAATAACAGACTTCTTTAGCTCCAAGTACTTTTTGCGTTGTACTTTACCTAAACAAAATGCTCTGTATTGCCTTTGAATTCTTATTGCTGCCATCTTCATTGACTGATATTTTTGGCTCATGAAATACATCTTAAACGTGGCTTGGATGCAAACAGCTGCTTGGTGCATACAGTGAACCTGTCGCCTCACTCTTACACCTCTGTAAATTGCCTGCACTTGGACTGTGACTCTTTTCAAAGACAAAAACCTCTGCCTCTGACATTTAGCATGAATTACTGCACGGTAACGCCTTTGAATGGCTACAGCTGCAGATCTAAGCCTTTCATATTCCTTCTTGACAAGGTAAGATTTGAAGGCAGCTTGTATAGTTGTAGCAGCTTTGTTTAGTTTGTTCAGTTGTCTCCTCACAGTCATCCCACGGTAAGCAGACTGCAAGACTAACACAGCTGCCTTGGTTTTTAGATAAACTGCACGCTGGGTTTTCTTCATAGAGTAGGCTCTGTAGTATTTCTGAATCACCAAAGTGGCTTCTCTTAGTTTCTTGTATTTTAGTTGATTTATGTGCATTCTGTAATAGGATTGAATAATTGTTGCAAGATGATGTTTCTTCTGAATCTTTTTTCTCACAGCTTTCCCCCTCCATAGTGCCTGAAGACACACTGCAGCATTTCGCAGCTGAACATATTCTTGCTGTTGTCTCTGGCCTAGAACCTTGGCTTTGTAATGCCGTTGGATGGTTAGCACAGCATGCTTCACAAGCCTGAATTTCTTCACAGCTATGAATTTTCTGAAGGTAGACTGTATCCTAGTAGCAGCAACATGCTGTCTTTGAATCTGCTTTCGCACCTTCCAGCCACGAAAAGCTGCTTGCAAAGAAAGCACTGCTGCTCTTGTCATTAAGAAGTTCAGTCTTTGCCTCTTACCACCCTTACAATTTCTGTACCACCTCTGAATCACAATGGAGGCCTGAACCATTGCCTTGTATTTCACTTGTGCAGCATGAGCTCTAAAAGCAGTCTGAATTTTAACAGCAGCTCTGCATTCAAGTTTCAGCTTTTTGCGTGTTTTATAGCCCCTGTAGGCTGCCTGTAAGCACACAGCTGCTTTTCTAACTTGCAAGAACTCCTGCCTGTGACACTGGCTCTTTTTACAGGCACGATAACGTTGTTGAATGACAGTGGCAGCACTGTAGATGCTCAGGTAGCGTTGCCGGTCCCTTTTCATTCTGTAGCAGGCCTGAAGTAATATTGCAGCCTCCCTCCACCTCTGTATTTGTTTCCTGACAAAATAGCCTCGAACTAGAGCCTGAATTCTTATGCAACCTCTCTTCAACTTCCTATAATCTTCTTTCAATTGAAGAGCATGTCTCTGAGAGCGATACCTTCGCTGGATATAAAGCACTGCTGCCCTCAGTGCACAGTAACGCTTACGGACTTGCCTCATCTTTGTAAGAGCCTGAACCTTCACTGCTGCATCTCTCAAGGTTTTAAATCTCTTCCTGGCAACATAAGCACGGAAGCTGGACTGAATTCTGATCACGGATCTCAGGATCCGAGCCTGCCTCCTGGCTTGCATCCCTCTGTAGGCAGCCTGGAGAACAATGGCAGCCAGGCGCACCCTCTGGAAAGCAGCAGCTGCTTTTTTAGCGGCCACGTGTGCCCTATACCAGGTTTGAATTACAGAAGCAGCATTTTTAATCTCTTTGTATCTTTTCACTTGTTGGTATTTTCTCACATGTGACTGCAATGTAGTAACAGATTTTTTCAACTGCAGGAATCTTTGTTTCTCTCGTTTCATTCTCCACAGTGATTGAATAACACACGCTGCTTTTACTTGTCTGTACAGCTCTCGTGCCTTCATGCCTCTAAAAGCAGCTTGGAGAATTATCACTGCTGCACACTTCTGCAAATAATACTTTCTCTCAGCTTTGCCCAGTTTATAAGCTCTGTAATACTGCTGAATTGTCACTATTTTTGCCCTGTGCTCCTGGTAAACACGTCTGGCCAGTTGACACCTGTACCAAGCCTGAATCTTGATAACATTTTGTTTAAACCGTAGATACTGCTTCAGGTCTCTGTGCATCCTGTACCAAGATTGTATGACAAGGGCAGCCCTCCTCCTCTTAGCCAGTTTTGAAGACTGCCATTTTCGGAAATAACTCTGAATCACCAAAGCTGCTTTAATTTTCTGTTGAATTTTGTATTTTCTCCATCTTCTGAATGCAGACTGAATAATAAGTGCTGAAGACTTCAGGATTTCGTATCTTTGCTGATCTATTTTTGCCAACTTAGTTGCACGCAGATGTCTCTGAATTGTAACAGTAGCCCAAACAATTCGTTTATATGCAGCAACAGACTTCACCATTCTTATCCTTGCTTGTGCAAAAATAACACAGTGTCTTAGCTGTAAGTATCTTTTCCTTGCAGAGTATCTCCTCCAATAAGCCTGCAGGTAAAAAAAGAAAAAATTTAGTATTTTTTTCACAGTATGTTGAGTTAAGCACGAATGAGGACTGTCATCTTCAGACTTTAAAAGATTTCTTACTCCTATACTTATCAGAGTGCCACAGAGTATTCTGAGTTGGAAGGAATCCACAAAGATCAAGTCCTACATTTGATTGAGTGGCCCATACCAAGATCAAGCCCATAACTTGGTGTTACTGGCACCGTGCTCTAACCAACTGAGCTCATCTCTGGGTCTTGATCCCTAGGAAGTTAAATCCAGAAACCTACTTTAAAAAAAGAAAAGAAAAGCAAAAGCTAAATGGTTTTTAAGCATTTTAAATTCTGGGAAAAGCCTCAGTTTGCCCTGGCAACAGCAGATTGCCTTTTACACTATATAGTAAATCAGCAATTCTTTAATATCCATTCTAAAAAGTCTTAGGAGTTCAATATTTATCTTTGGGTAATGGTGGTGAAAGTATCTTGAGAAACTAAATTAACTGCCCCAACTACCATTGCCATGTCTGCCACTCTGGATGTGCCCACTGCAGGTGACATAACACTAGGAAAGTAATTTTTTTTTAAAGCTTCTTTAAGCAATGTTCAGCAGCTGCAAAGAAGAAAACCAACACAACCTCATCACTCCCTACATTAACTGTTTAAGGCTCCACGTTTTCATGCTTATGGTACTCCATAATATTCACCAAGAAGGAATAATTGTTAATTTATTAGCACACTACCATCTTTCCCTGGAGAGAAAAACTTAATACACCTCTCAAAAGCAGAGAGGGAAAAATAATAAAAAAAGTACTACATTTCATGAAAACATTAATTGCTGCAAGCAGCACAGATGGTCCTTGGCAAGGCTCGCTCTTAGCGGTTTCAGGGGGTTTCCTTGCCGTGCAATCTCACTTTAGATTGTATTACCTGAATGACTGTGGCAGATTTATTTCTGGCTTCCTCCAGTTTTGCCTTTTTCAGATTGAAGAGAGTCATCCTGGCCAAGTATCCTCTCCAGTGCTTCTGGATGAAAATGGCTGCATTCTCTTTCCTCAGGATGCGTCGGCGAGCCAAGAACTTCATTGCAGATTTTTGAATTATTCGAGCAGCTCTGTCTCTTTCCTACAAAGAATAAATTTGCACTGAACATTAGCTATGGAATTTTCACTCAAATTTTTGATTTGAGTAACTATCTACAGCAATTTCATAAAATTATAGTACATATGTGCACATTGTAAGATTAATTACTAAATACAATGCCTGCAATGTTTAAAGGGTTTTGGTTTTGATTCCTTCTCCCCCACCAGCATCTTTACTATTAGTTATTTCAAGAGTTGTAAAGGGAATGTTTTGTCATCATCGTTAAGGTTGTGTAGATACCTTTCTTTCTACAGCACAGATTCTTAGAATATTACACTTGAACACTTGGTGTTCCAACACCAATATGTAACCCACCAAGACACAGTGGTGGCATTTATCAACCTTAAGGTGTCATAGTTTTAAAACCTTCACTAAATCTAGTATAACTACCATAAAATCAAGATACACAATACCAGAACTCATTAAATTAAATTCAAGAGACTGGTGAAGCTTCACTCCTTAACAAAAATAGTAAATTCATGCAGAAGTTTAACTACTCCTCTCATCTTATAGCCATTAATCAACTACTCCTTTAGTTTTAAGGAAACAGTGCAACTATTTTATATTTTGAAATACTGGGAGAAGAGTTTAAGGGGTGACACACAAAAAAGAACAGTAGTCTCTAAACACCTGCAATTACTTCAGAAGTCTAAAATAATAGTGGAGTTTAGTAGATTACACTACCAAGAAGGCCACATATTTTGATGACAGAAATGGCACTCGTTAGTTTAAATGTCAATATTCGTCCAACAAACCTGTATTTTCCATTGAATTTATATTCTCTTTTTTTATTAATATAGAAGCTTTGAATATGCACAAGCAGAGAGTACCTGGGAGACTTTCAGTTCCCTTTTAAGCCTGTAGTTCCTCCAAGCAGCCTGAATTAATCGTGCAGCTCGAGTTTCTTTGCGAAGATCAAGAAGCCGTGAACACAGAAATGACAGGTAGGTGATAACAACCTACAGAAACACAGAACACAGCAGGGTCAGGGCTGTACAAAAGAGCAGGACACATCCACACGAGCGCAGAACATGTTTATATCAACTCTAAAGGCATTTTACCTTCTCATCAGGAATAGTATTTGACATATCTGCGTGATGGATCATTGCTGGTATCCCACCTAGGTCAGAAACTGCAGCATTGATCAGCTGGAAGTTTTGCTTTTCATTGTCCAAGAGTTCCTTGTATAGGACTGAGGGAGCTACAGCTTTTTAAAGACAAAACATTAGTCAAATCAAATTGTGCAAAGAAATAGATTTAACATGAACTTTTGTACTTAAATAACTCACTTTGATCAAACATTTCTTCCACAACATTTAGAGAAGTGTCAGACTCTGATGAGGAGGAAGAGTTTAGTCCCACTGTAACAGTTCTTGAACATTCTACAGTTTGAGTTGTTCGTTGGCACACAACTTCCAAAGGCATGTAACAGGGGTGATAGTGATGAATCAAATGACATAATACTCTGCCATCTGAGAAACACACTGTGAAGTTTTCCACCTGTTAAATAAAATACAATACAAATTCCTTGAATTTTTGTTACTAGTCTGTTGGTATAAACTGGATATAGAGTTTCTTGTCTTGTACCTTTAAATGAGACCAAGAGTAAATTATTTTATAACAAAAAATTAGGGAACTAGTGCTTCCTTTGAACATTTACTGTACAGTAATATACAGCTGTGAGAGCCCAGAAACAAAAGAGGTGTGAGTCATTAAACAGTGAATCTAGAAGGGAAACATTTAGGAAACCAATCTTTCTGCAGTAGGATCCCAAAAAACTTCTATAGATACCTTTATGCTGTGCTTTCAATGCAGAAATAGGTTCTGAATTTGCATCAGTCGTAAGAGCACTGTTTTACCCTTCAGAAAGACTAGCAGCTGCTACTGTATTCTGACCAGGGCTTTGCTTCATGGAATGAGCAAACATATCCCTTCTAAACAAACATCTCTGAGGAGATGAACTGACCTTATCCAAAACATTAGTTTAATTCTTATCGTTTTTATAAACACTGAAAGTTCTATGCACAAATACTTTTAAAATGGTAGCTCAATCAAAGTCCACAAACAATTCCCACTCCAGCAAAAGTGTTCAATTGTTAAAAAGTATTTTTACGCACAAGTTTAATTTGAAGGGGAATTTTTTTCTCAGATTTGCTTAAAAAGAGAGGTGCAGCTAAACTCACGGAACGATGGTTACTTCAAATCAGATTAAACAAAGCCCAGTATAATATTTATAAATAATTACCATTGACTTCTACTACATATTTGATGGTTTGAAGAACTCTGTTCTGCAAAGAATTACAAAAGCACAGGGTGTACTTGTGGAAGTGTACACAGAACTATTTACCTTGATATTGTAAAATCTACAAACAGCATTAACCCATGCCATCAGCAGCTTCACATTTTCACTGTAAGTCTGAGATGAGAAGTTACTACTGTCTTCCTGTACTTTAAAATCATTTGGAAAAGTCTTGACAGCACCCAACAGTACTTTTTTCTTGTGTGTGTTCTTCAAAAATTCAATTTCTTCTTTTAAATGTTCCACATTCAGAAAAACATCCACCTGTTAAGAAGAAAAACAAAACATGGACATGTCAACAGTCTGACATGTCCTGCATTACAGCTGCAGAGCTTTAGGCATAGCATTTTAAAGAGAATCCACACTCGCTTCTTAGTGGTATGTGCCACACAATCAGTAGTAGATAATCTGCTTGCCAGCATAGATGGCAGATTAAAAAACCCTAAATCTACCCTTTCCACTGTTCTGTGTAAAAGAGTTACTGCATTAGTTAATAGTTGGGAGAAACAGGGAAACTCCCTGTGTAATTTCAATGTGCTCTCAGAGGAAACAACAATTTCCGAGTCCTGCCTGCAGTTCCACTGAGCCCATGTACCAATCCTCCTCTTTTAATGGATTCCAAAAGGAATTTAGCTGGTTGGAGAACAAGTAGCCTACCCACAGGGCTTGGATAAAGCCACTACTCACTCAAGTTATTTCTCTAATCAAAAGCAATGCAACTGTGACACGTGCATTAAAAGAACTAACTGGAGGAAGTTAATTACTTAATAGTGTAACAGTATTTAAGAAAGAAAATAATTACATTTGCTTTTTATTATATTGTTGTATCTTAGTGATAGTTCTGTGGCTGAAGTCTTTAATATTCTTGCTTTACACATACTTAATTGCACTTACATTCCTGACTACTTATTGGTGAAATCCCGCCTCAACTTCTATCTTATTTTGCCTTTCATACATTATGTTCTTTCCAACTGGATTTGTCAGCTGGACACTTATTTTTAAAATACCTCTTTCTCAAGTTATAGGGTATTTTAAAACACCCTCTAACTCTTAAAACAATCTTAAGAAAACTATTTTTACTTCCTCTACTAACTTTTGAAATGTCATTGCAGTAATGCCTAAGAAATCTGCATTCTTATTTCAAGAATGTTTCACAACTGTTTCAGATAAAAGGAAGAAAACATAGAAGAGCTATAGCTTCAGATATTACTCTATAATTGTCTCTCAGTGTAACCTCAAAATGTCCTTTTCAGTTGCTAAGAGTCTACCTGCACTTTGAGATCAACATTATTTTAAGTATCAATTCTGCCGCTATACAGCATAAACTCAGAAGTTTTGGTTTTTTTTTTCAAAAACTTGAATAAAATGTGTAAGAAAAAGCACAGTTAAAACATCCAAGCTGTATTGTTAGGGAACAATTAGCAATTTAGTAAAGTTTACATGGAGCTTTGAATGTACAAAGCAAATAATTTCAGTCTAAAATTTGATTAGTAGAGGTTTTCAGATACATCAAATATTCCTGAAAGAGTGTTGTTTTCATTATTACTCCTTTGTAACAAGCAAAAACCAAACCAAACAAGCAATTGAATAGTACCTGGAAGGCAAAGACAATTTTCCACAGCAGTGCTAATGTTCGTTCCCTGTGCCTATCCACAATATCCCTGGAGTCAATTGAAGCACCTATCAAATAAAACAAGGGATTAAAGTGTGCATTAGTTATCTGATGCACTTAGAATAACCCTGATTTCTAGGCCTTACCAGTTTCATCTTTCAACTGCACTCCTCGCTCTTTAAGGACATTGAGAACAATATCAACATTATGCATCTTCTGTAGCCGACTTATTGCAGGAACTCTCAGTTGTTTTGAAAGGCTCCAGTTTTTGGTCAGAAGCTCCACTGTTCTCCTAACAAAGATAATTGCATGGTTTAATGTCTCTGATGAGCTCATATTAAGTATAATATAAAAGAAAATAAATATTTCAATAGAATTCTGTATCAACGCACACAAGACGAATGCCGCATTGTAAGTCCACAGCCAGGTTTGTTACAGCAAAGTCAAATTCATCCAGTGGAGTTTGAATATGACTGACAGGTAGTCCCAAGAAGCCCAGGTGGCGGGAAAGGTCACCTTCACCGCTCAGGAAGTCCCGGGAAAATGCAAGCAAAAGGTNAAAAAAAAAAAAAAAAGAAAAAAAAGAAAATCTTAACACTACAATATTTGTCCATCAGAATACAATTTTCATCCCTTTTACCTCCCAAATTACATTTCATATTTCCTTGTCTAATTCTCAAAATTACATACGTTGTTTAAAATTATTTTAGCAAGTCATACAGCTTTAGCCAGATTAAAAACAATTAAAAATTCTACACTGAGTCTTAGGACAATACTGGAGGGAGACATCAAATCACAGCTCTCACCTTGAACTCTGCATCCTTACAAAAGAGGCAGGGGTCATGGTCAATCAATCTGGACCGTTTGGCACAATCCAGAAAGCAAACCAACAGCAGCAGTTTTTTCAGTGTGAACTTTGACAAAGCTTCTTCATGACCTAAAATGATAGAACTCGATAAGTGGTAGTTTAAAAATTAAGTGCTACAAATAAATTATTTTGGAAGTAGTTGTTACCTTCCCGGTAAAGGTGGGGCACAACTGGATGTCTGTATTCAGCTGCAATGTCAGGGTTCCACAGCAAGCGATTAAGGATAAATATTGCTAAACCCATAACATCACTATTACTCTCCAAAGCTATCAGTTCTCCATAAATAGTCTAATATGAAAGAAGGTGGAAAAAGCAGAAATAAGTGTTAAAAGTTACCTTAAATAATATGTGATTTTTTGAACAATACACATTATTGAATTTCTAAAATAATAAATGGCAATTGGTGTCTAAATATCAAACAGTTTTCAAGTGAGTCCCTGAAAGGTAAACCCAAAGGAATTTTCAGAAGATCTAATCTCATTTCAAAACAAGCATGGTCATTTATGTCTGAGAAATCAATCAGGAACTTCTTAAAGATGACCACATTCTTCTCCAGTTTAGTAAAGTGAAAATGATAGGGAAATGCTTTTGTGTTACTGGTCACGGAATTAACTTCCACTATCCTTGATTAAATATTTTCCTTCTTATAAGGTAATCAGTTTTTTAAAGCAAGTATGTTGTAACAATTTTAAATATATGCATCATGCTATAACTGAATTGAACCTACCTGAATTAGTATGACAGAAAATATAGACACCCAAAACAACTTCTACTAAAAAAATTGGTAAATGTCCATTAAATTTAGATTATAGTTTATAGAGTATACACAGTACACTTACCTCCAGACCTATACGCAGCCATAAAGGGTTGTAAGATAAAAGCCAATTAAGGACTTTCTGCCTTTCTCCTGCAAGAGAGCATCTTTTAATATTAGATCCAGCAAACATTTCATAATAATGCAAAAATTTCTATTAACCAATTTTAGATTAAACAAACTCAGTGCGTGAATAAGCCTTTTCCTACTTACAAGAGGAGAGAATTCCAGGTTTCAGTCCCCTTACCTATGTCTTTCCACAGGTGCCTGTCCCTGCGGACCAGCAGGCGCCGGGTTTCGATCTCCAGCTCGAGTTTCTGGATGGCTCTGACCATGGCTTCGGAGGTGAACAGCTGGCAGGCCGCACGCCGCAGCCTGTTCAGCTTGCGGCGAGCTGTGTACGCCTTTAGAGACGCCTCATCTTTCGTGGGTGCCTTAGGAAGGCTCCTTTTGTGATGGTTCTCTTCCCCCAAGATAAGAGCAGCCGCATTTACTGTTTAAACATGCACAAAAAGCATGAATTTACATCTCAAATAAGGGTAGCTTTGCACACCTCATTTACTTTTTCCCTCTTTAAGCTGACATTCTGTTATTTTTGTTCTAAGTGATGATTTATCCTGCAGGAAGCTTGTCAGCTGTTGCACTATACATATGTTGTCAAGTACAAGAATACTAGTCAACTATTAAATATAAAAACACTTCTTTCATAAGTGAGCAGTGCTAGGAATTCAGTTTTAAGATTAATGGCTCCATCTTTGTTTTTTTTTAAATGAAGCTAAAGATAGAGCAAAAAGTAGGCTATGCTTTTAGTAAAGTGCCAGCTATAATATTTTCCAGCAGGTGGAGATTCCCCACTCACCACCCACTGAGAAGTGCCAAAGCCACACATTCTAGTGCATTCTTGTTGCAGAGCACCCTCCACTGCAGGGGTGTGGTGTGCTGTGCTTGCCACGAGCTAGTGAGCCATCCACACTTATCAGAAGGAGGAAAATATGACAACATGACTCTGAAAAGGTTTAGTGTTAAAGGAGTACTACTACTTGTTAGTGTTAATAAAGTATATTACATAAAGCTTAAGAAAATGAGAAGACAAAATTATTGTACTCTTACCTTGTGAGGTATTTGTTTTTACACTGAAGTCATCTGGAGTAAGTACAAAATTTAACCACCAGGTGAAACCTCGTTGCTGCTTCTCCTTCCAACGTTCATCATAAAACATGTTTTTTGCAGCAAAAGGCATTGGGTGCCTAGGGATGACTTCAAAAAAGAAACCAAAATAACAAAAAACTTAAGTCTTTGCAGTTCTTGAAATGTTTGATAACCAATATACATTTCATTGTGGAAAGGATTAATGTCTGACACTCCGTTTAGCACTATAGCCGAAAAAAGAGGATTGTTAAAATCTTCAGTGATTTGCAGATCACGGACTATTAAATAAATTTCAGCCACAAAACATGGCTTGAGTTGCAGCCCTAGAACTAAGACAAGATACCTAGAACTCAGGCCATCTGCAGTGGGGCAAACCCAAACTGAACTGGATTACATCCAGGAACAACCATTTCATAGATGCATTTTTCTGATCAGATCAACTTAGTATTCTCAACTCTGCAGAATTTTTATCTTGTAGGGAAAAAAAATTTCTCTTCTGAGATATTCTGTTGTTGGCTTAAAATGTTTTCAGATATGGAAGAGGCATTTAACTGATAGCCATCAGTAAGCTGGGAGCAGAAATGTAATGTAGATTTTACACTTACAGGCCAATCTGGAAAAAAGTAACATTTACTTTTAGGTGACCATTGCAACCAATTTTCTTAAAAGTAGTGAAAACAGATCACAAAAGGTTACGCATATTGTTCTACTAGGTTTTGATTCATTTCAGGTACTATCTTCTATTTCGTCTCAGCTCTAACCAGCTAGGTCTTACCTGACACCAACAGTACAATTCAATTGTGACATTCTGTTTTACCAAACAACAGGAGTCTGCCTACCTGTTTTCGGCGGTTTCACAAATGTCAGGTGTGACTGGGCCAATCCAGGGACAGGTTTACTAATTCTCTTGGTAGCTTTAGATGCCTTCTGAAGAGAAGAACCTACAAGCATTAACACACAAATATCAACAGACAGTATGTCAGTGAAAGTTGATGTATTAAAGTTCATATCACTTCTAAAGTACAGAACTAGAGTAATTCCCCATGAACCATACAAAAGATATTGATGATTTAAAAAGGGGATGAAGGAAGATGTGTGGATGCAGGGAGCTACAGACTGGTGAGTCCTACTTCTGTACCTGGGAATATCATGGAACCAACTGATGCCATCTACCTATAGCTCTGTAAAGCCTTCCACATGGAACCACATGGCATCCTCATCTCCCCATTGGAGAGAGATGGATTTGGAGTATGTACCATTGGGTGGACAAGGAATTGCAGAGAGTTGTGGTCCATGGCTGCTGTATGCTCAGGTGAAGGCTGGTGATGAGCGGCGTCCCTCAGGGATCTGTCTTGGGACTGGTGCTCTTTAATACCTTGTCAATGACACAGAGACAGAGATCAAGTGCACCTTTGGCACGTTTGTAGGTGAAAACAGACTGGGAGAAAAACTCAGAGAGAGCAGCCCTGCAGAGGAGGACTTGCGGATTCTGATGGATGAAAAGCTGGACATGAGCCAACAGTGTGCACTCAGCCCAGAAGGTGAACTGAATCCTGGGCTTTGTCAAAAGAGGGGCAGCTGGAGGTCAAGGGAAGGGATTGTTCCCCCCTATTCTGCCCTTGTCCAGCCCATTTAGCTTTAGGATAAAGGATTAATAGAAATAACCTGGTAGATAACACACCTTTTCCTGCTGCATATCAATACTTTCAGTGCATTGTTTTTATGCAGACCATCTTTAAAAGCCTGATAGTGAAGTGCATTACTGAAAGCCCCAAATCAAATCCAGATCACAGAACAGATCATTCAACTGAAGAAAGCAGCATGTGCTATTTTGATACGAAAGCCATGATGAACTTTTCCTGGTAGTTAAATTTTGCAAATTAAACACATCCCTAAATTCCAGACCCTCATTCCTTTCACGTTCCACAGCATATTTGGGGTTGGAGCAGTTAGAAAACCCAAAATCAACTGAGATGCAAGCCGTCAGCATTTTCTGATCTTCAAGCAACAAAGCATCAGCAAACAATAAGGCAGAGACAACTACACAAGGCTGACAAGTTAATCACAGACAGTAAAAAGCAGGCAGAATGAAAAAGACTTAGGAACTTCTCCACTGGAAGGGTGGTTAGGAATTACCACAGGCTGCCCAGGAAATTGGTGGGAATCACCATCCCTAAAAGTGTCGAAAAGGCGCAAGGATGTGGCACCTGGGGTTATGGTTCAGTGGAGAACATGGTGGTGCCAAGTTAATGGCTGGACTCAATGTTTCAAGGGGTCTTTTCCAACCTTCATGATTCCGCTTTTGAAAATATGCGACAACAGCAGCGGAGGCAAACTTTCACAATGGTAAATGTACATGTGACAAATCTTGTGCAGTAAGCGTCCAGAAAATTTGATTTATGTAACAAGGTCTCTGCTTAAGAGCTTTTAGCTACTTTACCTATCATTGTTATTAACAAATTTACACAGGAATAAAGTAAATTTAAAGCCAAATACATAACCAAAACTCTAACCTAGTTTTCAGTTTTTTAAAACACAGATACCTAACAAATTGCAAAAGCCCAGATTTCAGAGCTGACTTGCTAGACAGTTCAGTTTGCTATACATATTTCCTAATCAAAGGCATCTTTCAGAAAATGGTAAATGAAGGAAACACTGCTCACCAGCTTTCTTTCTCTGCCCTACTCTCTCTGAACCCATGGGTATGAAGGCTGATGGTCGTCTGGTTGTGCATGTTTGATTGCTCATGCTAGAGGTAAGAGCTCTTTTTCTTTCTACTTCTTCCACATGCACTGGAGCTGTAACTCTATTTCCTATGTATGTTTCACTTTTCCTCTTACGACACGAAGATGTTGATCCAGCAGGAGATGAGTTTACCTTGTCATTGTGACACTTATTTTCAGATGAAATGGGAGATCTAACTGGTAGGTGTTTAGATGTTTCTGCTTCCACATGTCCAGGCACCACATTAGCACATTCTATTATTGCTTTATTAAGGCATTTTTTAGATTTTGGCTGGTGGGTTTCTGTTCTTGTTTCTTCAGTAGCAGCAGGCTTACTTTTTATGACAGTGGCAGAAAGAATTGGACGCTTTTTTGTTTGCTCTCTCTGAGAAGGATTGTCAGTCTGAAGTTCCTCTGCAGAAGGAAAACTGCAATGATCTTCCTTGGGTTTATCACTTTCAAATGCCTGTGATTTTACATTATGCAGCTCAAAGACTTTATTTAAGCTATGTTCTATGTGAACATGTGTTTCTGTCTCCACACCTCCATCTTTTTTCCATTTTGAGGGTAGAAATCTCTTAACAACGTATGTCTCTGTGGTGGACGATATTAATGCTGCCTCAGGTTTAGGAGTCTTTGACAGTTTATCAGACAAACTGTCCTTCACAAATTGATCAGGTGACAGTATTGGAAAAGGCTGTTCTATTACACCCACATCCACTTGATAATTGTCATTTACAAAAGCATCTGGACTTAAAATTCTCCTTGTACTTAAAACAGGTGCAGAGGCTGAGTGTTCCGGAGTGGAAACCGGTGACATCGTAAAATTAAGAACTTCTCCATCATTTGAAATTGGCAATTGTGCTAATCCAGCAGAACTGGAGGCACTTTCAGGTTGCACTTGATTGTGCTCAATAACACATTTATTGATGTTACAGATGTCTATCTCAGGCAACAACTCCTCATTTCCAGAGGCAGCAATATCCCCAAATGCAGTAGACCTTCTCAGGGCAAGTGGTGTGTGAACAGTACTGCCATTTTCCTCTTGCACTGATGCAATAGGAGATGGAGGCAGCTGATTTTCTGAGCCAGCAAGAGGGTCATTTTCTTGGGATATACTATTCTGCACTGTGTTCTGATTCTCACATGACTGAAGGGGATTTCTAAGTCTATCCACCTTCTGAGAAACTCGAAATGTTTTATTAACATTTTTAATTTCTAGAGTATTCTTCTTAACTTTTATTGCAGATGTTCCTGAAGAGTTCTTCTTTTTTAATGTATCCCAAAGACTCCTCTGAAAAAGAACCATACGTAAAAGTTAGTGTGCTGACTTGCTAAATTCTTCTACATGTAAAAGTAAACATTACTAGCATAGCCATTCAAAGTTTAAAAAGACTGTAAAAAGAACCCCTAATCAAAAATTCACAATACCTTATTTGCAGGATTGAAAACCATTTATTTGGTCATGTTTCAGTTTTATTCTTTAAGCTGTAGTTTATCAGTACCTACTTTCCAACCCAGCTAAAAAACGTTGAAGACAATGGGTATTTCCATGGCATCATTTATCACTTTATAACCCTCCTTCACTGAATTTTCTAGTAATAAAACCAATATTTGCATCCTAAATGCCAAAGTAACAGAACTAAGACACAATAAACACACACTCACCTTTTTCTTCGCGGGCTGCTCAGCAGCACCAAGGAGCACAGCTTGATGTTTTACAACATCATTAACAACAAAAGTCACCAGTTCTCTGATTTTTCCTTCTTCTAATGGTGTCCATGTGATAGAAACAAATATTCTTTGTCCTGACTATTGGAGAAAAAAAAATATTTAATATCTAGCCTTTAGGTACACTTAGGTAACATTGAAGATCAAGTAATCAACCAAACAACGAGCAGTATATAGAAGAAACATATATTATGACAACATGAAATGATAAAAAATTGTTAAATGTTCAAATGTCAGTTTTCCCTCTTTGACATGGACATTTAAGCAACCTCTATCAAAAATGCTGTCTTACTAAAAGGTTGTGTACCTATGAATCAAACTACAGTGGAAAACAAGAATACATATAACACATAGTAGAAGGAGAAGGTTTGAGTAAAGGTGAGTAGAAGAAATTACATAATTTTTGCATGTATTAACCAAATAAGTCCTCTAGGGTAATTCTGAGAGAATTATCGTGGGACAAATAATCAGAGATTGATTAACTTAGGACCTCAGCTGGCCCTAAATATAAGCGTCAATTTTTTTAGTCAAATTTGACATACATGTCCCTTTGAAAAAAAGTGAGACACTGCAAATTATCAAGGAAGTAATGAACCTTTCTATTCATTAATTCCTAGAGGAACATATTATTCAAGCACTTTTCAGTGCAAGGGATGTCCAGAGTGTTTCTTCCTCTCTCACAAACACTCTGGACAGTCTGGATAGTTGTAGACATATGTTCGTCTAAACTGTAATTTTAAAAACCAGCATCGATTGGACTAGCCCCACTTTGCATTTCCTTAGATATCGTAAATGTTTAATCCTATTTTAAGCACGCCGTGCTCTCTGTTGTGTCGAAGTGCAGAACACTGAACTGGCATCCTCTCCCCTCAGCCTTTTTCCTAAACACGTGCCCTGAAACGCTTTGACAGGTCTCTGTCTTTTAAACAACATTCCCAAAGAACAGTTAACTTCGTCTCATTTTTTTATCATCACTGCAAACACCTCTCTCTTGAGCCTGGTTGTAGCGCCTTTCGCAGCGCTGACAGCCCCCAGCCTGAGGGGCCCGGCCCCGCCATCCCCCCCACATCCCGGAGAACTGCTGGGTGTTCCGGGACAGACCCACACCGCGGACGGCGCCGCTCCTCCCTCTCCCCTCGGCCGCCAGAGCTCCCGCCCGTCCTATGGCGTGTTCCCTCCCCGTACCTCCACAAAGAAGCGGCGATGCTCGGTGCTGAAGCCCCTGTCAGCGGCCGGAAAGCGGTCGATGACCACCTCGGCATCATCGTCGTTGGGGTTGTCAATGCCCAGCAGACGCGTGCGGGAGGCGCCCACACGCAAGCGGCCGAAGCTGAGGAAGGGCGGCCGAGAAAAGTAGCTCAGAATCAGCACGGCAGGGTCCTCATCCGCGTCCTCCTCGCCGCCCCGCGGGGCCCAGCGCCGCCGGCCGGGGTTCTTGGCGGGGCTGCGGTCCCGGTCCCCCCGCGCCGCTGCGGTGACGGAGCCCGCGGCCATGGCCGGGCAGGCGCGGAGCAGCGGCCCCGCACAGGCAGCGCCGCGCCAACTGCCGCTCGCGCGTTCAAACCCACGGCTCCGCCAATCCCCGCGCGGGCCGAACCCCGAGCCCCGCCCCCCCGCTCATCAGCCAATCCTAGCGCGGCTCGCGCCCGTTCCAACCCACCCCCTTACCCGTCCGCCAATCAGCACCCGGCGCTTCATTTAAACAGCCCCAGCTCGGGGGGCCGCGAGCACTGCCCTTGAGGGTTCCGGGGTTCGAAACCAAGAAACAAAACAAGGGCGGGGAGCAGCCGTGACCAACAGCTCCGCTCCCCACGCTGCAACACAAACTAACCAGCCAAACCAAGACGGGGGGTTTTGTAAATAAATTTAATTTACAAAATACTTTAAAGTCAAAAGCAGAGTGAGACACAATCTGATGAAAACATCGGTCTCAGCTGTTTCTATTTCATGAGCTTTGAAACTGAAAGACACACAGAATACTATGTTTTCACGATGTTTAAAAACAAAAAGGGTCAGAAACCAAAGCCTAGCGCAAGCATCCCTGCAAGAAATCCTATGAAGCACACAATGTTAAGACAAAAGAACTTTACTTTTCCATAGCAAACAAAATTACACATAGGACTGAGTACTTCTACATTTACAGTACACTTCCTAACTTTTCCTTACAGCAAAGGATTTCCCCTAAAAAGACAACTTTAAAGATTTCCATCTAAAATACCAACCTGTACAGATCACATTTAAAGCACATTATCTCAATATACCAGTGACAAAATATTGAGTTCTTTTCACCTCATTTTTTCATATAAAAGGACCAACACTTAACATGATCAAAATGCTTATGGGGGATTTAAAAAAATTTGTCATTTTAACCTTTAATCCATCAAAACCTTTTAAACCAAAACATTTCTAATGAACCATGAAAAAGACCCTTTTGGCCTTAACCAAGGTGACCGCCCTACATTACGTTCTGCCAGTAACATTCTTCGATGCACACAATGAAATAACCAAACTGTTGTGAGACTGCTGGAGAGCAAGATCCCTCAGGACAAGAGTCACAACCAACAGATAAATAGGGAAACTCTACTTCCCTACAGCCTCAGGCATACGGGGAACACACAGCCTGGATCAGGTAGGCTTGTGCGTTCCACACAGAAAAATTTCACGTATTTTTTATTGTTATCAGGGGAAAAAAACCCCTTATTCCCCCACAACAGAATTCATTCATAATTCTACATTCATTAACTCCTACACAGAAGTTATTTTAAATTTAAAAACTTGAGGGTCATTAATTCCTTAGCAGTCCATAACACATTTCATGTTTGATCAAGCACATTGAGAGGTGACTCCTTGGAAGCGTTCTTCAGTTCTGGAGGCTCTTTCACATTTCTTATAGGGAAATAAGCTCAGCTTTTTGATGACAACAAATACATCTTTTGTCATTGTGGTCTGGCATGACCCACCCTTAGGAACAACTACTGGAATTATAATCTAGACTCTAGTAGTGCTATAATTTTAAGGAAACCACCGCCTTACAGAAAAATATCTTCACCATTACAATGACTGATATTCAGCATGAAAAGAACCCATGAAGGATACACCTCTGTAAGAAAAGTGTCAGTGCTCAAAGAGGAAATTCCAATATAAATAAATAAACTGAACATAGAACCCACTAGAAGAATTAAAGGCAGTAACCCAGTCTACAACCACAAATTCGTATAGCAAAAAACCATAGAATTTAATGTTTGAACAGAACGGGTGCAGCAGTCAGGAGTACCAGCACGGACTCCACTCCTCCTTCAAAGGTCAGCATGTGGAAAAGACCAACTTTTTGCAATGTGCCACTAAACAAACACTCTTTAGAGATCTTTTTAAGATACCTGCTTCTTCCTTCTTTGGCAATAAACACTCAACTGATCTAGGGACTGCCAGATAGAACACTGACTGTAAATGCCCCCTGCACATCAACAGCACACACACTCTCTGCTGAGCACATTTTGAAATGGGAGAAGCAGACACTAAGGAGTTCCAACCCATGAGCTGTGAGGTGCAGACCTCTGCCCTTCGACCCCAGTCTTCCTAACAGGGACCATCTTCTATCAAGCAGAAACCAGATACTTTCACCTACCAAACGAAGTCCCAGTCCATGAAAATTTACTTTGCTCATATATGAATTTTAAGTAGATGTAAAGCCATACAAATTATAGCTCATGATATTAAATAAAAATAAAAACTATGTATCTAGCACATAAGCCTTCCTATTGTCTTTCACTGTCAACTGGCAATGATCCAGCCTGACCAGCAGGTACAAACACTAACTAATAGGATTATCTGCAAACAAAAGAACACCAAAGAACTAGTAGGTAATTTTTTTCAGGAATGACTAGTAATTCTGGTCACCCAAACAGCAAAGAGCATGCTCGTTTTTCTGAAAAACGAGTCCTTTTATAGTCCACTTCTTGTTGGGCATGCACAAACATGGAGCCCTTTAAAAGTTATTGACCTTAATGTTTTCTGAATAAACAACTCAACGAGAGAAAAAAAACATTCTTTAGAATAGATATAAAAGGCACAATTATGAAATCATTTTTAAAAGGACATTATCAAGTAAATACGCTCCAAATTCCATTTCAGTGTTTTCCTAGAGTGCCTTCCAAACAGACTGGACTTTAAAAGAAACAATTATTTACCAACCACTTTGAAACTACTCCTTTGTCAAAATCCCACAATACTTATTTCTACCGTAGGACAGAAAAGACAAGAAATAACAAGGAATTAGGCTTTTAGCCTGAGCACTACACTGACACCACTGATGTTGGGTTACTTTCAACAGTACAATTACAAATGCAGTAGAAATCATTTTTCATGTGCACATGAATAGTATAAATATGACACACACATGTAGACTTGAAAACTACACACAAACCAGCCATTTTCAAGCCATGGAGTGTAAAGGTGACAGAAACAGTTTTATTTGGAAAGGAGATGAAAGGTGGAGTTAAGAAAGCAGGAAGGGTAGTACTTGATAGTGTCCTTTCAGAAGGTGGCATTCAATGGCCTTGTTATTGCTGTGTATTTGCTAGTCTTCAGCTTCTTCCCAGATCTATTTACAGCATGTCAGTCTGAACACTCCCAGAGCACAGCTCTAAATTTTACTTTAGAGATACAAACATAGAACAGTTAGTAGTCCTGTTTTAGAAACTGAACTTTTAAAGTTTAGGACTTCTATTGTGCTTCTTTGGCTAAGTCCTATTTAAAATATTGATAACACTTAAAATTCTATAACTCTGCCACTATTTAACAGCTAACAGAAATCTTTGGTGTGTTTAGGTTAAGAATCCATTAGGGTACAAGCTTCAAAATATGAACATTCAGGCAGTTCTGGCCCCTCTCCTGCAAACTGCTCAACAATGAAGTAGATGATTAACAGAATCTAACACCAAAGTATCTGAATACAATCTCAAATGATCTGTGCCACTTAAGAGTTTGTGAAACTGTGATAAGAGAGTCACCTTATCACCACAACTCCCTTGTGCTCAGGTCATTGAATAAATTTAACAGTTACAACAATACACATAAATCCAGATTCCCATTTTAAAGATTCTTTGAGATAATAACTTAAGAATAGGGAAAACTGGGGGGAAATTTCCATCTTAATTCTCATCTTAGTAAGATGGGAGTCTTATTATGCAATTCTTGTGAGGAATTATGAAGATTATAAAATTACTTCAGATACTTTCTTTGGCATCATATTCACCAAACAAACACAGAATAATTATTTTTAAAGTAGACTTAAAAGAGAAAGCTAGATGAGGTTAAACTATACTAGATTTCACGGTGACACCAGACTTGTAGCTCCAAATGGGTTTTTTTGAAAAAAACCCTTACGCCTAGTAAAAAAAGAGCTAAAAATAATTAGACATAAAATACTCTCAAGAGTTTAACTTTGGTTTATAAACACAGTACAAGAAAGTGAGAAACAAAACAATTTAATTAGCAACTCACAAGAGATTTATAATTACTGATTTTTTTTTTAAAAAATAGAAATTAAATACTGTTCTGGACCAGTCTTTAAATCTCTCCTCTGTCTCAGATAACCTGAAAATGTGCACATTAATGTGGGACCCTGATATCATTTATGCTCTAGCAAGGGTAAATCATACCAATCCTTTGTGATTGTTCATGGATTAAAATGACTTTGCAAATACACCCATTTCTTTTGAAGTTAGAGTGTGGGGTACACTTTAGAAGACAGAGAAGATTGAAAAAGCAAGAAAAAATGCATCTTAAAATTATATAGAACTAAGTGTAGAAAATTAGACAATACCATTGTCTAGCTCTTTCCACATTATTCAACATTAGAGATCAAAGAACTAGGAAGCCAAATTTAGGTAGCCTAATTGTACTCAGAGGATTATCGAACATCTTATTTAGTGTCTTCATAAAGTGTCATAAATCACTTTTCAGAAGAACCTAGTGCCTGTGTTCACTGGCTAGGCTCCAGAGTCCAGCCACCTTTAAATCCTTCCAAAAATGCCTCAGGTTCAAGGAAGTTATATATTAATTTCTGTGTGAAACATAATTCAAAGTTTGTGTTTCATAGCCCTGCCTGCCCTTACAAATTTTCATGAATTTTAAATAGTCCTTATTCTTTTAGAATGCTTTCTATTCCACTTAAAACATTAACTCAAAGTGAGATGCAGAAAGGCAAACAATTTTTTTAAATTAATAGCCAGATATGTAATTACATTTTCAGCCACTATCCTTAAAACATATTTCAGAGCATTATTTTTAAAAGACCATCTGTAAGATTTTTAAAAACTCTTAAAATCACAAGAAACACTCTTTTGTATGCATCAAAATGTGCCTAAATGTTCAAATATTATGTAAACAAATTGTTTTCCCAAAACTATGCAGAAGACTTAATGAGTCCAAATAAAATATAAAATATAAATCTTAGTTGCCATAATCAGCCTTCTGGTGGCCAACGGCTAGATAAATTCGGTGGAATGTTATGGTCTGCTCATGAGTGTTCGTTGTTTGAAATATTCTGTACAGTCGGAGTTGTATCTAGCCCCAGTAAAGTTCCAAGATATGACTGGTCTCTAGGATCCAGCATTTGCTCAGGCCTCACAGGATGAACAATATTTGCAGGCTGTGGAGTCAGGGTGTATTTCTCGAGGAAGGAGAGCTCCGTTGCTCGCTGATAATCCGGCTGCTCCGGCTGCGGGGGAAGGATGCCGTGGGACTGAGCATTGTGCTGCACCAGCTCTGCTTGGGGGTCTGGCATGGGGACGGGGACCAGAGTTACAGGCACACACACTTCTGGGGATACATTCTGCAGCAAAGTTTTGGCTTCTGATTGATATGCTTTGGACTGTTCCACGTACTGTTTAGCCTCAGTTTGGTAAACTTTGTCATCAGAGGTGTACTGCACTGGTAAGGAGACCAGCTTTTCCTCTGGAGAAGATGCCAATGCCTCTTCGGCAGCCTTAGATCCATGAACGTGATCAATATGATACTTCAGCTTGTCCTTCCGTTTAAATGTTGCATTGCAGTGTTGGCAGTTAAAAGGTCGAGCATCTGAATGAATAACCATGTGTTTCGTTAATGTCTTCTTAATTCTGAAAGACTGATTACAGATCTGACATTTGTAGGGCTTCTCACCTGTAAAGACAGAGAAGTAACCATTAGTTGTTCTGAACAACATCAAATCACACATAAATATGCAAATACCTGTCATGGATTAGTGGCATCAAGACCTACTATAAAACAAGTTTACTGAAAACAAACTGTAAGTTCACCATCTATTCTGGAATCAAGAGAGTCATCAGGAATCTGTTTAAAAGTTATACTGGCACACTCTTCTCCTGACATACAATTCTCTTAATACTCTGGACTTACGTTAGAATAGAAACTAAATTAAAAAGAACAGCCTTTTAATTGTTACAATAATTAAAGGATTAAACGAGTTCAGTTTGTACGTCTATATATTTCAAAAGACAATGATTTTCCTAAACACAAGGCAGGAAAAACAAAGTCAAACAGCAAGGACATAACCCTTTCCAAAGGGAGTTCACTCCTTGTTTAGATTACCACTTGAAATGCAGTAATCTCTGGAGCACAGAAACATTTAAAAGGTCTGGGTAAATTTGGCAAGAACACGCATACCAGTGAACTAAAGGAGGAGGTGCAAAAAGTGTCCCACAAACCTGAACTGAGATTATCAGTGCTCCAGATAAACAGTAATAAAACAGTAATCAGGAATGGCCAATATATGACAATGAATAAAATCTTGCTGCTTTCTCCTACTCTTGTCCTGAATGCTCAACAACCATAATGAATAAAATAACAGAATTAATACTGATGCATAAAAATACATTCCTACATGTTTTGTGGTGTAGTAGGGGTTTATTTTCTTCTTACCTGAATGTGTCCTAAAATGCATTTCCAAACTTGATTTCCCTTTAAAAACTTTCTTACAAACTTCACACTGGTGAAATGTTGCTTTGTACCTTTAAAGAAAAAAAGACATTTAATGTTTTGGTTTTTTGTAACCAACTAACAATAAAGTTATATCCACAGTCATTTCTGAAATCTTTAACTGCAAAAAGCTAAATACCAAACTTTCCAAATTTCCTCACTTCTGTTCCTATTTCCTGGCATCTACATACCAATATGGTCAATTAGATTATTTTCAATATTCAATTTTATTCTCTGTCGGGATGGCACTAAGTATTCAAAGAACAAAAGCCACTAAAACTTCTTTTTTAACCCCAAAAATCTCTTCAAGTAACATTTTTTTGCCCAACACTCACAAGAAGCTTTTACTCTGACAGAATTACACCATAAATAAGGTTCTAGGAATGGCAGAATTTCTAGGTAGGCTACACCCACCAAGGGAAAAAGCCAGAATAAGTAATGTACTGTACTTTTAAGTCACACACATCTTTAATGGCTTCTACATAACCCTAATGAGTGCTAACAGCTAAAACACATCATTTGAAAAACAAGATGTGTTTATTTCAAATCTCTGAGAGGTTTATTTTTAGAGCTCAAGAGTATTAAAACCCTATTACATTTTCAAGTTAGAGAAACAACTTGGGTTTCAAAGTTTTTATCTTCTTTCAGAGCCACTCATCTGCTGCCAGCTTCTAAAACACCTTATATGTGAGATAATTCTCCCAGTGTTTACATGATGACTAATAATTCAGTTTTAACTAGTCTGCAAGGAGAATATCACAGCAAACCATCAATTAAGAACAACACTGAGACAGATAATTGACAAATTAAAATCTGATCATTTTTAATGCTTTTATTTACTTCATTGTAAATTAATTTTCCTACGAAGAAAATATCTAGCTTAAATTGTGGGGGCAATTTTCTGACATCCTCTTCAAACAGTAACATCTCTATGAAGCCTGAGGTACAGGCATGACAAACACACAGATTAGCAGAGTTCTGCTCACACATGCAAGTCCCAACAAAATCAGTTACAGTACAGAATACTTATGCAGCTGTAAAAAACCCACACTTACTTCTGCCAAACTTTTTCTCCTAGATGAACACTTTTGTAATGAACAGTAAGGTGATCTCGACGGCCAAAACATTTTCCACACTCCTCACACTGATGTGCTTTTTCACCTACAAGGGCAAAATTCAATAAAATTTTGGTTCAATATTTCTGGAAATTATGAAATGTCTATTACCTATAACCATGTTCCCAAAGATCAGCCAATCAAGCTCCTCCACAACTCACCTGGAGAAGGATTCTCTCTCACTAAAGAAGAAAATTTAGGAAGCATGGTGGCTCTATCAGAGTAAGGATTTTACCACTTGCTATATATGACTAGTCCATATCATTCCTACAAAGAGCTTTGTGTTCCAAGTCAAGAGACATTTCCCCAAATGCTCACTGCATGGGAGGTACAAGTGAATGACTGGGAATACACTCTCTGCTTTCACATGGCCTGAAATGTGGTACCTTCAATAATTCAGCTGTTTTAAGGAGAAGAAGAGAAGCTTATTGAAACATATCAATTACTTTCAGCTACTGATTTGTATAATTTAAAATTACACCTTAGTATTTATAATTTTAATCANTTTTGGTACTTGGGAGTTTTCAAAGATTTCTTTATTTCATAGCAGACATTATGATTTCAACTAGCAGGAAAGAAGCTGTCTTTCATATAAAGACTCAAGAAGTTTAGACTGATCACTTTCATACTTCCATGCTGCCTAGAAAATATTTTGCCTCCTAGAAGGTCACAAAGGTCACATTTCCTCTAGATTCTGTTGTGAAAAAGTCACTGGTGAATCTTTGCTCTTCCTATAGATTTCATAACCTTTTGCTCTCACAGCAAAAGATTTTTTTTTCTTCCTCATGATCATCCCCATCTGTTCATAGGGCTGATTCTCTCAGCCTTCCTTCCCTCTTTCCCACAAGAGAGACTTCAGAAACACCCCTCTGATGTTCTTACATCGACATGATCAGTGTACAAACTTTGACAGGCTCTGACAGCTTCTTCTGTGTTGTGGCAATAAAGTTTCACACAATTGCTTTTAAAAAAAAGAAATCTGAAATCATTAAAAAATCCTCCTTTTTCACTTTTGCTTTTTGTATTTATGGTTGTTAAAGCAATTCATTGTTACATGTTTTTGACTGTCCCTCGGCTTTCTATGGTATCATGGAGGAAACATTTGGCTTTTGAACCTTTAAAACATGTAAGATTAACTTTACTTTAGTATACCTTATAAAGAGTGGCAGGAACTTTTATCAGGCCTAAAACACTGCATGTACTGAAAAAAAAATCAATAATTAACTTTTTATCTGGTTTTATTTCAAAATAGTAAGTTTAAAGTCAATTTCCAAAGAATATACCTACCTGAATGTATTTTTTTGTGTTTTGTCAGATGGTCATGCCGAATAAACGTTTTCCCACATTCTTCACATTCATATCTCTTGTCATCATGATGCACTCTTAGATGAAGTCTGCATATTTAGTCATAAACATGATCATAAAATGTAATTTTGTTAACATAATCTGTACTGCCAATTCAGTGCAAAATAGCAGAAAATGCAGTCTTTAATGCTTCACATAAGTATCAAGAAGTAACTTGCAGCTGAGATGCACCTGAATTGTTCTTAGAAATCAAGAGAGAATTGACCCGAACTCTCTTATGTGAAATTAANTGCATGGGAGGTACAAGTGAATGACTGGGAATACACTCTCTGCTTTCACATGACCTGAAATGTGGTACCTTCAATAATTCAGCTGTTTTAAGGAGAAGAAGAGAAGCTTATTGAAACATATCAATTACTTTCAGCTACTGATTTGTATAATTTAAAATTACACCTTAGTATTTATAATTTTAATCATCCTGATGGACATAGTTACCTTTTTGTTTTATGCTGCTGTTTAAAAGTATCTTGATGCTTTTTAGTCATCTTGAGATCTTCCACAAAGTGGCAGAATATTTCTTCTCATATAAATAGGGGTGTGGACAGTCAAAGAATGTAACTTTCTAGAGGGGGGGAAAAGCAAATAGAGCANGACAGCTTCTTTTGTGTTGTGGCAATAAAGTTTCACACAATTGCTTTTAAAAAAAAGAAATCTGAAATCATTAAAAAATCCTCCTTTTTCACTTTTGCTTTTTGTATTTATGGTTGTTAAAGCAATTCATTGTTACATGTTTTTGACTGTCCCTCGGCTTTCTATGGTATCATGGAGGAAACATTTGGCTTTTAAACCTTTAAAACATGTAAGATTAACTTTACTTTAGTATACCTTATAAAGAGTGGCAGGAACTTTTATCAGGCCTAAAACACTGCATGTACTGAAAAAAATCAATAATTAACTTTTTATCTGGTTTTATTTCAAAATAGTAAGTTTAAAGTCAATTTCCAAAGAATATACCTACCTGAATGTATTTTTTTGTGTTTTGTCAGATGGTCATGCCGAATAAACGTTTTCCCACATTCTTCACATTCATATCTCTTGTCATCATGATGCACTCTTAGATGAAGTCTGCATATTTAGTCATAAACATGATCATAAAATGTAATTTTGTTAACATAATCTGTACTGCCAATTCAGTGCAAAATAGCAGAAAATGCAGTCTTTAATGCTTCACATAAGTATCAAGAAGTAACTTGCAGCTGAGATGCACCTGAATTGTTCTTAGAAATCAAGAGAGAATTGACCCGAACTCTCTTATGTGAAATTAATTTAGTGGAATATTTTAGTCCTCTGCTTATTTTCTCTTTGAATAATAAAAACACAGAAGTTTTACATGTGCAAAAAAGTCAACTTTGAGAAAAGATTTTTAGGAGGTTTTGTTTGTGTTTAAGCCACTAATATATTACAAATTTAATGAATTCTCACAGATTAGCAATATATTTTTTAAACTGAAAGACGTTTAGAACATTTACTAATGCTCTCAGAGGCAGAGTGCATCAAGCACATACATTACAAAGAATTATGTCAATAACATGAATGCATATATATCACCAAATAAGCAAAACAGTTTAGCAGCTTGTTTAATAAAAATCTATACCTGTAAGAGCTTCCATGACGAAAACTCTGCCCACAAATACTGCAAAGATGAGGCTTCTCTCCACTGTGAATTCTCAGATGTTCTTTCAAAGTTGTTCTGTTTAACAAAACCAGTAAAATTTAAATTTAAGCAATGTCCCTGCCACTTTAAAGTGAAGCATACTATCATTTTCTCCATTTCTTTTACTGTGATGGATCACAATATATCCAGATGACTGTATAAATTCAGATATACATACCAACACATGCATGCAAAGACAGTCTGGCAACCTATTTACTGAACCAACTGGGTCTAGAAACAGTATCAAGAAAGAAATAAAACACTGTCCAAATCTAAATTTAGAAAACATACATTAAAGAAAACATCTTTCCCAAAAAATTGCAAGATGTTTTTGCACAACAGAAACTTAAGTTTCTTAACAGTAAGAAACTTAAGTGAAGCGAATGAGGTAAGATTTTTCTTAACATATTTGCACTTCATAATTAATTACCTACAGCTGTCACCCTTAATTGTAGAGGTGATCAGAAAATCCCATGCTACCTGTGGCTCTGACACTACCTATCAATATACTAACACTCTGAAATGGTCTCATTTATGTTAAAAACTCCAAGCATATTCAACAGCAAACAAAGTATGCTAACTATTGCTGTGTTCTGCTGAAGTTCAAGTAGTCAGCCAAGTCCTTACCGTTCCCTGACAGATTTCCCACAGATGAAACATGTCCATTTCCTCTTTCCCCCATGAGTACATTCAATGTGGCGTTTCAGATTCCCTGTGTCATTAAACTGGCGGCCACAAATATCACAAGGAAAAGGCCCTGCAGGGAGACAGACACACAGATTAGGACTGACTGTCAGCTAAACTAAACAAGCCCAGACTGGTTACTTTTGAAAACCCTCATCAATTTACAAAGCAAAAGTTTTGGCTAACAAATTATTCATCTTCAGTACGGCCAGCATACTTTGTTAGATTTTGTGAGCTTTCTGCTAAGTTACTTCTAAGACCTGGCATTTTGGCAAATTTCATGACTGGAAAGCAAAAATTTAGAATTCATAGTCAAAAGCAATTAAGCCCACTTGGACCACTTGAAATAAAAAATTCTTATCACCCATCTAGTTCCTACCCAGCAGAAATAATCAGTAGTATAAAAAAAGTCTGCAGAATGCTTCAGGAGGAAAGGAAAAAGTCTTTTGAAAACTTCAGGAAGAATCTGACTCCCTAGATGAGAATCAATTTTGTGCAAAAAAGTTTCAAACCAAACTAACCTTAATTCTTCTTCCTCCCCAAAATTCTGACCTTTTTTTGGGTACAAGAGAATGCCTCAAAAAGACATCTGAACACAAAAGTAAAAACCCAACCAACAAAAAACCCTCAAACAACTCTCCCCTAAAAGTGGAAGATGGAATTGTAGAAGGAGGTGGGGTGGGAAGCAGACTGCCCAGGACATAAAATGGTGGGGGAATGTTTTACTTTAAATCTAGTGTTTACATGTCAGAAGGAAGTTTCTATACCGAGATGGAATTTTTCTTGATGTTTCAGTCGTGCAAACCGGGATTTAAAATGCTCTTCACAGTAAGTGCATTTGAAGGGTTTATCCTGAGAGTGAAGGATCATATGCTCTTCTAAGTGAGGTCTTCGAGTGAAAGATTTCTTACAAATCTGAAATGATAACGCACTTTGTCAAAGATACATCAGTTATAACCAGATTCTTTTCCTATTCATAAACTCTTTTTAAAAAAACAGTTTATTTCATCTGCTCTCTGCACCAATGTAAGGTTAAACATGTATTCTTCAAAAACCTACTCTATGCCAGTATGTAAAGCCTTGCAGTCAACATCCAAAGCAACCTGTGCTCTACATAAGCCATAGTGGACTGTACTGTATAGGATGCAGATCCATGGCAGCCTAAATCAACTCCTAGCAACTCCTGCATGCAGTTGTATGTTCCTCCCCACTCCCCCTTTCAACTGACGCCAGTACTTCCCAGACTCCCTTCCTAGAGAGTTTGACCACAGTAACTCAGCAGAAAATAACCCAATGGAGAAAAGCAAATAGCTTTGGCTTGGTTTTGGATGCTGAAACAGTTTAGTTGGACCATGGTAAAAATTATTGCAGTATAAGCTACTGTAGAACCAGAGTCGTACCTGTTTCTTTATTTCCTCTGGGAAATTCTCTGACAGCAAGTATTAAAGAGAAAATGCCAATACCAACAAAGAAATATAACTCTAAATACATTTTAGAACTACAGGACCACCACAAGCCTAATGTTACATGCGCTTTTTAGAACTGCTTTCAGATTAACCAAAACATAAATGTTCAAGAATTATTAGTAGTGACTTAAGTAAGCATGCAGTACAATTACAGAATTTAATCCACAGCTCAAATTTAGGTGTTTAAACCAGGTATTACAATTATCATCAGGGTCCTACGCTTCAACATAAACCAACAGAGTGTTCATATATTTCCCTGTGAAACTCCTGCTGTTGTTTATGACAGCTCAGATGAGCACTAGAACTCCCACACATTAACTCCTGCAATCAGCTCCACAGAGCACACACGAATAAAGAAATCAAAACCAGCAGCTTTGTTTTAAAACTCATTAATGTTAAATATAGGTGTAAAAAAATCCCCATTTGTACAAAGTATAAGAGCCCTCTTGCTTTTCCTTACTATTAATATCTATTGTTTGTATAAATTTGCTCATATTCCTCAAGGATTAAAATATGATCAGCAAATCTTGCTGTTCACAAACAGATTACAGTATAAACAAATAACCTTAGTGAATCCTGCAGCTTACCTCTGTGGCACCTTTTCCCCTCAGAACACACCACACAAACCGAAAACAAAGTCACAGCACAGCACCCATGGGTCCTGTTCAATGTCCAACTGCTGTAGAAGTTGGAATTCTACCTGCTTTTAATTCAAGCCCATTTTCAATGCACATGAGCTGTACAGGAGCAGCAGCTCACTTCTTTAAAAATTTCTACTTACAATGTTTAATTAAAAAATAAACTCACAAACCAGGAAGTGGAGCTCATCAAATCACTCATCTGGTAACAGACTTTCCCAGAATGAATGTCAACAATGTTGCACAATTGATTCCCATCATTAAAACGTTTCTTATCTAGTATCAAACAGAATCTGTAACACATTCACACAATACAACTTCACCTGGCAGATAACATCCTTTGATGAACCATGTAATAACCTCGAACCATGATCCCACCAGCTGCACAATGAACAACACAAATCACTACAGCTGCTATCTCCCAACTTCCTAATGTATGTGTTTACAAGTGGAAGTTCCCAAACGAAGCAAGGTTAGTAATTATGTTACAGCCCCTAATATTACAGACACACAGCAGCATACAGAAGCTTGGATAAACAAAACAGCTGCCCTAAAAAAGAAATAGGAAACAAATTCCCTTAAAAAGAAAACAACAAAACCCCACATCTGAAACCTTAAAACATCATTTGGCAGCATACACATAGATGATGGAAATTCTACAAACTCCTTAGAGCAGACGTAGTTTCACATATATACCTCCCCCAGGGAAAATCAAGGAAAGTATTCTGTGATTTTAAAACTAGAGATAAATTTAGCACAAATTTACAACTCTGTTGACATGCATATGCAGCTAAATGAGAAAGTGTTTCATATTTAACATATATTTTCTCCACAATTAGGAGATTCTTCCTATAACAGTATACTTTATGGTCAGTGCTTGATGTGTGTAATTGACAGGAGAGCAAATACTGTTTTTAAAGCATTCATAACACTAGAGTTTAATAATCTGTAAACTGATTTAGTTGAAAAACTACTGCCTCTAACTATTTTAGAATTCAAATTGGGATTATTTATTCAACCAGAGGCTGTACATATAGACAAAGTTCAGTCCTTAAATCAGAAGACAGAGGAAATGTATCACTTAGAGGAAAACTATCCCTAAGAAAGCTTTCTGAGATTTCACAGAAACACATACCAGATTTTCATTAAGGTTCACAGAAAGTAAACTCTGTATGAAAAATACAAAAGTATCGAAGGATTACTTACATCACATTTCCAACCTTCACTCTTTGTCTTCTTGATAGAAAGAAATTCTTGTACATTCTCTGGATGAAATCTAGGAGAAAGACAGAAACAGAAAGTAGTCATAGCTTTCCAAGATGACGATAATCCAAATACTAAATATCTATTTCTAAGCTTTATATGTCATGGAAGTTGATCACCACACTGGCAGAACAGAATACTGATGGTGAAGCAATTCTAATGACACAAATAACTGGAAAGCAGCATTGACTATGGACTCCTGTAGAACCTCATACAACATTTGGTAAGACAGAAGGCAGTTGCAACTTATGGTTATTTACACAGAGAAACGAAAAAAAGTATGTAAATAATAATACCTTATTAGACCTGCCATAAATTATTTATCTCAAAGAATCTGCACAGAAACAGTTTACACATCCATTATCATCAACAGTAAAGCACTGACATCTAAAACTAAAGAAGGTATTTTACTCTGCCTTCAAATTAAAAGCAGTCAGGTAATTTTTAAGCCTGATATGTTCTGGCTATGCTAGCTCATCTGAAAGATTCTAAAATTTATAATAAAAACTTTTGGCAGAACCCCCATAGAAGCACTACTGCTATTTCTTACAGCAGGTTAGGTGACATTGCTACCCATGCCCTTTGAAATGGAAGTTATTTGAAGAAGCAGTTATAAAAACAATGCAGAATATGCTGTATTTATATATACGCTTTTCTTCATTTTAAAATGAAAAAAAAATGCTTCTTCAGAAATGCCAGACACATAATGCCATACTTGCCTCTTCACATGCTTCGCTAAGGTCTTTTTGCTTGCATGCAGCTTATTGCAGTAGGGACATTTGTGTTCCTTCTTATGGAAGTCAGTGTCACTGGAGTGTTTCTTTCTGTGCACTGTCAGGTTGGACTTGGTTGAGTAGCGCTGGTGACAAATATCACATTCAAAAGGCTTCTCACCCGTGTGGACACGTGTGTGGCTCTCGTATTTGCCTGGACAACGAAGTCAAATCTGTTAGCACGAACTCTAGCAGGTATCATCTGCAACAGGCATATCTGGGGTTTGTTCTATAATCTCTCTCACATGTAGGCAAGCTCTAAGCACCCTCCACATCCATCTAAAGACTTCTACTGGCTTACACCACTGAAAACTGCCCAGTGCTCACCTATGTGTTTGATCTAGGGTCCCTCCAAACACTTCCATCTTCCTGAAAGTCTGTGCAAGGGTTACAAGTCACTCCTACTGCAACATAGGGTTCAACCCTCCATCTGCTCTTAACTACTGCAAGTTACAGTCCTGTTCTTTCACTACACTGATCCTAAGTACCTTTGCAGAACAGGGAACAGCCTCACAACAAACTGGTAATCTTAAGGTACTTTCAAATAGCAGAACACTGAATGAAAGATATAAAATCTTGCACATTTTACCTGTATTTGGGATCCAACACACTGCCAGAAATAAAAATGCTACTCTCTCATTTCTTTCACATGGCTTGTATTCCCTCTTCCGTTTGCCAATTTTTTCTGAGGACAAAATTCTGTCCTGTGTATAAATCTACCTCAAGTCAATAGAAGCCTCTCTGCTTTGCCCTAGATCTTACTTTTTTTCTCTGTAGAACATACATACATGCTCTTGTATAGTACTATAAATTTATGAGCTGCAAAAGCTCATATTTTAAACATATTAGTCAACTATCCATTGTAATACAAGCTTATAAAAAAATACTTTATGTATTGCATGTTTTAATGCATGCTTGTCATGGATTTTTTGCACACAGAACTAGAATTTTAAGTTATGAAAGTACAAAGAGAAAAGGGCTTCCAATGTGTGCAGAACCAAAATGCACCATTCCAACCCTAAATACTCACAGGCCATTTATTTCTCCACAGTAGCTGTGCTCTTACACACTGCTAATAACCAGAATCCAGAGCAGTGGAAGAGAAACAAATGCAGTATTTGCAGATTTTTAAAATAATGTGCTCAGATAATTTATTGAAACTCTTTAGCACCACAGACATAATAACCTAATATACTTCAAGAAAATAGCAGCACACTGGATCAGTGCAATGATCCAGAGTTTCTCATATTCACTCTCCAGGACAGAAAAAAAGCTTGGTTTATTTCCCACACAAACAGCACCACCGTGAACGATATCAACCTAACTTGCCCTTACCTATTCGATCAAACTTTTTGTCACACTTGGGACACTGCAGTAGTTTTTTGCTACTGCTGTGAATGATGACTGGAGCTAAGCCTTCAGGAATATTCCCCATTGAGTCAACTGCCTCAGAACCCTCTTCAGCATCATTCTGTTCCTTTTCACTTTGCTCTTCAGATTCCGAATCTTCACCTGACATTTCCTCTTCCTGCCCATCTTCATCCACATTGCACTCACTTTCACTGTCTTCAAATTCACTTCTCTCAGACGTCTCCTTGTCAGAACTGACTTTTTCCAAATTGCTGTCAGAGGCATCACCGCTTTCATTGTCACTGATATCGAATTTCACTGGACATTTACGGCTTCTTGTGGAGCGTCTGGTGGAAAAGCTGCCCTTCTCAACCATTTTTAACCCATGCTTTCGCTCCAGGGAGAGGGGTCGGTGGGCTTTAGCCAAATGATTTTCTAAGGACTTCTTGTAACAGAAACTTCGACCACAAAAACTGCACTGATGACTATTTAATAGTTTACCTGTCAGTTCACTGAGTGTCTCTACTGGTGTAGGTGCATCAGTTACCACATCAGTCTGTACACTGGAAACACTTTCATTATTTAGCAACTTCACTGCATCTATGATATCTAAAAATTTTGCCGCTTCCAGCACTAATGGAATTTCATTTTTATACACAAAAAACTCAGAAGTGTAAAGAAACTCAAGCAAATGTTGAAAGACAGAATGAGTTACATGATCTAATGTGACAACATCGGTGCTTGGATTTTTGCTCAAACAGGCATGAAAATAGCTACTCCCAACAGCCACAACAACTTTGTGAGCACTGAATTCTTTTCCTTCTACAATTATGAGTAAATCACAAAACGACGGATGTTTCTGTCTATCATCATTTAAGTATTTAAGTAGATTTTTGTTATATTGCAATGAACTTAGGAGCTTTCTTTGTTCTGGTGATGGTGAAAGTTCTTGGGAAGATTTGAGCTGATCTGAAGGAGCTATTTCTGCAGTCTTGGAGACAATTTGTTGTGCACAGTCCACTACAAGAATCTGTTCTGAAGTATCTTTCTCATGGCCAAGATGAACTTTTTCATTTAGACTTGCAGCGAGCCGTCTCCTTTTCTTCATTGCAAAAGTGCAACTTCAGGATCAGGAGCTTCATAGGTGATTAGCAAAGAATTCCCGTGAAGACTCGGTTCTGCTCCGGACCTTAAGAAAACATGCAACAGTAATTTCATACTCTGCAAAAGAATTACAATAAAAATTACTCTTAGCACTTAACCATTACTTCAATTTTTAATAACGCTTTCTATAGTTCACTGTTAGTTTTACGTATCCGCATAACTGAGGCTTTTATTAAATCACTAAAATCCCTTTGCATTGCAGACCACGGCATAACCTGCTGCGAGCCAGGGAGCAGACACTGCCTATTATTAGCAAGGCGGCGGCCGGGCTGGCTTCACTCGGCTCCCGGCCGCATTTAGCCCGTGCCCCGCTGCGGGACGGGCGTGCACTGCTGTTATTATTACCCCGAAGCTCGTTCCCTTCCCGTCTCACCCCAACAGGGCAAAGCCGCCTCAGCTGCTCCCCAGGCCGGCCCGGACCCGCCCGGCCCGGCCCTGCCGCGCCTGTCCCCGCCGAGCGGCCGCGCTGGCCCTGGTCCGGCCTGGGGGCGCTGCCTTTGTCCCCCGCCGAGAACAGGGCAGGGCAGGGCGGGGCAGGACCGGCCCGAGCGGGATCAGCGGCACCGAGCGCAGGGGCACCGAGGACGCCGCGGTCCCGNCGGGGCGGGGCGGGACCGGGGGGGCCGCGCCCTGCACGGGCCCAGCGGCGGGACGTGGCCCGGAGGGTGAAAACAGCGAGGGAGGGGCAGGAGATTTCGGTGGAACAGCGCCAGCGACTCGGGATGGCCGCGCTGCTGCCGGCCCTGCGCCATCATACCGCACTGAGGCGGTCTCCTGCTTTGGAGCAGTGCACACAGGGGCCTGTGAAATTCCCGGCTTTCGTGCTTCCCGTAGTTCTGTTCAATAATACGAGTTTTGATTTGTTTTCTGCTAGAGTGTTTTGAAGCACCTGGCATGAAATTCCCTGTTCTCGTGCTTCCCGGGTGGCAGAAGGAGCAGCCCCGGAGGTGCCCCTCGGCTCGGGCGCAGCTCCTCAGCCTTCTGTTCTTCAGCTCCATCGCTGCTCTCTGCCAGGATTGCCAGTGACAGCGTGACACCGAAAACGAGCTTGTTTTCCTGACAGCCTTAAAGAAGGATTAATGCAGGATTAAACTTTATTCCTCGACATGCATTCTGTACTTATGATCTGTAAATGGATACTGAACAAAGTGTGACTCGAAGGTCTTGCATTTTTAAATAAAAATACAATAAAAGTACTGAAAATTCTTAAAGCATTTTTTACCTCCTGCACTGCTTGTACTCACAGCCCTGCAGGTTTTTTTTTCATTTTTAATAGTTTATTACAATCAAATTAATTCAATAGCAAACTCTTTCAAATAATATTCTAAGTAGTATCAGTTCTTTTATTCCGTTATTCTACAGTGAAACAATGGTGTCAATAAAAATAGAGCAATTAAGATTACTTCGATTTTCTTGCACTGAAGACAATCTACTTACCTCTCAGCCATCTGCTCCTTTAGGGTGTTCCTTGTGCATGCTCACCTTTTTTTTCTGCAGAATAGTTAAAATGTACATAAATGTAAAAATAAGTTTCTCTATTTGGTACGTTTCTCTATTTTGATTTTGCATGGAAAAAGAAAATTCTAGAGCAAGGCACTTTAGATTTTAAGCTGATCCTTACATTTCACTCTAATCTGAATAGCAAGCACATAAAAACATCATTAGTGGGTAATTGGCTTCTTGGGTCTTACTGTTTCCATAGCAAATCCCTCATTTGGAAAGTATAAAACTAAGTTTTCATGAGCAAAATACATTCAAAAAATGCAGCCTTGATGAGAACTATTTTGCCAGCAAGCATAACCAAGCTGGGGAAGTGCTCCCTGGGCCAGGCCTGAGACTCGCATCGTTTCTTCTGTGTTGTTGGGGGGCCTGGGGAAGGGTTTGGGTTTTTTCCCCTAGATAGCTATCTGATTTTTTCTTTATTTGCTGCTACTATTATTTACTCTGTGTTGGGTACAATGTGGTTTCTTGGCAGTCTACAAAGCATCTACAGCTTATTGCCAAGCTGTGCAAGTTCAGCGGGCATTTTGACTTAGCACAGGCCTAGGTAACACTTTTTTTCTCTTGCTGTTTTATGATACATGAAGGATTTAGTTCAAAGGAAAATCATACAGTGCTAAGTGATCCATTACTGTGCCTGGCATTGCCGCTATAATTATGCTCTGGAAACAAAATGTCCTTGAAATCTCAGGTCATTATGGTTCTTTCAGCATTAAGTCTTCTGCAGTTGGTACAAAGTACAAGCGGTACAGACAAAATTTAACTATATTAATCCCTTGTGTTCCAATGCTTATTCATGCTACATTTTCTTGCCAGTTAATAGACTATCCCACATAGGTTATAAAGCTGACTTTTACTTTAATTAAAGACAGCATCAATCAAAGAATAAGCACTTGCTCACCTACTGTACAGAATTTGCAAATGCAGCAGCTTTGATTTGTCCAGGAAAACAGTATATATATCAAATAAATAGTTTTGAATCATTAGAAATTAAGAAGTAGCTTTGTGGAAGAAGGTTTGGTGTTGAAGGAGGTGGTTTCATCTTAAAGTACTTGTTCTCCAGCTGAAAAGCTTCCCTTCTCTGATACAGTGAAACTAGAAATGACAGATATTTGAATCAAATACTGTTTAAACAATAAGCAGATAGGGAATCAACTCTTATCTTAAGCAGTTAGTTGCCAACTAAACAGAAATAAAATTACATAAAAATGGCATGCAAGTTTTAATACCTAGCTGTGAGTAATTTCAGTTTATTGCCAATGTATTCCTTAAGAACTGATCACTGTAAGCACCCAGTTATAAATCTAGTAGCACATACATTCACATCCTCCTTCAAACAGCCGCCTTTACTTTGGCCACAACATTTTTGCTAAGGTAAATGTCTCTCTCTCTAGGAATTTTATAGCTAATTTGCCATGGGTTCATGGTGCATGACACTGCTGAAACATGACCCGTGCTGTCATTCTTCCTTTTTGTATCCCAGATGTGTCAGTGATGGGTGGGACCTAGGGAAGAACCCACAAAGCCTATACTTCCTCTAGTCTGAGATTTTTCTGTATTTTATTGCCAATCACCACATACACACAAATGTTTTAAATTAGGCTGTGAAGTGAAAGGGTTATAAGATTGCCTAGAGACTCCAACAAGGTTTCTAGCCAACAGTGCTGAATAAAGTCCATTGCTGGAACCATTGCCAAGAAATTCTTTCACATAGGCCATGAAAAGACCACCCTGGTCTCTCAATTGAGCACTCTCTGGGGCACTAATCAGCTGGAGGCTGGTTGTACTATTATGGATGTTTGACATGTGAATCATGTTGATCAGGCTTCTCCCCTTGTCTCCTCACTGAAGTGCAGCAAGTGAAACGTGGAGAGAAGGAGGTCAGATCCTCTGACTGTATCAGCCTGCCTCGTTCAGTCCGGGAGGTTCAGTGCAGGGAAGGGTGGACACCACCTCTGCTTGGGTTTTGTTTTCTGGAGTGTTCTGTAGGCAGACATGAGTTGAATAACAACGATATTGGCCACTGCCATCTTTTTCCAGGGGATTCATACAGTGTGGAAGTTGCAGAGAGCTGTATGGCTACAGACTCCACAGAACAGATTTTGTGGAATGCTAATTCAGTGCAGCCCTGAGGTGAAATCAGCAGGGGCCAGGAACAAAACACTCCCTGCTGTCACAGTAAAGCAGAAATGCCAGGTCTGTTAATTCTGAACTCAGTACTAGGCCAGCTCTACAGGTAGATTCACAGGTGCACTGCATTGCCTTCACACTTTGAAAAATATGGCAACTGAAAAAATCCTGGGTAAAGGGAAATTGCGCATGTGTTTTCCTGCCATCCCTGCCTGCTCCACCCGATCCACTAGTGCCTGGCAGCTCAGGGCAAAGGAGAGTGAGAGGAAATCTGAACCAGAGAGAATAGCACTGGAGGAAATATCTGTCTGCCCTCTACTGATGCAAGTCTTAAACAGTGCTACAAAATTTCTGTAAATTGAAGCTGTACCCCTACCTGAAGCTGTGTAAAGAAGAAACAAGGACTTAACATGTTTATTTTCTGTTGTTTTGGGTGATATTTTTAACAGAGCACATTAAACCTTTTGCAATAATGCACCACTAGCATCAGAGGTATTTTCCTTTAAACAAGGCAAGAACTGGGGAGAAGTGAAATATCTTTTACTAATTCAGGTGGTGTATGTCACCACTGGAACTAAAAACAGTGCCCCAGCTCTGGGAGTGTGACCTTAAGACTTCATGTGCCCAAAATCATCTTTATTTTTCCAGCTATATCAGCTGGTTAGTAAAAGGTATTGCCTCTCCCAATACATCTTGCTTTATTTATTGCCTTAGACTATCATAACTGCAAGAACATTATCAAATTATCAAGTAAAACAGGCATAACCAGACTTTCCTGTACAGAAATAATCTTGGTTCTCAAAAATATAATGTGAAAATGTATAGAGTAAATAGCATGAAAAAGTTTCTCTGTGTCTTACCTTGCTGCATTTCCATTGCAGTGCCTGGTGAGAGACCTGTAAAGCTGCCAGAGCACCCTGAGTGCTGAGGCCCTGGTACAAGACAACAAGAATTTCAGTCATGGAGGGTAGCAGGGAGCTGATGTCACTGTCACTTTTTTCAGTCAACCAGAAACCAATTATCCCTGGCTGACAGGCCAAATTAAATCATTGGGTAGAAGGAGATGCCAGCTATCCTCCCCTAGATTAGGTAACTGGGGCTTTATTACACTCAGCCCTGGTGCTGTGTGTTGGGCCACAGAATACACCTAAGAGCCATTCTGGTCTGTCTCTCTCTCTTTCCATCCTTTCCATAAGCATTAATATATTTTTAATCCCCAAGAAAAGCCACTGTGTTTTACATTACAAATTCTAATCTTTTCATATATATATATATAATTAATAGATCCTTCTATCTATCCAAGTTTATAGACAACATGAAGTTAGGAGTTCTGCCATGGAAGGCTTCAGGTGGCAGCTTTGTACTGATTTATACTTGAGATCCCAGGTTTTTATCTAGTACTCTTGCAAGGATATAGAAAGTTTTTAGCTTATACTTCTTTGGAACTTAAGAGCATGTTTGACATAGTATCAGGCTGATTTACTGAGGGGCTGCCTAGTTCACTGCATGGATTGTTTGGAGCAGAAGAAGTGAGGCACTTATGTGTCAAAGTCCACTCTAGTTCAGGTTAGCACCTAGTTGTGGCCTTCCAAGGTCTTCAGGAACACATTGCTTGCAATGACACAAGGAAGTGGTACTGAACTAGCTAGTTCATTTAAATTACCAAGGTTAAAAGCTTCTTACCTTGCCCAGTAGAAAGCAGAATTTGGTACACAGGGTAAGATACAACTATACGTGCATGTAGAAACCTGGGTGTACAATGTGCTCAGTAGTTTTTATTGAAGAGGAAGAAAAGTACATTTGCTATTGAAGACTTTTCAGAAATAGAGTATAATGCATCAAAGTTTCTGAATGGGATAAAAAAATTGGAAAGCCGATGGTGGTAATTTGTTGGAAGGTTAGCACATGAAGCTGACAAATTATCAGCAGCTATTAAGCCTTTGTGCCTTCAGAAAATATCTGCTGTGTAATTATAAGGATAGCTAGAAGCACTCAGATAGGCCTCTCAGCTCAGTGTTTATCAAGGCTTCCCAGAGCTCTTCTCCTTCCCTTTGTGATGAACCTTGACATGGTTACAGTTGTCTGGGAACCAAACTCCATCTCTCTGCTAGAGAGGCAGGGTACTTCCAGGTGTAGGAGAGATTGAAATGCTATTCTGCACCCTCCTGAATCACTATCCATGTAATTTGTGGAAGCTATTTGTTTTAAATTATAAAGTCAAAAGTATGTATCATCTACAACACATTTTTCCCCAAAGACATACAGTTGCAGAAACTCAAGGGTATTTTTATGTTAGATGAGCTTTATAACTGCCATTCTCTATTTGTCTGAATTTACATATTCCATGATGTATTGCCCATTTACTCACAGTCAGGATAAAAGGCTGCAGTTATGAAGCTTACGAGTCTTGTGTGACTCTGCCCACTGCTAGAAATAAACATTACATAATGAAAGCATTATATCTGTTTCTGGAGCAACTCTATAGCGTAAGTGAGAATTTCAGGACCCTATTTTATTGTAGGTGACATTCATTATCTATTCTCTTAATTACATTTGGATAGGAATTACAACATTTTCCTAAGAAAATATAATTAGATTTTGATAGCAAGAGGCAGACTACAAGAACATTAATTAGGCTTTGAGGCCACTATTAAAAACCTGGAGCAAGCTTCCAGTCAAAAAAGCAAGCACACAACACAGAAAAAATGTTTTAACTAAAAAAATAAGGAAATACAGAATTCTGCTTTGTTAGCAATCCAATGCACATAAACAGCCAGCTTGTACGACAAGCTTGTACAAGAAATGGCTACAGAAAAGTTATTTTTAAAGAATTATACTAACCAAAGTAAAAAACCTAACAGTTAAATGACAACTGAGTTAGTAAAATGTCTGCATAAATAAATGCAGTAGCAGGAAAATAACTTCTTGTAGTCATTCTAAAGCAAGGATTATGAAATAATCCTATAACAATCCCCTTGTAACAGTGACCTTCCCAAATGAAAAAATGAACCAAACCCACTTGCTGCCTGGGGTGTCACTGGAGCTAAACCTCCTTCAGTGAATTTTGGTATGTTATGATTGGTTGTACATGTCTCTTTTGGTGTAGTTTGTTGCTATCCCAAGAGTAATGTTATTTGGAAAGAAGCTTTCATTTCCAATAAAAACAGCGGAAGCAGAAAACCAGTTTGTAAATTAATTTCCTTTTTTTAGGCAAACTTGATAGAGCACTGTAGCCCTTCAAAAGGCTACTTGCTTTCCTTCTGGAGCAGTTATGGTTGCTCATTCTTTTTTGTGGTTGAATTTTATGGCACCCATCCATTTGCCAACCTCAGCCACAAAAACCATGGGTGTTTTTAGTGATGTTGGGTTCTGTGGCAAAAGGGCTGACAGGAGCTTGGGTGCCTTTACATGCTAAAGTTCTGATATTGCTTTTCTCCTTCTGAGTGGTTTTTAAATTCTGTTTCCACTAGTGCATGTTATTTGAACTAAGAAAAGGAGAAGAGACTTCAAAGTAAATCTGTGAGTGAGATTGCTTTCTTCTCCTTTGAAAATATTTTTCTTTTTCTGAACTAAACCACAGATTGAAATCTTTAATATTTGTTTATTACCTTGAAAGTATGTGATATCAGAAGTGGCTTGGATTAGCTGAAAGGTTTGACTGGAGGACTCTTAATTTATGTTTCAGATTTTTCAAAACACCTTATTTTACTTGTTCAAAGAACAAGTAAAGTTCAAGAAGGTAATACCTTTTAAAATTGCCAAAACTTATTTTTCAGCAATTTTGAAATAAAATATGCTTTAAAAACCTCGTAACTATACACACACACACAACACACAGAAATATAAAGTACAAAACCTCACCCTCTTCCTTCTGAAAGGCTTCAAAAATTTCTGGCCAGCTTCACTTCAAAGACCAGGTGGTTTAGAGAGACCACCATCTAACTTTGAATTTCTGCTCAGTGTTGGGAAAAGGGCTCTCACATTTAAATGGCATACAATACAAAAAAATTGTACTTAGTTTTGCTCATGATGAATGTGAGTGGATAAATTCACCTGTTATTGCTAGAGAACGTGCATCAGTTTGGCCAGATAGAAATTTTTTCTTTCCTGTCTTGAATTACAAGTATAACACTTATTTTCAGAATCACTGTGGTTTGTGACACATAGAGGAATATGGTCCAAAAGAAATGCCAAACTGTTAGAGAGTCACACTGAGTGAACACAAATCCTGCAGTGTGCTAGACTCGTTATTTCCATAGCTTCTAAGGGAGAGAAAAGCAAATACCATAATCCTGCATGGCCAGCCTTCACAAAGTTAATTCCATTTCTTGAACACTTGTGATTGCCATGTCAGAATAGAATTTGGTATCATTCTTGCGGGTTTTTGGTTTCCCAGCTTATTTAAGGATGCTGTTACACAAGGACATGTTACATTAATCTACTTCACCAAATTAATACTTAAGTCTGACTTTGTTACTGCAGGAGTCGAGGAGGTCAAGGTTAACATGGCTCATGTTTATCCATTCTTCAGTAGTCAGATGCTGCCAGAGACTGTTTCATTCACTCCAATTAATCTTATTTTGGACGAGTGAGCTGTTTGAGCTGTGTCTTTACACTACAGTCCATTTAGCAACTTGCAGGGATATATTTCTGAAAGACCTCATCATTTGCAATTCTTCGGGCATGTGAGTCATGCCTGTAACTTTAGCTGGGGACTAAAAGTCTTTCTAAAGTGCTGTGGGGGTGTGGAGCTTCTCTGTCACACCAGTGGCAACGTCCTCTATTCTGAGTGCAGCTGGGAGCTAAGAGGAAATCTTACCCTGCCAGCATGAGGAGCTCCTACAACATGCATGGGCCAAGCTGCTCTGGGGATTTCCTGTTTGCTACTGTGAACACATCTTTTTAAACAACTTGCTTATAGTCAAGGCACTGAAGATGCAGTTTGACAGCAAAATCTTGTTTTTCTGATAATGGCAATCACATTGGAAGTGCTGGCTTAGAAATTCTTGTACCTCAGAAACTCTCAGATTTAGAAATCTCAGTCCCACAAAACTCTGTTTGGTGAATGTTGGTGCTAAAGTCAAATCTGGGTGCTTAGACCAGAGGTCTTAGCACCTGCCCATGCACAACAAGTGTATTCTTCCTGGCTTTCAGTGTATTGGAAGAACTTACTATAAAAATGCCGTTAAAAAAAAAAATAGAGAGAGAGAAGTTCAACATACCCAAAGATCTCAGCTTGTCCACACACAAAAATTAAGATGCAGTTCAGCAACAAACTGCCTGGTGATTGGAGGGGCTCTCTGGACACCTGAAGAATGTAAGTCAACTACAGTAGTAATGTCTCCTCCTTCCCCCTTTCACATCCAACATGATGCTTAGAGGTCAAACTGTGCCTCCTCCATCCAGGGGATGTTTTCCTTTCACTGGCATTGGAATATGGTGACATCACATACGTCATCGTCACTGAGGTCAGCATCGCCACCAGTGGTTGAAGTAGGTGTGAGATAATCAAAATCAGCACAAGTTTGGAAGCCAGAATATTTCATTTTACCTTGTGAACAATGTAATTCAAACTGACAAACTTTCAGGGTTTAGTTCAGTACAAAACTGCAGCCTTTGAGAAAGGCATTGGCATTAAGATGAATGCTGTCTTACCCAATCTTAGCTGAAACTTGAAATCCCTTTGGGGCACCTACTGCTGCTTATTGTTCCCATAATATTATCTAATACTTTAACACAGAGGCCAAGATTTCCAAGAGGAATTTAGTGCTTGCCATGATCCACACCGAGACACTTCAGAGATGCCTACAGGGAAATTTTGCTTTGTGCTTTCTGGAAGTCACATCCTTCAACTGAAAACCTGCAAATCCCGGAGATGCAAATCGTCAGATGCTTTTCAAAACCTTGTCACACTCAATATATAAAGACTGAATACAGAAGAGGGGAAAAATTTTAAGGGATATTAGAGATCATGAAAAATTAAGAAACTTCTGTATTTGCCTGTTACAAAAGTTACTTTTTGAGTGTTACGGTATTTTGCATTGCAAATTTAACTATCTCAAAATTATTTATCACTGCAAGTACAGTGAAGAAAACCAGGGAAAGAATTAGTTTTGTGTCCCTCAGCCCAGTGCTTGGCCTGTGAAATCAAGTGTGGTGCCACCTTTCTCTATTTGCAAACATCAAAATTCAAACAATAGTTTTAGAAGCACCTCCTTTTTCCCAGCCTCTCCACTTGACGTCATCCTGCCCTGTCCTTAGGACAATTGCAGTGTTTACCAGAAGTAAAATGTTTACATGCAAAGTGAGTGTTACATCCAGCATATTTGGTTACTGATCCTGCCTTCCTGAGTCTTGCTCTTTCTCCTCTCCTAGCCTGTTGCCTGCTGGAACTGTTGGGTCTGAATTCCTTCTAAAACCACTTTGTACTGATCAGATGAAATCATGCTACAAACCTATGTAAATCTTTTCCAAATATCTTTGAAACTGTGGCTGAACTATACAACTATGTCCCCTGTAACAGATAAGATTTTCAGTTTAATTCCAGTACCTTCATGTTTAGGTCTTTCTGGTTTGTAGTATGAGTTACCTTCCTCTGAAGGAAATTAAAAGAGAACATTAGAAGAGGATTTGGAAGACTGCTAACACATCTAGTCTGCTGAAGTGAAAAGTATAGAGGGAAAAATAAATGTACAACCCATTTAGAACTTAATATATCAGTGCTTTTGTAAAAATACAATTTGCCTCATTTTCTCAAGCACTCCTATAACCTTGGCACTCACATGAAGCTTATTGGTACAGACAGAAACTTCCTGATTAGACAGTTCATTAGCAGCAAGGTACAGAATACTAATTGCCAATTTTCATCTGCATTGACAAGGCCTGACCTAGCATTCATCTGATTGAAATTGCTTCCCTGGTGATGCCTCTTGCTTCCCTGCTTCTTGATTCTCAGCCACACACAATATGATAAAAACATGTTATTTCACAAAAATTCATCAAAGATAAGTGACTCAATCACACACTTTATTGACTTCTCAGGTCCCAGGGGAATCCTGTCCTACCTTGCACAGCTACTTTGTTTTGCCTATCTAGATGTAAAATACTCAGGAGAGACTTCATATGAAAGCCAAAACAGCTTTTATTGCTCCCACTATTTCTATCACATCCAAAATTAGATCTGTCTGAGCAAATCAGCTTGACGCTCCTGTAATCTTTTGTTAAATTTGTATTTTAGGTTGGCACACAGAAATCCCTCATTGCTCAGTAGGCTACCATGAGAGTCAAAAAAGTAGTCATAATTTCAGAAAATGTTTTACATTTAAGAAAGCAATATGCTTGGTGGGTCTTGCAAAATAATTTTACGTTTTCAGATAAAGTCCTTGAGTTTAATAAAAACATTAGCAATCTGAAAATAGGCAGAACCGGCAGGTTGTGCTCTGGTGCTTTACTCTGACTAAGACATAAAAGGAGCGAAGCAAGAGTTTAAAATCCCCAAAATTTGTACACCCTAATAAAAAGGAAAAGAAATCTCAAAAGAAGTAACATTTATAGACCAGTAAGTTAAATAAGTCATCAAATATTTGTCTCTGGAAAAGTAGTGCCCAAAGGAGATTCCAATTCTCTCTCACCCAGTTCTGTTGTGTGTGGTTAACTTTGCAAGTGTTGAAGGAAGTCAACACAATCAGAGTTGTTCTTGTTGCAAGGAGCCTAATTAAAATGCAAATAGATCTACAGTGGTTTTGTTAATGAGGTAAACAATTTCCTCTTACAATACGAGACCTTTCAGCCATCCCTTATTCACACTGGTTTGTACACTCATTACCCAATGTGCAACAAGCTGAAGAAAAAAAATTATCTGTCAGTTGTTCAGTGAAGAGGTACATAAAGTACCATAAACAGGAAGATGATCTGGATGACTTGGTCAGGTCCATTGTTCTAGGAAATTCCACCATCCTCAGTTTTCAATAAATGCTTCAGAAGGTATTTTAATGCCCAAACCAAAATGTCAGACCAGAGTGACTTCATGCTTGAATGCTCCATAGTTTTTTTATAAATGAAGTTCTCCCATTAGTGAACTGGGAACGCCAGTGAAATTTAGAATCCCAATTTCATCCCTGATGAAATTCAGCAAGAACTTAAGAGAATATGTACACAAGAAGCACCATTGAATACAAATAAGAAAATGGAAGACCCTAGGGCAAAACAGGGACTATTTTATAAATAGAGGCTTTCTGCATTAGGTATGCAGAACTGGGGACTGAGCTAAGGCTGGTGCTTGTGCAGGAAATCGAAATGCTATAGGAAATCTCTATATACAGAGAACCAGGAATATATGGTGGGAAGGGACCACCTGCCCAAAGCACATCTAGTTTGAGCAGGTCACAAAGGGCCACTGTCCAGATGAGTTCTGCGTATCCCAAACCTCGCTAGGGCAAATGTTATCTGCAGCTCACTCACTCTTCCACTCTTCCATGAAACCACTCACCTGTTCCTGACTATTACCAGTGCCTTACTTGCCAGTGAACAAAGGGATTTTTAATAAAAACTTCAGGTTAGTCAGCATCAGGCATTTTAAAAATTCACATCTTCCACTTGCAAGATAATTTTACACTTTACATTAATTACTTAACTATTCTAATTTCTGTTCATTTTGTAGTTTACACTAGAACAACCAAAACATTGGAAAAGAAGCACCAATTACTTAGGAAAATCACCTGTAAATATATTTGACCTAGAAGGCACAGGATGGCATCAATAAAAACTGCACTTTAAATTGGAGCAACACTGAATAATCAGAAAACATGCCTAGCAGTGAGAAGCAGAAGATACACAATTAATTAGTACTGCTGTCATCTGAAAATTGAAAACACTGCTTATATTAGTACTGCTGTCATCTGAAAATTGAAAACACTGCTTATATCAGGAAGCAAAAGATGTTAGATAATGAAATTAGTTGGACAGAGTTGCATAAAATGTCTTAGAAGAGATGATACTGACTGGTGTAGTCTGATACCACACCACTCTGTCATTATTGCACGGAAGCAATCAGAACAGAAAAGGCATCATGTAAGTGAAAGCAAATGACAACACAAACCCTTTTCCTGAGAAACTGGCGTAGCCTCTGACTTTTGTGACTGCAGAATCTCATTACAGCTAAGCTGTACTGAGAAAGCATAGAAATTACATTTAGATGTTATGTTTCACTGTGTACAAATGATATGCATGCAGAAATTCAAACCTCCTCCTGTAGGCAACTTCAAGAAATTAAGGCAGTGATAATTTTGTTTATTCCCGATGAAATTCTGGGATATGAACAGCTCATGAAGAAGAAGAAACATTTGAAAAAAGGCACTGGAAAATGCAGAGCAAAGTTTCAAACCAGCTGAAAAAAAGCAGCTCTTTTTGTTATTCTGAAAGTGATTACGTTTTAATAACTTTCAAAAGACCTAGGAGGTGTTCATATACTTGCTGGATGTTTTGTAAGTACCACAGAGTTGCAGCAGAGTAATTCCAATGTCAACATATGTGTTAACACAATACATTTAGGTTCTCAGGTTAGTGGCATATCCTCATGTCTGAGAACTGCTAAATTCCTTAGAGTACAGATTTTACAGGTACTTGTGCATCTTTCAGAAAAATATCCAGATTTAACAGATGTTACCGTTTTTATGAAGTACTTACCGTATATTCCTCAGAATTGAAAACTTTGTATTTGCTTAAGTTTGGAGTCTATCTTTCTGAATACTCACAGGATTTCTTTTTCAAACTGACTAGAATATGAATCCAGAAAACATTGTTGTTCTAAGTAAGTTATATAGTGACAAATTTAAATAATAATGCACTTAAAGCAGGCAATCAGCACTGAGCTAAACTGCATAATTTAGCCTGACAAAACAATTCCCTGATGACAGTGGTATTTTTATGCTCACGTTGTAATGATTATATATCTTACTGCATAATTTCAAGCAGAAATTAAATAGACAGACGGCAAGGAGAAGAAAACACCCAAACAACTACAAATGTAAATATAAAAGAAAGGGGATTATAAAAAGTGAAAGAGCTGAAAACTACAATTAGACATTTAATTATATTTATCTTGATAATTATCTAGTACTTTCCACTGGGACCCCTATTCATCATAATGTCCATAGCCAGGAAATCCAGCCTGGGGTGTCATCAGGGAGATCAGAGCTGGTGAGTGGGGTAGGGAGGCTCAGGGGAGTGGGAGGGTGGAGGATTCCTGGGAAGCAGATGATAGAGCACTGCTGGTGCCAGGAGAAGGGAGAGAGGGTCTGGAAAGATGTGCCACAAGGTCAGCAGTGCGTAAGTCCAGCTACACATAAATGAGATGGAAAATAAGGAGGAGCTTTGCTGCAGGAGAAATTTTGAAATCAATCGGTTCACTGAGCTTAATGAGTGATGTGAAAGTACTTACCTATTATAAACAGCTTTAGTGAATTGATGTTGGCATCAACAGTCTGCTCCCTACTCATCTGAAGCCTTCAGCATATACTTGGCTTTCAACTTATACTTTGTTCAGGTAAGTGTACATGTAAAATTAAACTCATTATCAAAGGCTTCCTGAACCAGGGATTAACATTCTGCTGAAGTGGGGAGGAAAAACACAATACCAAATGTATTGAGTGTTACCTGTTTGACAGTAACATAACATACCGATGACCAAGCTGATTTTTCAGGCTGTTCCTGGGCTTGGGAATGCCTGGATTCTCACTGGAGCAAGGACAGTAAGTGCCAAGAGCCAAAAACCAGGAGGATTGGTAGAGATGAAGGTGGTGGAAAGAGGAGATTCACTGCCAGACAGGCAGCTCACCTCTGTCCTGGCCTCAGAGCCAGAATGGTGCTGTGGCACTCACTGCTGTGGCACAGCTTCCCCACACTGGATGCACAGACTGGGTCTGTGAGGTACCACAGGGCCAGAGTTTGTACTGGATCATGGTGTGAATGCAGCTCCTGGGGCTGCTGCTGTCTGCCCTTACCTTCCGTTCTGCTAGAGCAGGACAAGGGCTTTATCTGTGAACAAAGCTGTGATCCACGGGTGAGGCTCTGCCCACAGACAGCGCTGGGCACGGACAGCACACTGCCTGTGCCACACACGGGTGAGGAGCTACCATGGCAGCTGGGACAGGCTCCCTGAGAACAGGCAGGCTGATGGCACTTAATACCAGCTATTTCATACCAGCCCTGGCTAAACCGAATGGAGTCCATACCCTGCTGCCATCCCCTTCTCTTATCGACACCTCCTGGTTCTGAAAGTGACTGCTTCCTCCATGAGCAGTTCAAGATTATAACACAACCTGGTGAAAGCTCAGAGGTGCTGTGCCAGCTCCTAGAAGTGTGCTTTTCAGTCACTGCAGAGTAAACAATACCAACAAAAAAAAAAATACTGAGGAAGAGAGCAGGCTAACACCTCGCTAACTAAAAAGGCTGAGGATGTGGATGTTTCAGAAAGCGGCGAGTGTTTGCACTGTGCTAGGAGTGCCGCGTAGCTGGGCTTTGGCGGCAGACAAGGAGCGATCAGTGTGGGCGCTGCGGGGACAGCCGGCCAGAGCATTCCCCTCGCCCGGCACAGGGACAGACTCCAGTCCAGCTCCACACAAATCTGCACCGGGTTTGAAAAATCACTCGGACCTGCCGAAGTAAAGCCGTAACAAGCACGAGTGCCTTGCGAAGCAGTGTCCGCAGTGAGCAGGCTGATGGGATGGCTCGTAGGGGGCTGGGTGCCCCGGGTGTGCCCCTAGCTTCAGACATGAGGAGAAAGCAGTGAGCATCAGCACCAGCCCTTGGACAACAGGCGGCTCGGCGGAGGATGTCCTATCAAGATGAATATGGCTCATTCAAGAATTAACTCTCTACTCATCTTCTACCTCAATTTTTTGCTGCTCATCCATTTAAAAAGTAAGATTTGCACTTTTTCTTATTGTTCTGACATGTCCTCTGGGGAGATGGTTAGACATTCACTTCTAGCAGAAAGCTTGTGTTGTCAGAAGGCTTTAAAAATTTGATGGAGATGCCAAAAAAATTTGGTCCATGAAACTAAGTTGTATGAACTCATTGCTTGATAGTTTTCCTGATTTTCATGCTTTGACCTTTTTTTTTTCAAATAAAGAATGAAGGCATTTTGTTGCTTTGCATATTCAAGGTACAGCAGTAAATTATTTTGCTAAAACTGTACCTATACTTTAAAGTCTGCTTTTTGATACCAGTCATTCAGTAAATCTAAATATTTCTGACTGAAATCTAGATTAATTTATCCTCTGCTTAAACTGTTCATGTTATGTTTTTTAGTAGTATTGCTTTATTATATACACTTTTTAAACTACAGCCTCTAGAAAAAGCAGTTATTAAACAACTGTGATGTATTTGGTGTTGAAAAATATGTCCATTATGAGGGAGCATGAAAGTCCAACTACTTTTATAGAGAAAAAAACGTTCCCAGCAGACTTCCACATAAACAGAAGTGTGCAAAATAGTGGAAGTCACAATGGGTTTCCTTGATAATTGTGTCAGATGGCTGAGAGTAAATACAAGCCAAGGAGGCTAAATGGCCTCAGCTGGTGAGGCTGCTGCGTGTGTATGAAAAGCAGCAGCTCTTGAACATGTTTAAAATGAAGATCTGCGGGATGTGTGCCTGAGGAGGCTGTTTGATTTGTGTCTGTTGGATGTGAATAGCAATAACACAAAGCTTTGAGCAGCTGCCATTAAACAAGAAGGCTTGGCATTAGAGTACAGTGTTGTGTAATCTGGGTCACCTTCTGTTGCTGCATCACTCAAATTGTTACTTGGACAGTTTACAGCCCAACATAAATTAAAGACTAAAAAGCAAACAGATGCAGTTGAATCAACCAGAACTGAAAAGAAAATCCCACACTTGAAAACATAGGAAAAATACAGAATGTCATAGAAACATCATTTTATGCTAGTGATTTTCTTTTTGGGGATGTACTGATGTGAATCAGGGACTGGACCTTAAAGACTGGACTTTTAACGTTCACAAAGCAATTTTCAAAGTCTACATCCTTTAGGATGAACAACCAGAAAGTCTCTAAGACAGAGTCTGCTATCTAAGTAAACGAAAGTAATAGAAGTAGTGTTAGTTAAGAAAATTTCATTTATCCATGATGCAGGCAAATCAGAACAAAATATAAAAGTTTTGGGAACAGGAATTAAAAGTTAAGTTCTTATAAATTAAGAAGGTCACATTAAAAACATGATGTACAAAGAAAACATTGCTAGAATGAAAACATGAAAAAAGCCCCAAAGAATCAGTTTAAAGAAAGAAGATAAATACAAGTTTTGGCTTTCACCTCGGGTGAGCTTTGCTCAATGCAGGATGCCAAATCAAGGAAAGTAATTGTATGTCATTTTATGCCTTCTCCTTAGCCCACTTCACTGGGATGACAGCTCGGATGTGGCACGGGTTTTCCCTGGGTTATGGCCATATGGCCAGTCTCAAGCAAAGGGCTTTTCAGTCTTGGAGAACTTTCTCAGGCAAAAGTGTGGCTGTTGCCACAGTGTGATACAATTTGCTATACCAGGATGGAGGAGCTGTACTGGGAGCCAGAATCAGGCTCAGGACCATATCTCTGTCTGTCAGTGCTGTATATTTAATGATCTTGATAGGTGTTTTCATTTTAGAAAGTTTGTACCCCATTTGAAACTGCTAACAGTTTCTGTTAATAAAAGCATAACTGTGAACAGATTAGCCAGAAATAGAAACAGAATTGACTGCAATTACTTCCCTACTTAAAAATTAAAGCTGAGAAAGTCCAAGACAAAAAAGCTGAGGATAAAATGGAACAGAGGTGAGTGAAGATATTTATAGAAGTTCTATCAGCCATTACGTTTTTAAAATCAATTTACTGGATTTGTCTTCCCCCAAAGGATTCTAATCTTAGGTCCTGCTTAAAGGCAGAATGTTCCTTATAACTATTTATTCTAAACAATTTGGAAAAGAAATAGTATTTAGAAGCCATGAACTCTGTATGCAAGCATTCAATACAAGTTGGGTTTATATGGCATTTTGTGAACATCATTTGTTTCTACAAATCTTACCAAATGAACTATTCACAGAAAATTAATCTGGGGGCATCCAGAGATGCCCAGCTCTGTGTGAGGAGGGACCATGAATCATTATGTACAACAGGAAGCATGTCCCAAATCCAGAACAATACTGATAACTCATTGCTGCTGTACTATTGTCTGACAGGAATTACAAGCATGAAACTGTGGGCAGAGAGTTGCTTATGAATAAGAGGAAGAGAAATTCTGATAAATACAGGTATATTTACACATCAGTTTTGGAAGTGATTCTGTCTGAAGTCAAGTTCAAAAACTTTTGATTCAACATTCAAGTACTGATTTTTTTAACAACTTTTACAATGCATTACCTATCACTACTGCAGAATTGTCCTCCTTTTGGGAAAAATGCAGAAAAATAATATTTTAAGATCAAAACTATTGCCCATATAAGCTGTGGATGTCTCATTTCTGAAAGTGTTCAAGGCCTGGCCTAGTGAAAGTTGTCCCTGCCCACAGCAGGGGTATTCAAACTAGTTGATCTTTAAGGTCTTTTCCAACCCAAACCATTCTGTGATTCTATTTTTCTCCATTTTAGTGACCTTTCAGCAGAGCTGATAAAACTTATTATTTACTTCAAAATGAGTGCTTCATAAATTGTTCAAATCTTCAGAAATTAAGAATAGAAATTCATTTGGGATTGCTGTTAATGTGAGCAAAATATCTGAGCTTTACTTGCTGCCTTTTTCCACCCCTCTGAGATGCAGGCACTATGCAATTTTTCCCCGTGGACAAGAACATAATTTCGCACAACTATTCCCATTACTCACGAAACTTCTAATTACTGCTTAATTACTGTGTCAGGAATAAAGCTCTGCTTATAAAGAGAGTTGTGGTTTTGCTCACCCTGCTCATCCCTCATGCACACTCGGATGATGTGAGGAGTTTTCCAGCAAAGTCTTGTTAGTGTGGTTTGATGAATTCACAGCCCATTTGGCTGCTCCTCATTAGCCCTCTGTGGAGCTGAGCCTGTCAGAGCTGCACTCTGAGCACAAGCACCAGCAGCCCTGCAGCCCTGCCTCCCTCCTGGCTGTCACACATTGCATCTGGAGCACAGCAAAAATGAAACGTCCTTCAGATGTCTGCCATCATCTCCAGGAAGTTAAAAGCAACAGCTTCTAGAGCCAGTTGTAATGGTGCTGGGTTGAGGTTTTTTTTTTCCTTTTCACGTATATATTTTGTTATGGATAACACCTCCATCTCTGGAATCAAATTAAATCTTAAGAATGAAAACTACTAGCCCTGTAACTTTAAAAAAAGGTAGTAACTTCTGCAAGATAAATGTGTAAAAGTGACATTAAGAACATCCCAGCCACAAGTGTACTTGAGCCACTCAGTTCAAATTCTTGCAAGGCATCCTTACAGTGCTACACCTACCATTCCAAGAACAGACTAAGGATCCAGGTTACACATCCCCTCTCTGCTGTGTGCTCTGTAACATGGGAACTGCCACTGCTGAGAACCCCTGGAGATTAAACATTTCCCCACATCCCATTTTGTCATTCAGAAATTACAGTGCAAGATATATGCTTCTTCAAAAATTTACCCCTCAAGTGACAGTGATTTTGGCAATACAGGACAAACCACTGAATTATGTATTCACAGTCACGAGACAAGAAGGGAATTCTGCAGCAAGGACATGGATCAATCTCTGTAAGCAGGTTGTTTGTGACTAATGACCTATTAGGAAAGAGTCTGATGGGCAGGAAAGGAGGTTGTGCAAAATGGTGTTTTATCATTCATGCTTAACCAGAAGCAGAGACCTCACACAGATCTTGAAACATTAATGTATGTGATCCTGTATCCATGATAATGTCCTGGAGAAACTGATGCTGGAAAGTTAAACCATTACATACAAACAGAGGATATAAACCTAATGTTTTAATATATACATAAACCTTTCATAGGTTTATGAATATATTAGAAGTTTACATATCTATCTATCTATCCATCTCTCCACAATTTTTTCTCCCTGTGTTACTTTGATAAACCTAAAGCACCTAGGGAGTCTTTTCCTTGTGCAAATCTCTACACCTTTTCCTCTCTGTTAGAGGAAGCTCAGAAAAAAACCAACCCAATGCTGTTTAAAGAGTGCTCAAATTTTCATGGCCAAATTGGGCACTTCCCCACTGAAAAGTTACAGGGAAAGGCAAATATTTTTCTGTTGTGTGTTGACAGTAAAATTACTTGCAAGGCACAGGAGAGCAATCAAACCACTGTTCAGTACTGGCTGTGTCCAGTTTTGAGTGCTGCTGTGAGCAAGAGAGAGGCAATTAGGAAAATGCTGGAAAGGGACAGCAAAAATAGGAAGACATTTAGAAAGATGTGCCCTCTGAGAAAGGGTCACAGGAAGAGAAGCCTGAGGGAAGACATGATTACAGTCTTACCTCCACAAAAGAGAATGGCAATCAAGGATGGTGATGAGATCAGTTCCTCTCTGTCACCTCTAGAAGGGCAGGCTCTGGAAAATAATAGATTCCACGTACATCAGGGAAGATTTGTGTGAACTTTCTCAACTGAAGGATAATTAAGACTCTATATCAGAACTTTTTAATGAATGGGTTAGATAAATATCTGCCAGAGATTGTCTAGATTGCTGTCTCACAGCTGGTGTTACACAGACCAGGGCAGTCAGCACCACCCTGGGGGGATCTGTGAAGGTCTCAGGGGACAGAGAGGCACAGCTGGGGATTTGCCCCAAGGGCTGTGGTGGCACTGAGGCTCCAGGGCAGCTCCAGCATGGCTCTGGGGCAGGGTGAGCAGATGGCTCCCTTCCCTTCTGCACAACTGGGGATTATGTGCTGTGCAAAACAAAGGCAGCCCTGAACCCAGCCCCCGTGTTGCAGCCAAAACAGAATTGTTGCCTAAATTTCAATGAGAAAATAGATTACTCTCATTCTTTGAGACATCAAGAACTCTTATTTTTTGGTACCCTAGACTTAAAATAAGCATTTTGGCTACTGAAGGCGCTGATTACAATGAGAATAGAAAGTACCCCCATGCTAGAGATCATGTAGTTTGATTTCCAGCTTTTGGAGTGAAATCACTTATATTTTTACTTGCATTTTGAGTATATTTGATGTGTTGGAAGTATGATGAAAGAAAATATAATTAATGAATGGATTATTAATATCAAAATTTTCATGGAATGGAATTTTCAAATGGAATGGAAAACAAGGACTGCCAGCTTCTCACTTCATATAAAAAAGCAAACAAAAACAAATAGCAGTAGATTCCTAGAAAACTGTTCTAACTGGCCATTCTGGATACAGTGCAACGAATTAACACTGATGTAGGTGTTCTGCTTCATCTTACAGAAGTTTAGCATTTTATTTTAATGGCAGCAAAAATCACTTATTTATGAAATACCAAGGTTTAAATATATATATCCAGCCAGCTACAAAGCAATAAATAAATATGTCTTAGTCCATGTTACTTAACTCTCTCTAATAAATAAGTTAGAGAAATAGCAACTTAAGTGCCTTTGATCCTGCCTACAGGGGCTTGCAGCCAAAGACCTCCCAGGGATACTCCTACTTTTGGGTTTGTTTTTGTAATTCACATCCCAGCATTAAGAAAATTTTTTAGACAATGCCTCAATCTCCAGGCAACCTTGAGTATTCCCTTTGCTCTTTGTAGTGGCCCAAAAATGTAAAAAACGTCCTGATACTTATATTTTCTAAGGGAAGCCTTTTAAATGAATTGACTCATCTGGAGCAAGGAGATAAATGATACATATTATTTTCCAGATTGATATCACAGATTAATTTGTTGGTTTTAGGGACTGACATGCTTTGTCAGTTCTCACTGTATTTCTCTGTTTCCTCAGCCATTACCAGTGCTATGTGGTATGAAAGCGCTCTCACACCAGCAAACAGCAAAAAACCCCAACAACCCAGATGAACCCTTTCCCAATGAGATTCTTATGTTTACTTTATATTGATTATCTCTTATTCACCCATAAAATGGGTCAACAGGAAGCTGCTTCCATCTTTTGACAAAGACTGCAGCTGACAGGAGCTCTGGGCGGGCACCACGCAGCTGCCACTGCAGCTCTGCAGGGCTCCCCCAGGCCCAGCAAAACGTCCCTCTCCAGGCATCAACAAAACAAGGCTGCTGCAACTTCAGGGTTAGGGCAGCTTCTGCCTGCCTAGAATCTAATCAGCGGGGACAGAAATCAGAATATTTCAAGGGCTAAATATTTCTGTGGGTTGAAAAGGGGCATGGGCTGCTAACCCATTACAGTGTCCCCTCTCCAGCAGCTAAGGATCAGGGCACTTGCCTGGTGCATCCTTCTGTGCTGGGAGATGCTGTGCCTGAGTAATTGTGGCCTGGGTGGATGCTGGCAGGCAAGAGGAGAAACTCTTTGCTTCTTTTTACTGCTCTTGCTTGCCTGCCCAAGGCTGAGCATCCTGGCAGCCTAGTCCTTTAAACATTTCCTTGAATAATGAGACAGACAAAGCATCTTTAACTGCATTAGTCAGAGACTTTGCAGACAGGACACATTGCTTCAAAGTGCCCTCAATCACAGTGATTGAGATCAAGGCTGTGAGTAAACAAACAAAACTTTGTACCCCTCCCTTAGAGCTCAGCCATGGACACAATGGCCTGACAGTTCCTTTGCTGAGGTTTCTGAGAGGTCCAACTTTGTTCCTATACTGTGGTGCTACCAAAGTCTGACTGTCCTCTGAAATAAAGGCCAGAGATGCTCTAACTCACATCCAGACTGCCAGGGAGGCTACAGGCAGCATAAGAGGCAGTGTACACTGGCCACATTCTTCCCCTGACAGTTCCAGTCTCCTTGTTGAGGTTTCCAGCAGGATGATACAGAACACTTCATTAGCTCTTTCTTCCACAAGGAGGGCCCTAGCTCTGAATTTGACTGTGACACATTTCTTTCCTTCTTTGAATGTGAGCTAGAGGACTTTGAAAACAACATGATTTGACAGGAAGCCAAAGCAAGGACTCAGAATGATAGACATGCATCAGTCTGCAAGGACCCAAGCAACTGCAATTTAAGTAACCTGCACTGACAGATTACTCACAGCAGGGAACCCAAAACTCTCACTGTAATAATGTAGCCTTGAAAAGACATCTGTATACAGCAGTAGCTTCAGAGGTGTTTAGCTAAGCTTTGTGGCAATTTGTAGGTGCTTGCAAAGCTGTGATACCGCTCCCAGCATGGCAAACCATCCATGAGTCTGAACACAGTGAGTGTCCACACAGCTAAAAGAAGAGATCAGGCTCTGTTATCTGCAGTGAAGAGCCTGCAGTATAACTCACCACCCCCCCAACAGCTGGAAAGAGAGCCCCTGAGAGTGTGTCTGAACAAATACACATCACCTTTCTGCTCCTTGGGCATCAGCCACCTCTGCTGCAGGAAGGGTGCAGCTGTGCTGGCTGTAAGAAAGGCAAAAACACTACAGAGGTCTGACACGGGGTAAAGAAATCCTAACTGTGCCTGCTCTTTTCCAACAGCCCCCTAACTTCCTCTGATAACCTCATAAATAACATGCAGAGAGAGAAGGCACCAATCTTGTGAAATAAGAAAACAGAGGCCGCATCACAAAAGAAATGTGCAATTCCAGGGAGTGACACTGATGTATCAGAGAGTGCACCAGAGCTGTTAAACGGGATGAAAATATGCAAGGCCCTTGTAAGTTCTTTTCTCTGTTCAATCTTAAAAGAATTCTGAAAACCAGCCTCCACTTATTCCTACCACAAAATTTAGGAAAATATGAAAAAAACTTTTGTGGAAGGATAATCCAAGAATTTTTGATCCCTGTCTTTATATATATTTGGAGCAGAATGCAAGTAGGTGCCTCTGCAATGCAACAGCAAAAAGCAAATGTCTGGCCATCATTTTGTAGGACTACCAATTCAGTTTTTCTAACTAAATCCATCCCTTTTCTCTCATTAAATACAGCTGACATTTGTAATTCAAGTTGTAATACTAATGGTACTGAACATTTTGCAAGCCTCAATCCATGTAAAAATGCCCTCAGTTTGATATAGCAAGAACTATCTGTTCTGTTTTCTCATGAGTATGTCTTAAATGTCTGATTCAATTTAGTCTAACATCTTCCCATTTTAGAGCTCATGGAAAAGTGCAAGAAAATTAAAGTTACTAAAATCAACTGCCATTTTCACATTCAAAAGGCTATATCCAAAGAATATTGTGTTTCCTAAAAAACAAGTGGGCAACATGGGATTGCCACCATTTTCCACAGCAGTGAAGTGACAAGACTGAGAGGTGTTTGGAACAAAACTTTAAAGGAATTAAACAGGAGAAGGAAGAATTGACACTGAACACCTTTGAAGGATCTGGATATAAAAATCTTTCCAGCAAGCAGACTGACCTAATGATCTGACAAGTGATAGAAAGGAATAAAAAAGGGAGAAATTTAGTTCTCTGCACACAGCAGAACAAAATCAGATCTATTTTTACAGTGCTTCTATTACAGCCTTAAAGCCATAAACACTCCATTCTTCATTTTGTTTGGGGAATTGCCCACAGATTCATGCAGGCACTTTGTGTTTCCAGAGATCTCTGTCAGTGTTCTCACTGCCCAGGGACCAAGGCAAATACCCTACAGTGGCCCTCTTCTATTCCCAGCCAACACATCCAAGCTGGCAATGGTTTTGCTGCGATCACACAGCTATATGTTGCCCATAATTCTCCTATTCCACAAGGAAACTTGAGCAGAGTCAATTTCAGTTTTATTTTTTCTGGTTTAACCTCCTAAATCCATTCATTTTGGTGAAGATGTTGTGTTATGTCCAGTAACCAACGACCAGCATGGCTTTGCTTATGAAACTAGAAAGTCAGGGCTTGCAATCAAGAGTGGTTTCTTTACAAAGAGATGGAGAATGATGTCTTTTGAGATATTTGAGATTTTGAGATTGATACTTTGGCTGGCAACAATTACTCTGTTATATTTCAGCTCTTAAACTAAACTTTGAGGGAACTGCATTCTTCAATGCTATTAGAAGCAAATGGAGACTGTTATTACACTTTCTGAGATTTTTGTGCAAGAGATAAGCAGCATCACAAATGCGTTTGCATCTTGAATTGCACAATTTCTTCTTTGGACTAACATAAAAACATGTTGTAGAGGGTACTCACACAACAGCTGCCAATGCTATTTAATCGTGCTTCATTTTCAGACATATTGTGTCAACATTTCTACAGACAGGGGAACCCTTTTCTTACTTTTATTAGCATAACTGCAAACACCCAGAGAGCTGAATTTTCCTGTCTTTTAAACCTGCACATCTTTTATGCAAGGGCTCTGAATCAGCCTGAAGAATTCTGGGTCTTCATGGGTGACTGCTTCTTTTCTGCAATCCCTGATGAGCACCAACACTTTCATTAACCACAGGCATGTGGTTACACATGCTTACAGTAAACCTGGCTTTCCAAAAATAAGAAATTTGTACTAAATCATTACAGAAAGTTCCGAGAAGTAGTCACATACTAGGCAATGGGTGCTGAGCTTTCTGCTCTAGTTGATGCAATGGCTTGGACTGGATGATCACCAATAGTCCCTTCCAACACATTCTATTCCATGTGAACCACTGGGGTTTTAGCTGAGCCCACTGCTACAATGCTGGTAAAGCGGTCACGTCAGGGAGCGTATCAGAAGTGCTGTCTCACCAAGTCTGACACGTTTTTTGCCATTCAGTAATAAAAGGTCTTTAGAGTTTGTTGGAAGCTGGTTAGTGACAGGAAAAATTGTGAAGTGGAAAGTATGAGGGAAGAGACTGCAATGGCTATTTCAGACTTCTTTTGAAAACAAACAAACAAACACTTACTAGATTAATTGAAAAAAAAAAAAAAAGAAAAAGCCTCCACTGTGTTACCACTGTAGTGCAGACTCAGTTACTATCTCTTCAGGACTCCCTGCAAAGCAGTAGGAATGTGAATGTGGCCCTGAATAAAACCCCATTCTCAGAAATGTATCCAGATATCAAGGATGAGAACAATCTTAACGTAGAGGAAACTCATATGTGCACAACAGGGCTTGAATTCTATCATAAATGTTCAGCTACCACAGGGACATCTGTAAAACTTGTCACTTGCCTTTAAAAAAAGTCTAGTGTTTTTAAAATCTTGACCTTGATGAGAGGTCCACTGATTCAGCCTTTCAAACTGCAGTCATGCCCTATTCCAGCTATTATATGCCTCATTTCTGTTAATCTTCTCTAATTAGTTCTGCTTCTCAAGTGAAGTCTTAGAATCTAACATTTTCCTGTGCTAATACCAAGGGCTTTGCTTTCATGTTCAAGGTCAGTCCAGCATTTCACCTTGTAAAACTCGTTTGTCCTCCCTGCACTTACACTTGTACATTGAGTTTGAGTTTAGACATCAGTTTAGACTCTCTCAAAGACATTTGCTGGCTTTAAAGCTATCCTTAAAGGTGTGGTCATGCCCATCACAGTCATACAAGTGTAGAGGAACAGACTTCTTTTAGATTCTTTCCCTTGCAAATATGCAGAGAAAATTTCTCCCATGAAAATAATTCCAGCTTTTTCCTTGTGAGGTATTTTTCATGTTTTACAATGTAAAAGCACATTGGGCCTCAGAGCCTGCAAGAAGGCACGTGACAGTTTTATAGGTGAGAATGCTGAGCTGAGAAGGGCAAGGTGAATACCTTGCTTGCAGTAAGAGAGCTGTGAACACAATCCAAGTGATCTCCCTGTTCAAATCACTAAATTTAGATCTTGTGTTTCTCCCTTCACATGTTATACACACACATTAATATAGATATGTATTAGCAGGAGGACACACATACAGTTTTCCAGATTCTTCTTGTGTCTGAGAGATCTGTATTATGGCAAGCATTTCCTCTTTAAGATGGCATTATTGTTTGCTCACTCTAATAACAAATGGAGGCACTTTTTGTATGTGCAATTTCCATTGCTGACTGTAAGAATTTACATATCACTTCTTTCATCTGATCACTCTTAGCTGCCTCTTTTGCAGGGACCAGGTCACTTGCCATCCCACAGCCCTTCCTTTGTGAGGATTGGAGAGATCCAGCCTTTACTAGAGGCACATGAAGGCTGAGGTGTGAACACTAATGGGAGGAGGCATCTGAGCCCCAGGCAAGAAACACACTCTTCTCCAGCTGATGCTCAATCCAAAATGGCAGACTATTTTCAGGTTAAAAAACCTTAACTGGGCAAGGGGGAAAAGTCAGCCTTCAGTGATATATAACCTAGGCTACAATCAGTTTAAGCAGCTTCCTTTGAACATTGCTGCTGCTGCAGCTGGGGATAAAATTTGCAGTTCATCTAAACAGGTCACTCAGGCTTGATGCTTTCATACTTAATGCTGTAATGAATTGCATATAAGCATAACCCAGCAATAGGATAATGGTAGAAAAGCAAACATTTTTATGGTTCAGTTATTTCATATGCAACAAGTAAGAAAATCTGTTAACAATTCAACCTACCTCCTTAAAATAAATTAGAATAAATATGTAAATGCAATATATGGAAAATACTTGGCCTCTTCAATTTTGAATAGTTAACACTTAATTCTTGTATCTGAAAATATAATCCCTGAAGTATTTGGTGGAGTTTATGGAACTAATTATGAGTCAGTTTTTCTTAAACCTCTCCAGTGGGATTTATAATGTTATTTAGAAATCATTGACAACAGGGTGTCTGTTTTTCCAGAACTGCAATATATTGACAAATGTCCATCTAAACCCTCTTATATCCAATTATTCTGATGTCCAGAAAAAGGACAGAAATAGTTGAAAACCCTTTCGTTCTCCCCATCTCTAAGGCTGAGGAGGAAGGAATAGCATATGCACAAAGACCAAATTCACAGATTTTCTGCAAGACCAGTGACTAATTTTAAAACCTGCAAACTGTTCTAAAGGTTAGCACCTCACTCTGCACAAGCCTTCAGTGGAGATGTACTGTAATACAGGGCTTTGGTACCAGAATTTAGCCCCAGATGAGCTGCACTTCTGTACTTTGCTCATCTTGTGACAATGTGTCACCTTTCAAAGGCTATTTCAGAAAAAAAACACACTGTGGAGGTAAATTGTGCCTTAACTCTGAACTGATTTGGGAGCAGGACACTCAGCACCTTTCAGTGCTGACTATCCACAAGCAGAGGTCTTGTCTCATGACACCTAATAAAGTGTCTGGCAATCACATCAAGTGGGAAAACCCTTTACCTTCCCTCAGTGGGCAATGCAATGTCTTTCCTCCCTGAGGTACACAGTTTAGAAGGAGAAAAAAGTATTAGGGAGCATCATCTAGGAGATGATATGGGACAAGAGTAATGGGCAAAAGACATCCTCACAAACTGCTTCTCTAAGTTCTTCTTCACCTCCAAGTTGTCATCCAGACATGTTCCTAGTGCAGTAACTTAATTACCTCCACTTTATTCTCTCTTGCTCAGCCCATGGTGACAATGGTTTTATCATGGAAATATTTTCTCTAGAGAGCACTCTGAGTACTGACAGCTCTTTTCTCTTTCCCTCCTTCACACTGTCACCCTTCTATATTTGCCTTGACACTGTCTTCACATTGTCCTGACATTGTTCTGACAGTTAAGAAAACTCAATCACTGCAGCAAACAGCCATGGCAGTGCGGAGAAGAAAAATGAAAACTGTTATGAAAATTGTTGATGAACTGTGACGATTTATAAGCTAGTCAAAACAAGATTTTGCTTTTTCTAAACCACATTCCTAGTGAGTTTTTAATAAAAAGCTGATTTAAGAAAGTCTTCAGCCAAGGCTGGCAAAAGTAACCTCAAAGGCAATTGGCAGTTATGGGCTCTGTACCTGAAATTCAGACGTTCCTAGATAACAATCCCTCTTACTGCCATGAGTTCAGGTGATGGGAGATACTTCAGCCCATCTCCTGGGGAGCAGGGATGCTGAATTACTGTGAAATGCTGCCTTGGAACTCTCCAGCTACACTTTCTCCCAAGTATGCCAAACTGGGATCCCTTCTGGGGGGCAACCAGAAAAGAAAGGCCACAGAAAAAAGAAATCAGGTTAGCTAGAGCTTTAGTTCCCTTTGCTAATAATAAAGTAGAATTTTGTTTTGTTGGCTCACAAATTAGAAGAGAGGAGCCTAGAAAGAAAGCATATCAATCAGTCTGACAAATGCCAAATATTGTGATAACAGGTAAAAAACCCCAGCACCAGTGGGGTAAGTTTAGTATCTACTTCTCTGTTTGAATTAAACTTCTGAGCAACTCCTTAACTGGGTACAGCATGGACATACTAAAGTGCTGTACTTGACAAGTTAAGCTTTGTGATTCTACAATTCGACAAAATTACTGTTGATTTGAGTAGGAATTCTGATCATCAGGAACCATGTGGGGAGGGTTGATGGGTTTTATTTTGTGGTTTGTTCATTTGATTTTTTTAGAAAATAAATCCCTGCATATATAGTTTTGATACTAGTTCAAATTCTTAGTAGTTAAAAGAACACCTAGGTAATAAAAAAATTACCTAAAAAAACTACTTTATACTATCTTGGCATGCATACAATCCACATCTTACCTGAAAAGTGCAGTTAAAGTTCATCCCTCGCAGAGCAGAAGCTCATCAACACTGCTCTGTAGGGTACCTGTGGTGTTCCCTGGAGCTCACACAAGCACTGCTTCTCCAGGAGGAGCATCTTTTCCCCTCTTCCTCTCCATTACTGCAGATTAATGTCTTCTCCCTAAATAAATTAGGGAGGGAAGCCACCTGAAGCTTTTTCCCTTTGCCTCAGAGCCCCTGGGAACAGCAGGGCTGGTGGGCAGGCACTGCTCCTCTCCTCAGAGAGAGAGGCTCTTCTCCAACACCTCCCAAACTGCAGGGCCATCCTGGCACCCAGCAGCCAAATGAGGTGGCACAGGCATGGGCTCCAGGGCTCCATGAGACCTTGGCCCAATCTCCCTGCAGGTCCCTGAGCCAGGAGGAGCAGGGGCCTGGAGGTGCTCATTTGTGACCTGCTGACAGACCTGCCCCTGCCCCTGCACATGCACCCCAACAGGAATGTGACCCACCGGGCTGGGGAGAGAAACCCTCTGCTTTCCGAGAGCTAACCTGTGAATGCAATTCAGCAAATCCTGAATATATTTCTGCCACACATCCCTAAGATTGCAGTGTGAAGAAAATGACAGTCAAGCTTCTTATGAGACCAGAACTTACAGAAATAAGCATCTCTCAGTCAATTAATACAATTTTTTTGACGGCAAGGATGAATCAACACATGCTAAGAGTAAAGTGAACATGCAGACATGCAGATTGATGCTCACATGGTTAATTTTTATGGCTAATTTCATATGTTTAATCATGATGAACATAGCACAGGTAAGAAAAAAACAGAACAGAGGCAAAATTAGCCTAAAGAGTCGAGGCAGAAACAATATGCTTCCATTTATCCAAAGAGAAAATTAAGCTTCAAATGCTTCTGCCTGAATCCACTTGATAAAGCATGGTCTTGATACAATTAAGAAAATGGCACAAAAGAAAGGACTCCAAATAAGTGCAAACACTTCTGAATCACAGAATATAGTATTTATTCTAAATGCTATATTGGATGGTTATACTCCAACTGCTCTGGCAAGCTGAACAACAAACATTTTGGTGCTTCCTTCCTACACTTTAATGTCTACAAGCTCCCTTTATTATTTATGGCATAATATTTGATACAGTAGGCTATCATGGTCAAATCAATACCAAAGTGCCTTGAAAAAGACACCAGAGCTGAACCCCTAATTAAGTACAATATTTTGTTCCTTTTAAATGAGATACTGTTTGAGGAGTACAGTAACAGTGCCTTGTTCTGTTCAAGGTATCTATAATTAATAACCCAAATGATCAAAGGAAATGTGATCCTAAGAGGAAATGGCTTTTGAGGATCCCTAGGTATTAAGTACTGAGAACTACTTTTCAATCTGTTCTGCAGCCTCTCAGCACACTATGATGTGTGATGCCCTTTGGGATCATAAAACAAGCCCCATCATAGATCTCTCTGAAAAAAAATACTCCCAGCAAGATAGTCACTAGATATTTATAACTTATTCATTATTGCCATGAAATCTTTGCTAATTTTTTTTTCTGGCCAGACCCTTACTGTCACACAGATCTCCTTTATTTATTTAGCACAATTTAACATAAAGCAGGGCAGGATGCTGCCCTATAATGTACCCTGTACTGGCAGGTCTGGACTGATACTGTGACAAAGGCCCCTTCCCCCAAAATAGGATATTTCTTTTGGATTTTTCATCATTGTGTGGCACCAAAGTTTCTTGAGATGGAGTAAGCACCTGGATGTCAAGCCATGGAGGCTTTAGTTCCCTGCTCCTGCTTGCTGATCTTTTATTTTCCATTCACCAGCCACCACACCACCAACACCCAGAGCTCTCCCCGTGTCTTTAGAGCAGATTTGGGTGAAACAAACCCCCCCTGTCACTGCAATAGGACGGCTAAATCTGATATCCAGGGGAATAGCAGGCCAGAGCAGTGTCATCGTCCTGTGGATCATCCTGAGGAGTGTGAGCACTTCAGCAGAGCTCAGAGGCATCTGTGTTATCCTGTGGAACTGGTGCCATGGCTGACATTGTGTCCTGGGGCTACAATTACTGTGGGCTCACTCACCAGCCACAAAAACTTACTGTAATTTCCCATCCCTGCCCTGGAAATCCAAGTCTGCTCTGGATCAGGCCTCAGAGGAAGAAAAGTAGAATGCATGGAAAAAAATCTAAGGCAGGGAAGGGAGAACTAGGAAAGGAATGAGAGATGAGGACTTAGATCTACCTCTTCCATACATTAAATAGAGAAAATAAAGGAGAAATAAATGCGGAAATAGAAATTTAAATTTAAAAAGCCATCAAGAAACTACTCTACTATACTGACTGCTACTGGTGAATAAACATTCATTCATTTATTCATGGTTTAAAATTTTTCATCATTTTACTGGCAAAAATGGTACTGATCTAATTTTGATAAAGGCTTGCTGGACACCTCTTTACTTGTAGCAGATATTTAATGCCCTAGTGGCAAGTGTTTTTTATTCTAAAGCATGTCATCACATTAACCTTTAACAATTTGACTTTTAGTGATATTCTTCTAATATGGAAGGCTTATTTCTTAGCATATTCCCCCAAGGAAGACTCCTGGGCATACCCTGATGCTGATGAATATTCTGGTTTTACTTCTAAAGTGAAGCATCTTAAAAAGGTTTAAGGGAAAGGTATCCCTAATTACATAGTGGGTTTTCAATACCTACTTTTCTTTTGGGACAGTTGCTCCTCCTCAGTGCTTCTGAGCTTGCTCTGGAAATAAGAAGTGGTAAAACCATGAAACAAATTCATTCTTGTTGTGTTGCAAGTCAGTGGAGTTTTTAGGTTGTTACAATACAGTCTGCAGGTCAGGAAAGCTGCCACAGATTTTGTATCAGAGCCATGACTGTGTTCACTTTCATGGGCCAGTGGAACTAGTGTTCAGAAGGGCAGCCCACTGCAGAAGTTCCCATGATAATTTCCCTCTGCTGGGCCTAGGACTGATTTCTGTCTCTGTGAAGTTGATGAAGGCAACTTGTGCAGCTCAGGATCACATCACAACGATGTGTTATGCCCTTGGCTCTAGGGGAAGCTGCCCTCAGCACAGGGGCTCAGCAGGACAGCTGAGGAAATTTGGGTTATGCCAGTTCCCTGTGACACTCCAGCCTGTCCCAAAACACAGGAGCTGCGACTTTCCCCAAGCAGTCTTGAAACCCCAGTTGGTAATTAGTTCATGTTGAGCTAATTGTAGGTGATTTCTATTGAAAATAATTTAGCACATAACAGAAAGGGCTGGAATGTGAACTCTTCTACAAAGTTCATGCTGGAAAAGCATGGCCTTGCTTTCTCTGTACTTACTGCCCATTGTAGTCACACTGAAGTTTTCTTCTGAGTCCTGTGGCATTCAAAGCACAGTGCGCTGCATTTCCAGCCACATAATGCTGATCTGTCACAGGGCTGCTCACTTTTTTTAAGTCTAGGGAGACAGGAGAAGCAGCATCATGACTTTGATATGCTGCAGTTTGAAGTCATCAGGAACATCTAGTCTTCAGTTGTGTTACTGAGAACCTACTGCAGGCAATCTCAACATCTGCACATATCAGAACATGGCTTTACACCCAGAGACTTTATGAGTCGCCCCATGTTGCAGGCTGATATGATGAATTCCTAACAATCAGGGCTTTAAGCTTATCCAGTTATGACTCACAGAAAGAATCCTACCTGGGTCAGTGTTACAGACATTTGAGGCTACATTTTAAAGTCACAACAACTTTACATGCCACTGTATTATCAGAATCACTGTTTCATGCTCTTTTCATATTAAAAAAAAGGAAAGAAGTAATGAATGGCAGAACCACAGCTAAAGGAGACTGAAGAGGGTATCTTGTAATGCCTTTCAAATGCAAACAACATATGGACCCAGAATCTGGACATTAAAAAATTTGGTACTCAGTTTTTAGCCCCTCTACTGGAGGGATTCTTAGCAGCATTTGGCAGCATTTCTGAGTGCCTTTTCTCTCCTGTGTTAGTGGTGGAGCACAGTGGGAGCCAGGCTGCTTGCATGTTCTCACCTAAACCAAACCTCAGCACTGCAATTCAGCAATAGCTGGTCTGCTTGAGGGGCAGCACCCCCAGCTCAGCCAAGCCCTCAGCTCCTTCCTGAGGCTGAGTTCAGGAGGAGCCAGCAGCTCAGTGGCAGCTGGAGGCCTCTGTCTTACAAAAATGCCTTAAACTCTTTCTGGACTCCAGAGAAGCTGTGAGACCTTGTGTCTCTCAAGGTGAGATTTGGCCTCTTCGAGAGACAAACTTCTCCTTTGCTCCATATTTTCCACTATTTGGAATTCACACAGAAGCAGGAGCAACTGGATTTCACCCAAATTCACAAACTGACAGTTTTTTGCTGTGTTACTCCTTCTGTGCTCCTGAAAATCCCCCCCTGATGCAGAGAAGGAAACTATACCTTGGTCTTTCTGCAACCCCTTCTAGCTCTGGCACCATTTCCCTTGTTATTTTGCCAGGCATCCACTTTCCAGGTGTACACGTTGTCCTTCCTTCCTGGCACAGCTGCAAATACAGCTGGTATCTTCCCAACTGCAAGCACTGCTTTCATCTTTCCTCTTCCCCAGCATCACCTGCACCTCTCAGTGTGTTCTGACATTGGGTTTACAAACAGCAGATTGAGCTTCCATTAATTTTACAAGACTTGATGTAGATGCTTGTGGCTTTAGGGACCAAGGCAGGAGCAACACCTCTCGCAAAGGCACCACAAATCCACCCATCCAAACAAGTTCATCTAGGCATGCCAAGAAACCTCAAAGGCAATCCAGGATAACATTTTAAAGTGTAAGACATAATTCACACCCCTAACTAAACCACTAAGGTTATCTCTCTCTATTTCTGGCAAAACCTTTCATCTCACAGGAGAGATCTTTACACATGTGGCTCTGTATCCTGAGGATGTCCCCAGCTTTAATGAAGCCTTAAGAGCAGTTCAGGCAGGAAAGGTATTGATTGAATCCTTGGGACAAAGACATTGAACCCACAAAATCGCCAAATCTTTCCTATAAGCAATCAAGCTTATTACTTAAATAAAATTGCTTCAGATTTTCAGCAAAATAAATTTTCTATGTTCTTTACCTCTGAAGAGCTGATAGAAAGGCAAGTTTGAAGCTGACCCACATGTTCCCAGTACCATGTATTGCAGTTGCTGCTCACCTGTCTATTTACCTCCTATGTCCCTGTGTGGAGCAGCCCTGTTCTGTACTATTAAGAATAAATTCTGCTGTGTACCTCAACTGAAAAAAAAATTCAGCACTTCAAGAGGGACAAGGAATACCTCACTATACTTGTGTTGCTTCTCTTCTGCAGATTTAGAAGATAAAAACGAGGACAAATATAATGAAACTCTTAAAAGGGAGAGCTACATTCAGGGAGTGTGTACAGTAGCAAGGGTTGCACAACAGAGATCAATTCAGTTTCTACATCTATGTCCACATCATTTATTGCAATGGATATCAGCTGCCTCCTGGCCTGATCAGCCACTGTTCTACATCTTAGACAAACAAAAATATCCGTGCACAGTAAAAGCAGGATGATCACTGTACACTACTACCTTAAACTGCAGTGCTGTAGTGCTAAATGTAAAGAAGCAGAGCATAAAATCTTTCATTCTCATTAGAAACCAGTCTATTTGCATTGCTAGTAGCACTGTGCCTTGATGTCCAATTGAACCAAAAATCCTCCAAACTCAATGCATAGGAGCCCTGTTGAGCTCCTAGGCCTGATTCTGCTCCTGTTCCCAGCACAAACACTAGGGTATGATGCCAAATAAAGTGAAAGCCAAAAATTATTTAGAGTAAAGAAGGCGTTTACCTCATTTTTGTTTATTTGGGACAGCTGATGCCATTGCTGTGGTGCTCAGTGCAGTCAGTGGGGGCAGTTGTAAGTGCTGCTGCTGCTGCAGTGCTCATGGGCTAAAGAGTCTGGGGTGGCACAAAAAAAGACAGTGAAGGACAATGACAGCCAGATAGAGACTAACTGCCTTTATTCTCAGGGACCAGCAGCAAGTCAGTGTGAACAGAAAAGTTTAGGGAAGAGTGAAATGCAGACATTGGTTTAATAAGCAGTTCTGTAATTTCAATCACAAATAGCTTTAAAGTGTTGCCTAAACAACATTTTAAAATTTTAATGCTATTCTATTGTTACTCTTACATTAATGTACCATACTTTTTCTTCAGAAAATAAGTTAATTTACTTTCCTTGATTTTGCTGATACAAATGTACCTAAACCCAAATTTGGCTTTTTTGATAGCAATGGAATATTTGTGTAACTGCCCTTTTTCTTTCCTGCCTGTGTGTGGTGCTGGTTACTATGGTAATAAACGTGACTCAAGATTTAAAGCCTGAAAGTGGTTTCTATAACAACATGCTAGGATGTTTTGGACACACAATCATAGTTAAAGATTCAGGATTAACTCTTTATGACCACAGTATTTGCAGACACAAGAAGTGCTTGCTGGTTTGGCAAAAGTTTGATCATCCCTTCCCAAAGTAGGATTTTCCATTGAGCAGATTGAGTAATAATGATTCCAGCTGTGGAGACAGCAGGGAGGGTCTGGGGGCTGATGACTTCCTCTCAGGTGAAGCTTGCAAAGGACAAATGGCACCACACTAACTACAAGGTGCTCATCACAGTGAATAATTTAAATGCTAATATAAATGTATTGGGAGATGGGAAGGTGTAAAATTGTATTAGTGCAACACTTAGAAAGTTTGAGACTGTGTGGAAAACCTGTTCACATGGAAAAACTACTTTGAGGGCTAAGATAGCCCCTTACCTGGCTCTGTTTTATTCAGAACATGGTTTCCTCTCCTTTCCTTCCCCATCTGCCAAATGCTGATGCAGGAGTGACATCTTTGCCTTTCAGTCCATGGTAAAGGTACCTGATCCCAACCTCTGTCCCTGCTGATTATGCAGCTGTGCTTATCTCTTCCCTAGTTATTCATGATACATTAAGATTGAACATTTATCTGCACACCCACAACTTTCTAAGGCTGTCTTTGCAGGGAAGCTATTGTCATAGTGATGAATTGTATTTTTTGTGTCACAGTGCACTGCAGATAAATGGAGAGAGGATTAGTTACACCAAAGCCACAGCTCCTCAATGCAGCAGTAAATGCCTTGGGCAATATTTTAATATTTCCAGTTAAATGATAATTATTTCAAGATCTCAGTATAGTAACAGAGCTTGATATTTCAGTGACACAGATTCACACACTTGTTTTAAAATCCCAAGGGCAGGTTTCAAACAAGTAATGAGCACAAGAATTGAAGGTTCATGTTTCTGACTCCAGCCACTGGGCTATCTAAACCCTTGCTACCATCATGTTATCCTGTGACTTTTTTGGTGAGCTGATTTGATCACAATGTAAGCCTTTAGCTGTGAACAAATGCTGTATGCTGGTTTTGATTCAACAGTATGCAGACTGAAGTAACAGCACTAAGAGAAGCAGTGGTTGCTTCATTTGTGATCTAATTTTCTTTCTAGTGACTGACCACCAACAAGATGTCAATTATGTATGCCATTCCAACAAATTAAAAAAAAAAAACCAACCAAAACTCCTCCCACAAAAAAAAACAAACCAAAACAAAACCAAAAAACAACAACAACAACAACAAAAACAAACAAAAAACCAAACAAACTCACAGGTAACACATTTTCTGATGTTGGAGTTGGGGTTTTTTATAGACCCAAAAATCTTGCTATTGCAACTCAATCCTTCTTTCCTTAAGATTATTTTTAAAATTTAATCTCGCAACTCATAGACCAGGGGTTTTTTTGCTATCCATTTCTTCCCAAAATGTATGACTTAATAAAAAGTCAGGTTTCCTTGTGAACTGCTTTATCTGCACTGGCTGGTGTAGCTTCCTATGTTTTAATTCAAATGTGTAAAGTAATAACTCTTTCTTAAAAAAAAAGGAAAGGAAACAATTCCTCAAAGCACAGTAAAATCATCAGTGATGATGACTATACGGGTATCAAGAAATTCTCCACCATATCATAGATTTTTTTTCCCCTAGAAAATAGATTGGCTCTGTTGAGAAGGTCAGAAAATCTTGCAGCATATGTAAAAGATTCCGAAGTTGTTAGTGTTGAGAGCTTCTATGAAGCTCAGAGTCCTCCTTCAGGGGCAGAAGGCACATTTGAGGAACAGCACTGCAAATTACAAGCAGCCTTCAGGCACAATGAGATGATTAGTAAAGTGCAGGCATGGCCACAGCCAAGTGAGCTCTGGTTCATAACAGCGTGATTAGCAGTGATTGAAATTTAAATTTAAATGCTGCCACTGATTATGATATTTCACCAACTCGTAGGAAGAGTCATGTCCTGAAAGAACAAGTCTTTGCTGAAAGACATTTTTTACACAAAGGACTCAAAACAGATTGCAAAGGATTTATCTAGGGGCTTTGAGTGGCTGAGATTGCTAATTGTCAGAATCTGGGATCATCGATTCACTTTACTTTTGATCTTATCAACCTAACTTAGAAGAATATTTCGAAAAATGGACATGAACTCAGTAAATCTCTGATTCAAACAGGATGTAGAACAAAACACCTCGAAATTGTCAGGAAAGATATGCAGATGAGCTTTTCAAAATTACCTGCTTTACTGAGGAGCAATGGTTTAACAGATAACCAGATTATCTGTGCCAAAATGCTTTGGCCATTTCAAAATCCCTTCCCTGTTTATGATAACTTTTCCCTAATTCAATTTTGGCCTACCTTCATTGACATGCATTTCTAACATCATAAAAATTGTTTTGTATCACTACGGTAGTTTCTGATCATTCAGAAGCCTTTACCAGCCAAAATCATGCATTTTTAGTGCTGATTAGCTGTATGTGCTGAATTATTCATACACTAACACGATCAATTAATTTAAATAATCTTATCCAGAAGCAAGAAACCAAAACTGTCTTTTTCTTGGCATTTCTTATATTAAGTTATTTGTGCCAGTTCCTGTAATAGCTGCAGGTATGGCCATGTTTCTGGTAGTATAGGTGATGTGCCAGTAGATGGCAAGCTTTACTGCAAAGAATTTCACTGCCAACCATCTCATCTGCAATCTGCATCTCAAGGATTTAACCATGGGGCAAAACGCTTGGCACTAAATCCTCTCATAATTAGATTAAAGTACCACTGTTTATAAAGAGACTGATAATTACCTCAAGTGTCAGTCAGTGTAAATCCAAAGCAATCAGCATTTTGTTTCCATTTTTCCTAATGCTATGTACAAGTTTTAAGACTCTGTCAGAACAAGTCACTGCTGAAGTGACCTTAATTGCTTAGGAACGAACAACTACTCCTCTGCACATCTGAGGCAAAACATGAGGCTTTTCCTGGTTATCCTTCCACAACCTGGCCAAAAACCAAGCTCCACTGAAATATTTCTGTCCCTTTACAGCTCTTTCTGTGAATGCAGAAGAGAATATTCTTTAGGCATCTGCTCTAACTGAGACAGTCTTTGCATCATCACATTGCATCACAGGGCATGCAGAGCTTCCAGCTGCCATGCTCTTCATCCTCCTTCCATGCAGCTCTCAGTTCAGGAGGTTCTCAAACCTGTCCTTCCACATCACTCCAGAGTGGCAGGGAAACTCAGTTTCCACAGGGCAGCAAGGGAGGTAGTGCAAATAACTTACCTGAAATAGGTGGAAAATGGTGTTTGAACTAGCAGTCCAGAATCCAAGGATTAGCTGAAGCACATCATTCAGGAGCATGAT
>VWZS01008230.1:3172214-3383236 GCA_013397075.1 Rhabdornis inornatus | reverse complement strand
AAAAAAAAAAAAGTCCTTTTTTTAGTACTCTTAGGAGAATAAATGGAAATGTCCAGGTGAACTGCCTACCATTTGATAACCATGGTGTGACAACTGCATAGCTTTGATGATACCTTTTTGAGATGCAGTTTTGCTGCTGAGACAAACTGCTACAGAGTACCCTTAAACTCTTGGTCACAGACTTTAAACCACAACTAAGCTAAAACTCAGCATGGTTACATCTCTGCTAAGACCTTCAGAACTCTTGTGTTCCTCAAAAACTATACAAATAATAAAAACTATGGCATGGTGCATTAGAATAAAGAGAGAACGCCATAGATGTTGCTCTTTCACTATAAACTTGTACAAATCAGACAGGAGTATCCTCTAGGGAGTATTGGATTTATTGAATTGTCTGTTGGAAATTTCTGCATTAGAAATTCATTTTATGAAAGCTACAAAAGTTGAAATTAAAATACTGCTTAAAAAAAAAAATCCATGAAAGGTTTTCTGGTTTTCCCATAGTGATGTCACCCTGGAGACAGATTGGTTGCCTTCACTACATACAGACAGTGCTTTTAGGGCTGTCTTTCTCCTTTCCTCATTTTCCCTCCACTCTTTACTGCCTTGGAGAGCTATGGAGCTTTTAACCAGTGCTCACAGCTACTCTTGCTATCAAAACTGCAGACTGGCAAAGGCATCATGTCCTCACACAGTCATTAGAACAAACTCAGCCTGTTGCATGCAAATTATCTCTGGAAAAGCAGTAATAATTAACTAAAGTGCTTCTCGTGTCACTGTGGTCCTGTGTAAGAAAGCACTCGAATGATTGACCTCACCTCTTGTAGCTTACACAGTAAAACAGTTAGACAACATTATAACTTGATCATAATTAATTTCTTCAAATTTGCAGTGTTTCCCCAAACATGCACTTTAATGAATTTTAAGTAGGTACACAGACTGAAAGGAAAGGTCTCTAAAGTTGTGCAAGGAAAATACAGGATGTAGAAGTTCCTAAGGAGCACAGTTTTGTTCATTTTAACTGTAATTAATAGACTGCAGTAAAGTCTGTATTATCCAGGCTAAAGAAAAAACCTAAATGCAGGGGTAAAGCACAAAATCATGTAAACCAGGACATCAGAACATACATGAGAGTGTGCTGATGAACAGAAGGGTCTGAATTGCTGCTGACAGTGGTGCAGGTCAGTACACATGACCAATGTCTTTAATTTTTGGGTTCAGTGAGAGCTCTGAGCTGGAGCAAGTGCAACCAACATTGCATCAGGATGAAATATCTGCTCTCAAAACTGATTATTAATAGGTTTGGGGATGGTCATTTTAAAGGCAGGCTAATCCAAAGGTACTATTTTTGTCCTGTTTTCTTTCAGAGAACATGAGGTGAAACTCCAGCTCTCCTCCTGCTAATCAATATTTAGCTTGCTTTCTATGTAATCCTTAAGACCACTGTTGCTACCAATGTTACTACATAAATCTCTATTCCCCTTGTTCAAACAAAAGTATTAATTAGTTATCTGGCTCAGTAAATGTATCTATTCATGAACATCAAGATCACGCAGACTGGTGCTGCTAATTCTCAGAGGCACTGCTGCTCCTGTGTACACCTCAAGTCAGAAAGCACCAGTCATGCACAGATAATTTTTCAGCCTTTCCATTTATTATCTTAGCATCAAATCTACACAAGCAGTCTTTCCTGAGCTAGTTAAGCCTTCTGATACTCTCTTCTTCCACTTCCCCCCTCTAGGAGAAAAACAGATTAAATTGTATTATATATTAAAATGCACACTATGGAAACACACCATGACCAGTCAGTTTGTATTCTCTGACACTCCCCATGGTTGGTTGGTTGGTATCCTCAGGTGACCAACCCTAGCCTCTTCCTTTTCCAGGGATCTGTCCCAGGCCTTTATCAGCATTGGTCTAACTCCAGTTATTGGAGTCTCCATCTCTGCTCACCACTTCTCTTTCAGTGCCCCATCTCTACTGTGTCTGCTCTCCTAAATCTCAGTTCAAGTGCCGGGAAGAAATTAAGAGACTGCTGGTAGATGGGTCTGAATTCCTCTGAGAAGTTCAGCTCACCCACAGCACCCTGTTTGCACGAACATACACTATTCTGCTGCTGTAGAAGACACATACCCTTCATATCTCCAAACAAAACTCCAGACTAAAAGTATAAAACAAATAGTAATTTAAAAATATGTTTACAGGACTTACATATAGATAATTTAATGCAACTTTTGTGCTTCAGCTCATAAGTCTTCCTCTTACAAATTGCCTTCCCTCCTAAAGGAACATTCATCTACGTTTCACACAGTCATGGCCCAGATACAGCTGCTTCAGTGTATCCCAGTGGTGGATTCTGAACAGTGCTGGTAACAGCTCACCCTCCTTGACTAGGAAGTGAGAAGTAGCTCTTGCTATTGTTATTCTTGACAGCTGCAAGGCAACTCCAAGTGGCCTTTAATTACTGACAGAAGCTCAGTTCCCAGAGGGTAAGGGAGTAGGGAACATCTTTACACCATGTTCACCATGTCCTTCCAGCTTCAGAGGCTGGAAGGCTCTCACAGGGCTGTTTTGCACCTCAGGTGTTTGGTAGATTCTTTGTGGTGGAGATGCTGTACACCTGTGAAATTACTATTTATAATCAGCAAATCAAAATCAAGGTGCCTGATGGTTTGTTTATTTGAGCTATAACTGCATCTGAGTAATTTAGCTTGTGAAACCCAATGCAAAAAGACATCCACCACAAAAGAATGGTACCAACACAAAAGTGGTATCAAACTAAAAAAAGTGGTTTATCTCCTTTCTCTAGTAACAAAAAAAAAAAAAAAGAAACAAAAATCTTAAATATACCTAAATGTGTTCCATATTTATGGATATCAGTTGACAACAACCAATATTGTCTCAACTATACTCTTAATATAGTGTTAAACAATCCTGACACTCCAGACCACAGCTGCTGAAAGAGGCGAGAACAGGAAATCACAACCTACTCAAGTTTTCATAATTGTTTTCATTTTACATTCATTAGTCCACTAATGCATCACACAGTTGCCAGTCCTGTTTTCTTCTCAATAGCCAGCAATTGGAGCTGTTGGTTTTGAAGCACAGTTGTGTTAAGAACTACACTTCTTTCACTGTTGATTACTCCCAGTGCTGTGGAAGTCCTCAGGATTTTCTGTGTTTCTTTCCTAGAATCCCTTTGCATGAGGAATGATTCCAGGTGCCTGTCAAACTCTTGCCAAAAGAACTCTACATGTATTGCTGGTCATAAAGATGACCCCTGCCTTTGTCCAGATGCATCAGTGGACAGCGTGGAGGAACTCTGCAACAAAACCTCCAACCCTTGCTCCTCGAACCCTTGTCTCCAAAACGCTACCTGCCTAGGCTCTGCTGGGAACCTCAGCTTTACCTGCAAGTGCCCCGCTGGGTATAATGGACCTACCTGTGAAAGAGCTGCCAGTGGCTGTGAGACCAACCCGTGTGAGCACGGAGGCACCTGCCAGAGCAGCCTGGCGGGGCCCACCTGCCTCTGCAGCGCCGGCTACACCGGGGCGCTGTGCGAGAGAGATCTGGACGAGTGCATCTCGGAGCCGTGCCGCAACGGAGCCCTGTGCAGGGACGGCGTGGATGAGTACTCCTGCTACTGTGTCCCAGGCTACCAGGGCAAGCACTGCGACCTGGAGGTGAACGAATGTGCCTCGGAGCCCTGCCTGAACGGGGCAATGTGCCTCAACCAGATAGGCCATTATGACTGCATCTGTCCCCTTGGCTACACAGGTAAGCCCTATTAAAGCAACTTTTCCTTTGGGTTGTGCAGAACTATTACTTTTTGTCTTCTTTTTTTCTCTTCACTCAGAGTCAGGATTAAAAGCATGAAAGACAGAATTTCATGTTTGGACTTAGTTGTTTATTAATTCTTATCTATAGCACAGCGAGTGCTACAGCATTTCTAGCTAACAAGCTAAAGATGAAGAAATGGCGATATATCTTGCTCGTTACAAGGTCTTTTAAGGCCTAATTGTCCAATTAAAAGCTAACACCTAGATTATTTTTACTTTTGACCCAATGACCAAACACCTATGACCTGCAGTGTGGCATTTTCTATCCAATTAAAAAGTACTACCTAAACCCAAGAAGAAGGTGAAGAAAGAAAGAAAATTTCTGCCCTAAAACCCCCATCTTGTCCCATACCTATTACTATATTCTTAAACCCCAAATTCCAAACCCTTCACCATGTGATATTACATACTTCTATTCAAACTACACACCAGTGATTCTAGTTCTATCATTCAGTTTTGGAAGCCTTCTCCAAGGCCTCAGGTCAAAAGCAGTGTTCTTTTGGGGGTCAGTGCCTGACAGCACAGAAAGTTCAAAACTCCCAGTTTCCAGGGTTCCAACACAGAATCATCATAACTCACATTCCAGGTTCAACCCCCTCGCCCACACATGTATTTAGCCATATCTGTATTACCACCTTCCCTTCAGCTTTGGCACCACTGGCTGTTGGTACATTATGAATAACCACATCACTGTGAACTACTGATACCAGAAAGAGAAGGATTAAAGAAATCTCACATTTACCAAAATCTACACAGCAGTTTTCTGAACACCAAGCTATGTCACAGGGCTGGGTGGACTTTGCTTTTAAAAGAAACATTCTCAAAATGCTTTCTTCAGAGTGCTATATCTAGTTTTTTTCTAAGGATCAAAACCTATGTTTGACAGATTTAAAAATTACATCCAAGTAGACAAATGCTACCCTTAAACTTAGACATTTCACACTAAATTTTTCTCATCTGCCCTTCCCAGAAACAAAGGACTCATTTGCAAACAGAACATTATGTAAGTTACATAGAAAAGCGTTGTGTTCCCGAACTGCCCATTTTTTGATAATCCCATTTTATGTAGCTCAATTTTTTAAGTAGAGGTGTGATTTTTCTTCCCTATTTCCTTTACTAGAAAGCATGTTATTCTTGTTGGAAGACAGCTACCTACAAATTTCAAAGCTATATTCAGGAGTAGGACTGTGAGAGGTAGCACACTGAATCATTAAAAGGAGAAAAGGGGAGGTATTTTAGTGATAGATTGCCAGTCAGGTAAGCAAAGGAAAAGAAACAGTAATACAGCAAAAAGGGCAGAAAAACCAGCTATTGCTTCAAGTAATTCAAATGAATAAGAAATAAGAGATGTGGTTTACAGCTCCATCCCCAAATCCCCATGCAGGAGGGGAAGTCAGAGGTAAAAAGCAGCTTTCCTGTGTCTAACACGGCACTCATTGGAAGGCAGCCCTCAGTTAATATCCCTTATGAGCACAGAGAATGTTATTTGAAGGAAGCTCGTTACCTTACTGCCACCCCGCTGCTGCCAGGGGGTGTCGGAGCCCAGGCCAGCTGAGGAGAAAACTACACAACTGGGGGAAAGCCAAAGAGCAGAAGGAAGGAAAAACCTATTAACAACCAGCATGGTTACTCTGCAATGATCAGACTTAGCCCAGACCTCCTGTTGTATTCAGGAAACTGTACTTGTTTAACTGGCGCTGTTAGTGGGGTCCAGGCCTGGATCCACAGCTCAGAAACTTGGTTTGAAAGAGTCAGAATATACACCTTAGAGACAAAGGGAGAGAAAACATAATGAAATAGTGAAGCCCAAACAAAAAGAAATAAAAAATTTAGGTCAACACAAACTGCTGATGGAAACTTGCTCTGCTGGAGTCGCTCCACTTTCATCATGAAATTCTGCTGTTTCCCAAGATGATGCTCATTTCTCTCACCAAAAAAAGTCACCAAAGCTCCACACTTTGCACAAGCAGAGTTAAAAAATGAGGAGAGGACCAAGGAAGGAGAAAAGGTCTAAAATACACAGGAGAAGGGGCTGCAGTGTTTTGACATATAGCTCTGACAGCGCTTCCAGCAGCAAAGAGACTAAGCACAGGAATTCTATAGAGGAGTAGCAGACCATTCCTCCAGCAGTCAAACATCAGCTTTAAAAAGCTACTTAACAAAATGATTTATCAGAAGCATTCTTTTTTGTTGTTTTTTACACCTTGCTGTGAGTTGTGCTAAATGCACAAGCCAGAGGGATTACTGGATGAAAGCCTCGAGGTGTCCCTAGTGGTAATAAAATCCCTCATTTACCCTGTCAGGGGATCTAACCAACCATTATTATCCTGGCCTGACACCATGAATTACTGTGGGAAGTCATCCAGCCTCATCTCATTTCCCTAAGATGTAAAACCAGGTTATATCTCTTGATGTGCAAGTAAAGAAGGTATAGTAAATCTATAGCTGCAATGTTAACCAAATGCATGAGTTACTGGCTGCTGTTGCTACCTGTTTCATGGACTATGACTGCTATTCTGTGTGATTGGTATGCTGCAGCACTTCTTAAAATAGCTGAGAAATGTCACACATAATTCTTACACAAATGGAAGAGGTTAGAACACACCAAGAGCCAAAGACTGGAAAATTTAGCATGAAATCCGCAGTTTCTATGATAATGTTCTGCATGTGTGAAATTATTTACAAGACATGTGTCCCACAGCTGTTAAATAATGAAGTTCAATTGGTTTGTTGAAGTTTTGCTGGCTAGCCTAATCAATGGCATTTTCTCCTCCATTGAACTAATTGCACTCGCTTTAAATTCACCCCAACAGAGCATGGTGTAAGAGCCTGTTATTACTCACAGCTATGTGCGTTAATTACCTTGCTGAAGTCAGTCCTCCATTGCCAGTGAACATTCCAGTGTGAACTCTCAGGAGCGGATGGCAGTTCCAAAACCCAGTCTCAGTCTAAGACAGCAAGAGAAAGCATTTCAGTGGCAGACAAAATAGGTGCAATGAGCTGGATTTGTTCTTTGTGCAATACTTTTTACTATGGGGTAACCATCACTGCAATGACGTCTGTAGAATCTGAGGAACTCACTCCTGATAGATCTCCAAGTTTTCATTCAGTATTCTCATCAATAATGTATGTGCTATGCAAATATTAAGAAAAGATGCATCATAAGTAGTCTTAGGCACTTAAAGGCAAGCAGAGGCACAGCAGCTCTACCATGGGATGAAAAACCTCAAGTAGAGATCTCACTTCCCATCAAGGTCATGTCCATGTCATTGGGGATGTAATAGCAAACAACATGCTCCATCTAACAGCAACTGCCAGCAGTGCAAAGCCTGTTTCCTTCCTCAGCTTTCCAGTTCCAAACCAGCACTCCCCACCTTGTGTCTGAGCCAGCCCAGGTATTCAGCTCTGCTGAGATGCCCAAGCTCAAAACGGACAAGCCTTGATCAAAGAAACACAACTTCTCCCTCTGTCCAATTTTTGATGTAACTCTCTTCCTGTCACTTCAAGCCTGGTGCCTATAAAATAGCCATGTGACACTCTCCATTCAAATAATGGCAAACAAGATTATTTTATTCAGAATGAGGAATTTGGGGACAGCCCTCTGGACCTGCTGGGCCTGAGCACAGCATTTTAGTGCAGGAGAGCAGAAAGGGTGAGCGGGTTACCAATTTCCACCCATACTAAGAATGTGCAGATCCTCATGGAAGTACACTGAGCCTGCAAATCCCTAGTATCTTTGGCCAGAAAGTGATTTTACACTCCATCTGTAGGCATTCAAGTTTGAAAACATTGGCTGTGTGTCCTTCATCCTCACTTGTGTTTACTTTTATTGGCTGGGGCTGTAGAAAGAAGTGCACAGTAGGACTCATTGGAGAAGAAAGGAGTATAAGAAATAACCCTGGTTCTTCAGAGAAACTGCTAAAGTTATGAATGTGACTTCTCCCCACCTTCCCAGCTTTTCAGTTGAGACCATTTGTGTGGTTTGGTACATGCTGGGATGCTCAGCCTGCTCCAGGACAGCCCGGGGTGCCTCAGCTCGTGGTGGTGCAGCTCTGTGCAATAACTGCGGTGGGGCTCCTTGGCGCGCTCCTTCCCGCCTGGCATATGATATTTGGCATACAGCATATTTATGACAGAATGTTAGACTGAGGTGAAAATGCAGATCTAATCTTTTCATCTCTCTTCTACACATCTATGAAAGTCTGACAGGAGACTCAGCAGAGGCTAGGAAGGGATTCCCCCTGTCTGCATGGCAGATCACATTGGCTGGATGCATTATGCAGGGAGAAGTTTTCTTCTGAGGCAACATTGCCGAAGGCAGGTTACTGGGCTTGATAGATTAAAGACATGAACCAAAACAACAACGCTATGTTCTCATGTTAATTGTCAGGCTGTTCTCAGGCCTGTAGTTTTAAATTTGGCTGAGCTGAGGATCAGTTGAACAGGGCTTGTTTTGTCACATGATTTTTAGTGTTCGCAGTAAGCTGTTAACAAGCTCTGGCAGATTTACGGTCACTAGACACACTTCTGCAAACACATTGTTTATAATTACAGTGAATTCACAGGGCAATGACCACAGAGGGACTGCTTACTATATCTGGCTGTAATGTACATTACCATAAAGCCATAAGAGAGTGTTCCTGTGCTGGGCTTTCGTGGCAGGCTCCCACTGAAAATAGTGGTTAGCTGAGCAGTGAACCTTGAACTGGGGGCATGCCACTGGCAGCTCCTCCATCCACTATGTGGTCTCAAGGAACTATTTTTCAACTGCTGAAAACAGGAACTTGCACTTTAATGTAAAAAGACAATGAAAAACAGTTATGAGTCAACATCTGCAATCTTTGGTTTGGCATTTTAAGATATTTCCTGGTACTTATCCATAGTACAGATTTATTCTTTTAAAACAAAGATGCTCACAAGCATCAAAATAAATTATTCATGAAGTAACAGTGCTAAATGTTATCAATCTCTGTGTTTTAAGAAAGCTGCTCAGAATTATAATGTACAAATTCCACAGCAATACAGAGCTGACAAAAGGAGCATAAATAAAGAATTAAAGGTGAGCTCCTAAATGAATTGCAGGAGTGATACCCATCATCAAACATGCCTGTTCTCTCTTTTGAAGGTCTACAAGTCTATCTTGTACTGAAAACTTCACTTTTACAAAAAAAAAAGAAGAAAAAAGAACCGATTCTCAGGGCTTCAGTTTTTCTTTCAAGTAGGAAATTCCCCTGTAAACTTTTCAATACTGCTGCTACTTCAATAGGCCAAATAAAAAATAAGGAAATTCACTTCAAAGCAGCTTCTTCGTTATAATTTGCCACTTTGCATCTGTTTTGTGGCTGATATCGTAGCTACTGAAACAAACTGACTCGGCAGTTGAAAATAATTTGAAAATATTACTCTATTGCTCAAAACACTAAATAAGTGCATAAGCATACAAAACCCTGAAATAATCAAAGCTGCAAGGCATTAGTTATTAAATTTTCTTCATGTCTCCTGGATTGTGCTAGAGATAAGAAAAAGGAGTGTATATTTAATCTGCCAACTATCACAAACAGCTGTAAAGTCATATTAGAACTGATTTACTTCCAGCAATTATCTCTGAAGAGCAGCTCCAAGATTCTGACCTGCTGCAAACATGGTACCATAGACCCATTTACTTGTAATTTGATAAGCCTTAAAAAATTAAGCAATAATCCACTGCCAAACGAGAGACTTCCCAATGAATTCAATCAACTATGAATTGTCCATTTAAAGGCCAACTTTAAATGGATTCTTAGGAGATCAATAAACCGCTGGTCTCTTTGTAAACAGGATAGGAGAATCGTTTGAATAAACTGAAAATCAGTTTGTCCTGTCTCCATGTTCAAGCTAACAGAAAAAGTTATTTTACCTGTTCTTGTGAAAACAACTGGCTTGTTCTTTTGCAAATTCTGCCAAGCCTTGAAAAAACTAGTTGTGCAAGGCACATTGAGGAAGAAATGCCAAATAAAAAAAAAAAGATTATGTGACTATTGTACTTCAGGCTAGTTCTTGCTGAGATTTCCAAAGCTGTCTCCTAAGCCTGGGGTTTATTTTCTCTGCTTTTGAAGGTACGAACTGCGAGGTGGAAATCGATGAGTGCTCGTCCCAGCCATGCCTGAACGGGGGCACCTGCCACGATTCCCTGGGGAGCTTCTCCTGCTCGTGCGCGCGGGGCTTCCTGGGGGACCTCTGCGACACCGACATGGACGAGTGCTCCAGCCAGCCCTGCCTCCACGGGGGACACTGCACGGACGGGGCCGGCGGGTACGTCTGCCAGCCCTGGCCCAGGTGCTCCTGGCGCTGCCCTTTGCACATGGGAACACAGCAGGAGCCTGCCTGGCCTGCTAGCCAAATTCTAGACTTCACTCCTTGGTCCTGCACTAGTTTCAGTTTCTACTTGAAAACAATTAAAGAACGCCACTCTGGTGTCAGAGCCAATGGGACAACAAAGTATTCATGGCAAAGACTGACCGAGAAGTGTATTTTTCATATTCGTACTTTAAGTATTTACAACATGCTGTTTTCCTGGCTGTTAGTACTGTCATTTAGATATAAATTCTGTTTCTAATGCTTACCAAACTTTAGTTTCCAAGAAATATGTGAGACTGTATAAAACTGAATTTGCTAGCAGCAGCTGCCCACACTGACAGACAGAAGGATTAGAAGAGAGAGGCAGAGAAAAACTGTAATAACTGTAACCATAGTAATAGATGGCATTAGGAAATATGTCAGAAACTTTACAGGTATATAAGTAAACAAGTACAACAGTTACTTGTTCAAAACAACTTGTAGTCCATGGGCAAAAAAATAACAGTAGTAATTAAAAAAAAAAAAAAAGACAATACAAGGCAATGGAAAAGTTAGGTTCTCCACCAACTAGTACTGGCCCCACACAGAGGTCCAAGCAGAGCTCTGGCATTCACTCACCAATACTGGATTTTCTGGCTCAGCATGAGCTTCCCAAACTGAACACACATATATAAGCTCAGGCTAAAAGCTCCCCAGTGTATTCATGCAGGTGCTCCTCTTGCCAGTATAGGATTTGTTCTTTATTGTGTATTTTCCAGTTTTTATAAAGCAGTTTTGAAGACTTTGGTGCCCCAAAAATTAGACCAGAAGTCATGTCAGCAAAAAGGTGCTTGCCTTGAGTGAGCGGGTAAGAGATCACATTCTGGGAATGAGTTTTTGTGCAGTGTGGTAACATGGCACCAGCCTTGTGGAGCTTCTTTTCAGCAGTGCTGAATGGCTCTGAGCAGGACAAAGCAATTTATTATTTCCCAGTGTAGCTAAAGCATGAGCTAGCAGTGAGAGGGGGTCACCTTGGACCTGACTCACTCACAGACCTGTGCAGTAACCTGGAAGCCTTTTGAGGATACATGTGTGAGGTGAGCAACTGGGATGCTCATTCAGGCCAGACTTAATCCTGCTTACTTTTCTCCTGGCTTTTAAATCTGAGGTACATGCAATTTTAATTGGCTTGCAATACTGCAGGGTATCTGGAGAACAACTGGAGCTCCTTCTGTATTTGTTATGTGATGGAAAGGAATGGACAAAAAAGCAATTCAAAAGAGAAGGGTGTCCAGCAAGTTCCTTTCTTTTGTGTAGTTTTGGAGATAAATGAAAAATTGTGTTATTTAAGTAAAGAGTTTTCCTTTTCTGACTACCTACAGTTCAGCTGAGGCTTAGGTGTCTGCCACCATCTCTCATAGAAATGCATACCAGGCAATGGATTTGGCACAAAAAGCTGTAAATACAAACATCAAACCAAATTCTCTCACAAATTTCAGAATCACCTTCCAGTGATGTTTCATGAACGCAACAAAGTATGAGCTGATCTCTTAAAAAAAACGTTTTCACATAAATAAGCACTCTTATTTAAACTCAACATTTAACAGACTTAGCTGGACTACAAAACCTAGTGTGCCTAGGCACAGAGGATACCTCTGCATGCTCCATGTCTTTTTTCCATAGGAAATATTCCCAGGAGCTCCAATGTCCATAGGAGATTCCAAAGGAAAGAATGCCTGCAAATATTGCTTTCTGCAGATTGTGAGAGCATCAAACAAGAAGTCAAAAGAATATGCTAGGTAGAGCATCTAATTATCACTTTTACTATAAAAAGCCATCTGCCTGCTCACAAGCAGGACACCATCCAGAGTCCCTGAAGGTTGACAGCAATGTCAAATGCTAAAAGATACCCAAGAAAAAGGCACACAGGTGGGGGGGCAGTGAGTTCTGCATATTTCTCCCTGTTCCACGATTCTGAACCAAAGGGAAAAGTAGCTTGGACACAGGCAGGAAAGAAAGCTTTCATCGCAAAGCTGAACAGCACCAATCTGAAGGTGCATGGGAGGAATGTGTGAAAAACTCAGCAGAAGAAGGAGACTTCAGGTTTGAGAACATATCTCAGAATAAAAATTACTTTTCTGATTCACATCTTCCTCATTACTTTTTATGTCAGAAATTCAAATGCCACCTGGTCTAAGTCATCTCTGATTTTGATTTAAGAATAATCCATACACCAGTAATAAACTGGCCTGCCAGAAGTTTCTGCTTATGCACACACTTAAACAGTGCAGTAAAAAGTTTACACTTTTTGGTCCTTTAGACTGCAGGAGCCAGTTGTTCTCTGATGTTGCTTTATGTTCAACAATTTCACTTTCTCTTCATATATTTACTCCAACTCTAAGACTTGGATATTAAGCACAGAAACTATCAAATAAGTATACTTATATCTTGTTCAGCAAGACTTATATCTTGTTCAGCAAGATGCCCTATGAATGCAGTTGTACAATAATGGTGTATCACTTTAACGTAAAAGAAAATAGAAGAAGAAATTTTTGTTTCCTATATTTTTAATTAATCATACAAGCCTGCACAGTTAACTCATACCTTGCAAAAGACAGTATTTTCATACAACATGTACATATTAACTTTATACTTGATGACCAAAGAACAGGAATTAAGCTTTTATAGCACTCAGCTCTCCTGAAAAAAATTGCAAACAAAACTTCCCAGACATTACTGATATCTGCACATTGCTAATTTCTATATGTACACTAGTTTGTTTATTTATGTTGTAGTCACATTGCTATCAAAAGGGAGTTGTATTACTATTGCTATTAGGACTAAGCAAGCAATTGACGTTTTTGTTCTAACTTAACAATAAAAGGCTGGTTTTCAGGAAAAAAGAATTGTTTAGTTGAGGAAAAAAATATTCCTTATTTTTCTGCCAATTCAATTTCTACCAGTCCAAGAGGAAGGGACACTAACACACTTACTGCCTCCTCCCTTTTCATTTTGTGAATAATGTTACAAAATAATTTTTTTTTTTTAAAAAAAAAAAGGCGTATTAAATGCCACAAACTTTTTTCTCCCAAAAATTAAAAAATAAGAAAAAAGAAGGATCGATAATTCTTAGGGTTGTGTCATAACCAATTCACAAGCAGTTCTTTTCCCCAGACAAAACCACATACTTCAGGGAAAAGCTCATTGTTGGTTCCCAATTTCTGCGGATTCTCCTAAAGCACCACATGGTGGTCTCGAGCTGGACTCAACCCTGTAACCTGCAAGCCAAGGCTACACAAGAAGCCTGTGTATGTTTGGGAACAAAGCCCAGATGTCTCGACTTCCAGCCTGAGTGAAAATTGCATTCTGTGTTGCAGGTACAGCTGCAACTGCACTGGGACTGGATTTATGGGCTTGCACTGCGAGACCCTCGCTCCCTTGTGTTGGTCACAGCCATGCTACAACAACGCCACCTGTGAGGACCATGCTGACACTTACACATGCCACTGTTGGCCAGGTAAGCTCCAAGTTCTCCTATAAATATTCCTTGAGTGGTAGTAGAGACTTTTTTTTTCCTGATACAATGAAAGGTTGAAGCTCCATAACCTCAAAAGTCCTCTATGGCCTTGTGTTTACATGGGCTTCACTCATCACAGGGCAGAGCCCTGTGGGAAAGGTGCTTGCTTTTCCAGCTAAGAATTGATTCTCCTGTACAGCACAAGTGGGCAAAACAAAAGGCACCGGCATTATGGTGTGAGGACAGGAGATAAGTCAAAGCTGGGAGCCATCTCCCAGTTACTTAATTTAATCCTTCAAACCATGTGATAACATGCATCACTGCTGCAACTGAGGCTGGTTTTAGTCTTCGTTAACACAACCTTTAAACCAGTCTAAAAACTTCTGTCTGGCAGTGGGCAGTGAAACCCACAGGCTGTGTTTTCTAGCAGCTGTTTGCAAACAGACCCCACACCCCAATGGGGACACAGACCCTGAGCTCTTGAGAGACTACCCAGCTCTATCAGCACACAAACCACAAGTGTCCCCAGGAGTTTATGTCTGTGAGCTTTCTGAGGGTGCAGGAGCACCGACAGCACTGTGAGGTCTAAATGCCTCAGTGTTGCTGCACTACACAAGTCTTGGTGCAACAGATAAGGAAAAATTAGGCAGAAGCCTTCACATTTTCCAGAATTCAGGGATCATTGGTAAGTAGCACTTCAACCTCCAGATGAAACACTTTATAAACACCAAATTATTTTTATTCCCTGCCCTCTCACAACCTGAGAGTCCATTACACCCACAATGCAGTGCCTTGCTACCCACACAAATCTCCACATTACTGCCTAAAAAAGACCCAAACGAATCCTTTATGGCACAGCCCAGCTCACTAATGTAGAGTAGCCAGTCCTGCTGCCAAGCCCTAGCACGGAGCTGCAAGGGAACATTCACACCTCCAAGGAGCTGAGGAAAACTTTTAGCACATGACAAAGCCTGAAGCCGTGTGCTGCTACTATTCACAGTGTATGTTCTGGGGTCTGGAAGGGAAGAACAGCACACGGAATGATGGAATTGTATCAACAGTTTGGGTTGCAAGGTCCCTTAAAGACCATCTAGCCTTCCTGTTCCTAAAAGGACCCTAAAAGAAATATATAGAGAGAATGTGGTGACACGACAAGGGGAAATGGCTTCAAACCGAGAGTAGGCTTAAATTAGATATTAGGAAAAAACTCTACCGTGAGGGTGGTGAGACCCTGGCACAGGCTGCCCCATCGCTGGCGGTGTTTCAGGCCAGGCGGGATGGAGCTGGGAGCTGTCCCCGCAGTGTCCCTGTGCCCTTACCGCGGTGTCTCCGCAGGCTACGCGGGCTCTCGCTGCGAGGAGGACATCGCCGAGTGCCGCAGCAGCCCCTGCCTGTCCGGCGGTGACTGCCTGGAGCGCTCCTGGGCCGGCCTCTACGGGCTCGTCCCGGGGCTGCCGCCGCCCTTCCGCTACGACCGGGCCGAGGGCTACATCTGCCGCTGCCCGCAGGGCTTCGCCGGTAAGGGCCGGGTCGGGGGATTGCCGCTGGGCAGGGTCAGGGGAGGGGGTCCCGCTGGGCCGGGCTGGGCCCGGGCCGAGCTCGGTCCCGCTGCCGGCACCGCTCTGCCCGCAGCAAAACAACCTCCACTTGTGTGCACAGCTCACAGCGGAAAGAGTCGGATTTACAGCGAACCGTAATCCTCAAAGAGATGTGTCCAGACCCGCCTTTATTCTACCGCAGCAAGCGCTGTTTAGCACAGCCGCGAACCACTCGGGCTTGGAGCGTGTATGTGCTGCTGGGGCTACAGTATTGTTCTGTCAACTCCACCCGTTTGTTCCTTCTGAAGGAAAAAAAATAATTAATAGCTCTATTAATTTAACCAGCCCTCAATTTCTCATTCCGTTCATCTCGCAAGCAGCTTATGAACTTCATGTCATGTGAAATGAATGACTGCTGTCTTCAACACAAGTACAAAAACTGATGAAGACCACAGCTCTCACTCTGAATATTTATTCTTCTTCGAAGTGGCATAGAGACTTGTTTTTGTTCCAGCCCTTCCCGTTAACTGTCCTTCCCTATCCTGTCACTAAGCGTTGCTGTTGTTCTTTTGTTCTGCCATAATATGAGGCTCTCCCAGGCTGTCCTAAGCACCCTTACCTCTTCTCGTGCCACTGCTTTCTCTCCACCTCCTTTCAGTGATGTCAAGACCTCCAGTTTCTTCTCCTTCTGGTCTTGTCCTAATTTGAAAACTTCTAAGCTCTGTAAGGCAAACAGAAAGGTGCCTTTCGTTGATTAACCATCCTTTGTCCTCTCATTTCCTTATTGATTGCCTTCACTTGGCTTGTTTGCCTGATTTGGGTCATGATTCTGTGGGTTTTGTTCATATGGAGGATGTACTCCCCCTGGTCTGAAACTCTTAACTGGTCTAAAAAGAAGTGTGCCTGAATGTGTGTAAATATATCAATCTTGAATCAATTTTTCAATCCATAGTTTCACCATTCCAATGCAGGACTCTCCAAAGTGTGAGGGAGAGAAAATATTGGAGACCCTGAAATGTTTACTGACTCGGTATGCAAATTAAATTACAGTTTTAAAAACCATGAGTAAGTTTAGTCACACACATACCTGTTGGATGCTTTCCAACTATATATAGCTTTCATGAGAAAAAACCCTGAAGTAGTTATTCTTAGTAAACAGTTTTCCCACACCTGGGCAGGAAGACCATAATCTTTAACAGGACACTTTGTAGTACTGGCACAGTACATTTCTCTCTGGTCTTTCTCCTTCTCCCAAGTAACCTGAAAATAAAAAGTGCTCAAAATGAGCCTCAGCCTCCTTGGATATTAGAAGCTTCAGCACAAGAAGCCTACAGGCAGGACTGGAAATGTTTACCTCTGATCTGGACAAGGGATTTCTACAATTATAACCAAATGATAAATAAGCCCCTCATTTTAAATTAGAATTAGAGAAGATTTAAGATTAGAGCATAGCAGTAGTATGAATCAAGGTAGCAGGTGAGTCCTGGATCAGGACCACTTACTGTATGGTGCTTATCTAATGGGGATGAACTAATAGCCACCTGGAAAAAAGGTCAGATCCTTTCATCTGGATATCAGTGTATTTCACTGACACCCCAAATCCTACATTTCTGCAGCTGTAACTCAGGAGTTTTTCCAGCCTTAACACCTGAATTGTTGTACGTGCTTTAGATATAACCCCTCAGATTCCTATTGCAACAGGACAGAGATTTTATTTAATAAACCACATTCATTTTATTATGCCTCTGTCCTCAGTAAAGGACTCATATTAACCATACTTCACCAAAGCAGGTTATATGCAGAAATAATAATCCACATACCCTACATTGCAAGGACCTGATCCAAAAGCCACTGAAATCAGCGGAAAGATCTAATCAGAGGATGATTGCCAATATGTAACAAACACCTTTGAACTTACTGGATAAGATTGCAAACAAATTAGTGTAACCGAACTGAAAAACTGACAATATCCACCTTTTGGGCTACAGTTTTAAATCTAAGGGCAGGAGATAATGGAACTTAAACACATGCCTATGTCAGGATAAAATATTTCCCTCGCAAACTGGGAGAAGGGAATAAATAGTACCTGGCAGTATCTTGTTACAGATAGTGGTTTTTCAGGTGACCTGAAAAACAGTCAGTAAAGCCTACTGAAAGTCTTAGAAGGATCAAATCTGCAACCAAAAATATTTAGACAATTTGATTATGAGAAATAAATATATAAATCCCAGTCTAGAGAGTTTATCCCTGCTAGAAACTCTTTGAGGACATTAGATATTCGTTATCCAGATCTAAGACAGAAAATTTCTGCACAGGTTCTGCAAAGGGTTAAACTTCTCCCGTTCCCTTTTAAATCAGTGTTTGTGGATACTCAGATTTCAAGAGGTGTCAGTACTACTGCAGTAGCAAACCCTAGCTTTTTTTATATTACCTTGGCATGCTGGCCCCCTAGCACAACAGTACTTTTAATAAATTGGGCTTTCATTTAAAGGTCTTGTGATTTGTTGCTGCGAGGTAAGGGCAATAGTTACCCTGGAACCATGTCCTTTCATACTGTGGATATATTGTATTGCTGTAGCACTGCACGTTTGTTAAAAAGGCTATTATTTGAAAGGTTAAACTTTTCACTTCACTCATGGAAACCTGTGAGAAAGAAGGAAGGCAGAGCTATGGATTTGGTAGTGACTCATTTCACCAGGTTGTAATAAACTTAACACCATGTCAAAATTAGAGAGCTTCTGTACTTGCAAGGTCTACCAAGTGACACATTCCAGAGTGGAGCGGAGCCCAAGGAGCAAGCGAGTGTGCCAGGCAGGCAGGTCCTGCTCCCTATGCCAAAAAGCTGTGCTGTCCTCAGTCCCCAGGCAGGGGACACTGCCAGGAGCAGGGATGAAACCCATGGATTTTCCTTCAGCACGGTGGGGATGAGAGCAGCAGAGCCTGCAGGCAGGGTGCCTGCTGTCACACACGAGTGCTGGCTGCTGAGGGCCTGGCCACTGCTGGTGTCTTGTTATCTGCTGTGTGCCAGCTGTGCCACCAGCACTGCTGCTTGCTTTGGCATCAGGAATTCCTAAATGTTTTTTGGCCTTTTCTTTTGTCTTGTTTTCTGTTTTTCCCTTTTAAATTTCCTTGGCCCTTTTCCCAGCCTGTTGGACTACTGCAAGAGAAAATGATATGATCAGACTGGTGTCGTATGCATACTGAATTCCTGCCATATGCATGGGGGAAAGAAACTGTCTCCCAGAGCCAGAAGATGAGGCAGATAAATGGCCAGTATGGGAGAGTGCTGAATACTCAGTTAAGTAAAGAAAACCTCAATCCAGAGACTGAACTGGGAATGTCATGGGACCAGTACTTAGAAAGTGAATTATTTGGGCTCTCATTCTGCACTTAAGCCAGGGTGACAGAAGCACAGAGCACACAGAGCTTCCATCTCCCTGCATGTCTCCCTGCTGCGGGCAGAGCACCCACCAGACAGCAGGGCAGACTGAGCCAGCCATCCTCCTCTCCCCTGGCCTCTGACAGTGTGGGACAGACAGAAATATTATTTATGGGTAGTGGGTAGGACTGTGGGCACATTACCACTAACTTGGAAAGCTTAGAATACATACATATATTTTTATAATTATAAAAATAATTATGCACCTCGTATATTTTTTAAACCTTAACCATCAGCACAATGATCACACAGCCACCATCCTCAGCTATATAAAGCAATCTGACTTTAAAAAAATTAAATCAAGCAGATGAATAATAAAGATCTCATCTCCAAAATCCAAATTTTATATTTTCCTTTATTTCCTCATCTGTCCTGTGGCTGTTCACACCACGGTAGTCAATCATTCCTCCATTACACCAGGTTAATTCATGGCCTGTGTCCCTGTGTTCAAAAGAACAGGGGGAAGGAGGAGGAGAAGCTCCTGCCCCTGCTCCCAGCCAGTCTCCAGCAGCTCCAGCATTCCATGGCCAATTTAGGCATGGGCTGGACCAACACAGGATGCCCTCAGGGCCTGGCAGGCACCTACTGCCTGTAAAAACCCTACACCAAACAGACAATTAGCACTTTAAAGTATTTTTCCAACTCTGCCAAAGTCTCTGATCTTGAAAGAGCGCTTGGGCAAGTTTTAATGGTTCTACCCACTAATATTATTTAACATTTCTGCAGTCAGTAGCATCCTAGTAAGGAGATGTTCACATTGTCATCAGAATTGATTCCTTCCAGTTGGCTTCTCCTCTATTTCTGCTGCAGAGCTTTTCCTTCTCTCCTCTTTTCTTAATTTTTGGAAATGATCAGAATATTCTCTTAGAAAGACAAAGTGTGTCATTTATCACTGGTCTGTGGTCTATTCCAGGGGGCAGCAGATGCTTTCAGGCCCCAATAATGAGGCATGCTCCCTGGTTTCTTGCTTGCCTCTTAATTCACAATCAAACTGCTTTCTTTGCAATAAGCACCAATGATTTGTCACCTGCTTAGCTCCCAGACCAAGCACACTGTTAGGTCAGTGTGATAACTCTTTCTGGATAGTTCCCCAGAAGGAAAGCCAAGGCTGAGCTCACATTTCACACACTCTGTACAGCAATGGCCATGCAAGGGCAGCAATACTTCAGAATATTGTGGGCAGCACTGAAATTGGGTTGTAGCTGGAAGAATTTATGAATCTGCCATTCCTTTATCAGTTACCATTACAGAAGTAGTGGGACATTTCAATTTCATTTCTACTGCAGGTAGTGTTCCTCTTGAACGATTTTAAGAAATACCATTTAGTAAAAGAAAGTGTAATTTTTACATTCTTTCACCATATAAATCACTGCAGCAACTAAAACTGACTTGTGTTTTTCATGACAGCTCTTTCCTTAACAGCCCATATCTTGAGACACTTTATGAAAGCCTAATACCTTTTTTTTTGGCAAAAATTAATCTTCTTATGACTTAACTTGCCCCCTGTATGGCAGCAGACTGTGAGAGTGAATGCTTGAAGGCATTGACTCTACTTGTAATGGTTACCTAGTGTTTACCACTGGTTAAAGAATCAGAAAAGAGTAGCATATGTCCCTAAGTGTCATTAATAACACCTGAAAACATTTCTGTGATTACAGTATTTTGCAGCTTGGGCTTCACCTCATTAGGATCAGAATGTTTGTGTATTATCTGCACATCAGAAAAATAGAATAAGGTCCAATAGGATCATAATGAATGACATTACTTTGATGAATAGTGGAATCTCACAGCCCGTGAAGGATGTGTTTGTACATCATTATCAGATCCACTTACCACAATTAATGTGCTCCAAGTAGAGACTGAAATAGTTTCAGATCCTAGAAACAAAATTTTAGATCCTAGAAACAAAATATGCACCTAGCATGGGCACTGACTGTGCAGAGGACTCCTTTTGGTGAAATAAAATTCGGCTTTATTTCAGCTTGTCCCTGTTATTCCTATTATACAAGGGAAGTTTTTCACAGAAAAGTACTTTCACAGAAAAGTATTTTTATTGGTAACGCCACTCTATGTTAAAATTTTGTAAAAACTGAACCATGATCATTAGGAAATGAGCTCTTGAGCTTTTCTTGACAACTCTTTACAGAATTAGCTCCCATAGCTGGTTTGTAGCACTGGAACTGATATTTAGAGCCCTGATATACCTATGTATTTTTTTTATGAGGAATATGAATTACAGTCTCTCTCCTTGTTGCAAGTTGCAAGTAGGAATGCAGAGACGTGTTAGCCATCACTTCTGCATTATTCAGCACCAAAGGAGTGCACAAAGGTCAGATGTTTTGGGGTTTTTTACTTAGTTAGAAATATATGATATTCAAACATTAGGAAGCATCTACCATTATTATTTTCAGAACATGTATAGAGTTTTATGCTTTAAACTTTGACAGCTGACCCATCATTACTATGATCTATTTTCTCTAGTTGCACTGATATGTTAAGTTGTATAATGTAGTCCAGTGTGATTGACACAGCCTGGAAGCAGTGGATATTTTGAATCTGGCACATCTCTCTGTGTTAAACAGTGTTGCACATAAACGCTTTTTAGCATGAAAAGCTTTTTCCTTGAAGGGAAGGAGGAGGGGATGAACGGCTTTTAATCCATAAACTCCCAGACCTTGCAACACACAGACAGGTAACGTCCTTAGATTTAATGAATTAGTGTGTCCAGTACCTGCCAGAAAATGCTTAAAGGAGAAAAAAAAAAAAAAATTGTTTGGCACCAGGAATAATGCTTTTAAAGCACCTGTTATTTTCCTGACACTCATTCTGGGTGGGTCATTCCATCATGTGATTGACTACTTGTTAAATCAAGTCTATCCAGTAAGAATTTTCCTCCTGGGGCCTTCTTCAAGCACTGCCTACTTACCTTTTTGATTTCTTTCTTAAATCTCTGAATATACATTTCCACATTTCCTAGCCTTTTTAATTGGCATAACTCATATATTTATAGCCTCTCTACAATCCACTTTTGCCACCTCTTGACTGAGCTTATGAACCTGCTCAGTTCTGTCTTTCTCTATTGAAGAATCTCTCTGGCCCTTTCATTTCTTTCTTGTTTTACCCCAAGCCCAGCAGCATTACACATATGATGGCACAGGCTACCACCAATGAGAGCTGAGTTTAAAGTGTGGTCTAAGTGATAACCATGCACAAACCTGGGTGAAATCAAAGGTACTGCACACACCAAACTGACAGCAGAACTTTACTGTCTCCTTCAGAATTGGATTGTGCATCTCAGGAGTTACTTTACAGCAAATGCTTTTTAGCACTGCTTTGTGTAAGACTGTGTTGTTCTGGTTCAGTTACAGTCAAATTGCAAAGTTAAGCAAATGTACAACTTCTGCCCATACAGAAAGGAACCTCCTTTAAATCTACATATGCAGCTTTCACTGCTCTGGAGAAAGTGCTTGGCAAGTAGAGAGTAAAGAGAAGACCTGTGCTACAGGACTAATATATTTTACTTTCTCAATACTTTTAAATTTATGGCATATTTAAGGTCAAATGTCAAGTGATAAACAAAATGACCTGATTTAATAGTTCAGTGTTTTGTTCAACAGATGATTTCAAAACCAGCCTTAATAATGTCACCATTGTGAACCCCATTAAAATCTAGTTTATTGGAAATACACTAAATTATACAGCCAAACATTTAGGAGGCATAACTAAGAAGCTGGTGGAGCTCAGTCAGGAAAAGCACATGGGCTGGTAGTTCTGAACCATGTGCATGTAGAATAAATGTGTGTTCTCACACATATGTGCTAATACACAAAGCAATACACATATGTGTAAACACATACATAACAGCTAATTCAGAGTACTTTATTGCTCTGCTTATAGAAAGCCTTACCAGTTAAAAAGGTCCCCAAGTTTCATTTTTGCTATTTTGAAGGGCACAATTTTCTGGCTGGATTCTTTTGAGGGGAGAATCAAGAATTTGTCTTCATTCCTTTCTGCAAAATTTGCAGCATGCTGGATAATAATGACAGTTCCTGTTGGTTTTCACTACTAAATAATTATTTTGCATGCATGGCTTCTGACAGTGGGAAATGCGTGATCTTTGAATGCCAAACCTGCATATGTTTGTTATGAAGACAATATTGACCTACATCGAGATAAAAAGTTAAAGTATGCAGGCTGCTGTTAAACTGCTATGACATCAAATATAAATGGTATAATGCCATTCATCAATTTGCTTAGAAGTTAAAGTTTTTACACAGCTTAGCATAACCTTGTATTACCTTGCTAAAAAAGTATCAGCTGCTGTGAAAACATGCAATTTGTTTGGATTGGAATCAGCATTTTGGTACCAGCAGAGCTCTGAGAAGCAGGTCTCTGTACCCATTCTGTACCTGTGAGCCAGCAGAGGGAGCGTGAAATGCTGTCCATGCCCAGCATCTGTGAGACACTAGTGGCTTCTGGTCAGTGCTGTCATTGCAGCCTGATCTGCAAGATGCTGCTTCCCAAAGACTTGTGATGAGCATTGTTTGCCAGTCCAGACATGATGAACACTGCCTGCCAGTCCAGATTCTTAGTGGCACTTTTCAGCTTTTGCACCACGCGGTTTGGTTACCGGGATCTTCCTTGTGAAGCTCGGGGATATTGGTCTGCAGCCAGTCATGCACAGTCTACCCAGGGCTGTAAAAGCTATGGAGAAAATGAGCACCATGGTTTTGAGTAGAAAAGAGTAATTTGATGACCCAGACAGGGCTATTCCTAGTTAAAATTGCTTAGCACATTGTAGGCTTGGCTTTCACACAAGAAGAACAACAAATTAAGAATTTTACTAATTATGCAACTGCTCCTGCTGACAGACTATTGGGCTGATGGGAGGAACCCACAAAGAATTTTGCACCCCTTCTTGACAAAAAAAAAAAAGTATTTGACCCAGGAATTTTGCAAAATATTCATGTTCCTCTTTGTACTTAAAATATCAGCAAAGGACTATTTCAGACCTTTACATAAGGTTCCCATAATGCCAGTGGCAGGAATGACATCAGTTTTTAAAGCATAAAAGGCACCTCATCTAGGCACAGAAATGTCACTAGTAATTACAAACTTTGTTTTCAAGTATAATCAGTTCTTTATTTATGGTGTGAAATGTTTTTTACCCTTTTGAACTTTCACCATTTTAAGCCAAGCAATATTGTTGGCATGTTCCTTTAAAAATAATTGCTTCTGGACTGAGAAATTGAATGTCAAGTTCCAAGTTGATGTAAATTAAATGGGTTGCATTAATAGTCTGGCCCGTGGTAGGAGTGAGTGTTTCGATTCTGGGTTTGACTTTAGGACATGACCTCTTGATCACACAGGTCAGCACAGATGGGAAATATTGAAGAGGTATCCCAGGTTGACATGGGGAAGAAAGTGTCTAGAACTGGTGTATCACAAACTGGCTGATCCATTAAACAGGAGCAATGTCAAGCTTCTCAGAGAATAAAGCTCAGTTGTCATAGGTTCATTACACTCTTCAAAAAAAGGGTTGGAAGGAAAATCACCATGATGGAAATCCTCAGGGCTGTCATGTACACATAATCTTCTAAACCTTCCTGGATTAACACTGCCAAGCCTGTGTACAGGGGGAACGGAGCAAGGAATATTCTTAACTTCTACAGTACAATTATGTGCCAGATTTCTCACCTGTGGCCGTTAAAAGAATTATTTTACAAGATACAGCGTTTTGAAATTGAAAGCAGGACATCTATACAGCTGAGAGTCACACTTATGTGACCATGTCTTGAGAAGAATTCCATCCATGAGAGCAACCACATTCACAAGATCAGGCAATAGAGAGTTCTTCAAAGGGAGGGAACTGGTGAATTGGGGTGAAGTTTATATATTATATTTTAATAAGGCAGGCTATCTCCTGCCTTTAAAACTGACTTTCATTTCAACTTCTGAGCAACCTCAGCTCTCTCAGTGTCTCCTCATTACAGATCTTCCAATTCCTCAACCCCTTCAGGGCCCTTGGCTGGACCTGCTCCTTTTTTTGTACCTGTGGAGAGCAGAGCTGGGCTTGGCATGTTCTCCCTGGTGCTGAGCAGAGGTTAAGAATCACCTGCCTCGACCTGGTGGCAGCACAATTCCCAGCACAGCCCAGGAGTGTGTTGGTCCTCTCTGCTGCCAGAGCCCACGTCTGCCTCATGCCCAGCTTGCTCAGAGCATGGCAGAGCTGCTTTCCAGCCAGCTGGCCCCAGCTTCTTCTGCTGGATGGGCTTTTCTGTCCCCAGGTGCAGGACTTGGAGGGAGAACCCCTTTGCAGAATTTCATGCACTTCCTGAAGATTACCTATTTCCCCAGCCTGCTGGGGTCCCTCTGAATGGCAGCACAAACCCTCAGGTGCATAAAGAACTCTTTCTAATTTTGCACACACACACGCACACACACATATATATACACACATATATATACACACATACACATATACAGTTCCCATTTTAATTTGTTAATGAATTTTAAAAATTGCTTTAATGCTTTTGTTGGATTGGACTCAGAAATTTTGCAGTTTGCTGGCAATTAATTAGCACTGATGAGTCCCAGGTCTAAGGTCTTCTCAAGGACATAAAGAATATGTTGGGATTTTGAGCAATAAAAATAAGCTGATAAAGTGAGCACCGAAACTAATTTTATGTGATATACTACATAAAAGCTCTTACATTAATTGTTCCCTGTAGCATCTTAATTATACAGTGTTTGCTAATAAGAGGAACAAGTGATAAAGCCCAGTATTTTTATGCCTGTTCATTGGCACTGTTTGAAATAAACTCAGAGGTGACTCTAGTGAGGCACAACCTGCTTCTGCTTAGGTGCCTGGACTGATTTTTTCAGGTACTAGGAGAATTTCAAAGAAGTTAAACTTGCCTTTTACTGATGACCTGCATGCTGATCCCTTTAAAAACATTTGAATTAACTTAGAAAACTACTTCTGTTGTTTGGGCTACTTCTGTTGTAAGGACAACCAGATTAAGGAAAACACTTTCTTTCCCTGGCTGACAATGAACTTTGCACTTTCAATAAACAGTCTTGGAGAGAAGAAGAAAAACCTGGTGTAGACAGCTAATTTATGCTGATAATTAACTGCTAGAAGTAGATTTGGTGGATCTGATTCAGATTGCTCTCCCACTGCTGTAATTCTTCGAGTCTGGCTGTGCTAACAACATGACACTAATACAAAGAATTATAATGATCAATACAATTATGGCTGTACTCTCTGTCCTGTGGCACTATTTTTTCTTAACAAAGAGGGTTCAGAATCTGTTATTAGACCTCTTTGTGAGGGCAGAACATCATGGTAAATCACTGCCTGCAGTACCAAATAAAGAAAACTATTTAAATGCTGTACTGTGAAAAAGTCTGCACAGCTACAGAAGTTAACTGTAACACATAAAGACATAGAAAAACTAGATTTAATCTAGCTAAATCTCATACCTATAATATGCTCCAGGAAATTCCCCATCAGGCATATGAAACCTTGGATGAACAAAGCCACCATTTAGATGAGTTTTCACACCACAAAGGACTGACACTGCAGGGAATGAAGAGAATGAACACTGCTGCTGAAGTGAAAAGAGCTACGATCCTCTGCCCTTCCCACTGACACGGAGCGAGACTGAAAGATCACAGCCCAAAATCTCAGGTCTTCTGCATCTACATCTGCTCTAGAGCAAGACACAGCTTACCCAGGAAAGAAAACACACATAAAAAATAATAAAAAGTGGATAATTCAGAATAAAAAGCTTGGATATTTTTTCTACATTTAAAGTGATAATAAATAGTGTAAATATATATACTCTAGGAATAGAGAAATATGATTATAAACAGCATGGCCATGCTCTTTATACAGTTATGCTGTGCACAGCTCAAAATACACCCAGCGTAAACATGTTATGTGCACTCACCCATTCACATTTTACATTTTTCTATTCTCACATCTCCATTATCAATTAAACTGTATAGGCCCAATTAAAACTATGATTTTCTGGCCTTTTGGCTATTTCAGCTTGTTTCAATAAGGACTGACAATGAAGTTATGTAACCACAGTCACTTTTGCATGTTGTGGAGATTCACATTAGTTGTAACAAAATGAGAAAATCCTGGAAATGACTGAAATTTTCCAGAGTGCCATTTCCAGGGCAGAAGCTGTTTCACACTAGACAGCACAGTGGCTGTGCTTGCCTAACTCAGTTAGAAGAAATAGGAAACAGCCAACAAGAGACAAGGTAAAAAATCTCTTTTAGGGGAGACAAGACACTGCATACATTTCTCAATGGGTATGTTCATTAACAGCAAGCACTCTTTTAAAGCCCTTCAGTGTTTATAGGATAGAAAATTAATTTGTTTTCTAATTCCAAAGTGCTCCAAACAGATTTTCAAGTCAATGAAACATGACCTTATATGATCTAATTAAACAACTCAAAGGTATTGGTTGTTTTAAGATCCCTCTGGATATACTTCAGTTCAATTGCACACACATCATCTAAATGTACAAGCTCATAAATCTACAGAAAATGCTAATCAGATCATTAATGATTTAAATTTGACAGTCTTGCCACCGTTTTCTAAAAGGTAATACATGAAAAATTCCTGCATTACACATACTCTTTTTTCCAACTTACAGAGTACACAAAAAAAACCCCATACTGGAAAGCAGAGCGCCAAATATTTTTCTTTAGCTTCTAAATACCTGGTCCAGAATTAGGTATAAAATAACAAACCTGTTATTAAAATTTATTCTCTGACGATGTCCTGACTCTTTGAGTGGAGCACTGGACCAGATGATGACCTTTGAATGTCCTTTTCAATGTAAATTTTTCTATTATTCTGTCCTAATTATCAGTGTTTTGTGAAGTGACTTCTCTGCTCTGCACATGGCTGTTTGATTACAGAAAAAATATCTATGGCTGTTTTTTTTCTAAATTTTTTGTCTCTGGTATTGCTCCTACATTCTCTTTTTCCCACTCTCAGTTTCAGCCCAGATCTCTGTGTAGACTATATCTATGATCTGCAGTCTTTCTTAGCATCCCTCACACATCCTATATAGATTGATGGCCATACACATGTACCCTGCTCTCTTACTCCCCCCAAATGCCCTCGTGTCCAACATGAATTCTGTCTCAAATGCCAACAGAAGTATCTTCAGGGTACCATTGATTCCCATGTTTTTATTTCCTTTCCCAGTCACATCTTTCACTACTTTTTCATCTCTTTAGTCTCCAAAATCTTACCTACTCTTTTTTCCATCACCTTTCTCTATTTTAACCTGTCACACCCTGTTGTTGTGCTCTCCCTCCTCTCTTCTCCCCTTCCTATCTCACACCATCAGCATGGCCATAGCTACAACACATTTGTGCAGCCAGAAAACCCGCTCCAGAAGGATGCTGCCTGGGAAAACTGGGCTGCCACCATGTGATTTTCTTCCTTGCCTCCATCACTCAAAATGAGTGCCATGCAAGGACATACTTCTTCAACAAGATTTTCTTTACTCCAGATTCTGATCCTAATCCCACAATTGGATCCACATGGCTGGCTGTGCAAATTGAAGGAGGGGCTGGAGGTGCAGGCTCCAGGTAGCAGTGTGGCTGTGCTGCCCTTGCAGGACCTGCCCTGGCCCTGAGCAGGCAGTGTCCCCTGGCCCTGGGTGGGCAGTGTGCCCTGGCCCTGAGCAGGCAGTGTCCCCTGGCCCTGGGCAGGCAATGTCCCCTGGCCCTGGGCAAGCAGTGTCCCCTGGCCACTGGCCGTGCTGCGCGCGTGGCTGTGCTCGCCCGGGGCTGCCTCGTCCACCCAGGGGCTGCAGCCAAACTCAGCCCAGACGCCTGGTTCCAATATTCCTAAAATAAAATAAACACACCCGATCTCACTAAACAACTAATCACCTATGGCATGTACATGATTTTCTTCTTCTCTATTTTTTTTTTCCTTTTCAAATGAAAACTATTTTAGGTGTGACAAAAATATGTGAAACAAGTGGAAAAACATTTCCAAGTACTTTTGCTCTCAGAAAACCTTTACTGATTGAAGAGATTAAGAGATTGAGGGTTTTTACTACTTTAAAAATCCATTTTTACTGAAAATTCAAACTAGTCTATGAAGCTTCGGGCCAGCAACATTTAAAAAGATTGAATTACAGCATGCCATTCTGAATGTAGCACCTTATGAATTCCATATCCCTCAGCTAGAGTGACATATTTAATGATTAAGCCAAGCCACTCAACTCTATTTCTATTTTAATTTTTTTCCTAGCCAGTATTAACTTAATACATACATTTCAAATGGCAAGAAAAAAATAGCAGAATAGTGAATTTGTTTGCAATAAAGGAATAACTAGCAAGGTCTTACGATGTTACGAAATTAGAGTTCTGTGTGAAAGGTATAATGTGCAAATTAGCCCAATGTTAACAAATGCTTATTATCCTACTATTTTAAAAAATCCTGTTTTCCATGTGTTCCAGCTCTGCTCTGTGTTCTGTCCTTCACCCTACACAAGCTTTTCCTGCCAGGAGAGCAACAGAAATTGCCATGCAAGATGAGACCACTGGTCACATTAAGTTCAGTATCAAACGCAAGCCAGTTCTTTACCGACGAAAAATAAGTGAAAAAAAAATCCATTTAAATACCCTTCACTTGCTCTACACTGATGTACATAAGAGTAAAACTTCCTTTCTGAACTGCATGGTGACTGATTCATACCCACAAGCATGGAGTTTAATTACGATGACCCAGAGATGGTCAATTTATTTCCTTGCGCTTACTCACTCATGAATGTGCATTTCCTCCTTCCAGCAAAAAGTAATTATCTCTTTGCAATTATCTGCACAGATGTGACAAAGTTAGAATTTTCATGATTGTCTGCTAAAACCTGGGGCCCTGAAGAATATGTGCTTTGCCAGATCTTTCTGTTGGCCTCAGGATTAATGAGTCCCTTGAAAAGAGAGTTGTTTGCACCTGGGGTAGGATTTTATAACAGGCATTTCCAAAAGTCTAAAATATAGGTGGAGGAAGTGCTATTGAAAACTCTTTGTCTTCCATAAAGTATATTCTAAAGGAGATGCTACAATCAGAGTTTCTCCAAGGTTTACTCCTGCTTGCATTTAATATCTGTATGTGTTGAGATACCTATATGTGCAAAGGTATAGTTTGTATAGTTTGACACACCCACAGCTCAATTGCTGGGAATTATTTCATTCAAGGGAGGCACAAAACCATAGAAAAATAGACTTGGAAGGGATAGACATGCAGGTATCATTTGTACTGTCAATAGATCTAAGGTAGCATCTGCTGGCTTGTGTCTCACTGCATTTTTGTCTCTAACCAATATTTAAGGATCCACAATAGAGTTTATGGCTCCTAGAGTGGGCATCATATGCAAAGGCTTTGTCATCTTATTATCATTAGAAATATTTTCTTAGAGTGTGATCTGAATGTTCCCTGTGCAAGCCAAACCTGTGACTTTTTCACCTGTTTACTATGGTCTCAGGGCACAGAGTGCTCTCTTTTCTATGCTGAAAAACTCTTACCACATCACATTTCCTCTGAACAGTCCTACTTTTTTAACCTTTTCTCATAAGCCATTTTTTCTCGACCTGGGGTCATTCTCATTGCTTTCCTTGAATTCTTCCTAATTGATCTAAATTTTCCTTGCAGTGCAGAACTAAAAGTGGACTCGGTGAAACTGAAGCATTGTAGACTGAAACTATTGTTCCACCTGATTGCTGATTATTCTGGCCTGAGACTATACAAACTGAGTGAGCTCTTCCAGAATTGAATACAATCTTTTTCAGACCATTTCTCCAATTTCTAATGTTCACCTATAAAGGTCATTTTATCTGTAAAAAACTCAAATGTTTCATTTAATCCTGCTTTATCAGACAATTTACTAGATAAATTTTCTGAGCCAACATCCACATCTTTTATGAAAACACCAACCAAAGCAAAGCCAGGACAATCCCAAACCATAATCAAATCCCAGTTTGACAGGGAACCTCTGACAATTACTTTCTGGGCAGGATTACACTAGTTTTATACCTGCTTTATGGTGGTTTCACATGGAATTTTCTCCTTGGTTTGTATATGAAAATGTTATTAAACACAATATCTGACTGTAATTAGAGTCTCTGCTCCTGGCAAGTTTGTTCCAGCTCCCACCAGTGGTTCTGGCAGGGCTTGGGGCCATTTGCTGAGTACCCTGCTCTGAAGTTCCCATGTCAGTGTGCCACCATCCTTGTGTGGTCACTGAGCTGTAGGAGCAGATGTCTGTCCCCACGTGTTGGCTCTGTGTCTGCTCATAACCTTCCCTCAGAGTCCTGTTGTCACAGTCACACTGCCAAAGGAATGACTGTTACTGAGAACCTCCAGCTTCTTCTTGCAGTATTCAAAATAAAACGCACATTGAACATCAAACTGCAGCACGAGATGTCTGATAAGCACTAGTAATCAAGTGCATTCACACTAACTTACCACAATTAACTTTATTTTGTTTAAAGCTGCCTTATTCCCCTTTCCAAGAATCTGGGTGAAATTTTCACCCTTTGGTATTTAAATGTATTATAGGAAAACTCACTTGATGCCTGTGTCAGAGGCGGAAGAAGCAGCAGCTTTCTAAGCATCTCCATAAAAGCAATTACAAATTGCAGATTAAATTAATCCAAAATTGTGTTCTGTATATGAGTCTTTTGGTGAACCTAAACCCAAATGTGACACAAGATCAGGAATTTCCTAATTAGTGAATAAATGAGTTAGAAGAAGTGACAAAAGAGTTAGAAGTGACAAAAATAATGTCTGCTGCTAAAATTATCACAGAAATAAATAGTTAAATCTCCTGAACTCGATTTTCCCCTCATTAAATTTGATCTAAATCAAAATGTGTTGCTCAAAAGCTGAAGAAAAAATATGTTTTAGTAAATAATTTTTACGTGTCTTTAGCATGTTCAAAAATCTAGAGACACAGGCTTCCATTAAGTAGAGAGATCAAATTGAACAAAAATACTTTATAAATGAAGAAACAGGATCAAATTTTAGATCCTTTCTATCTGCTTATTGAGATGTACAGTTTCTCTGAATCACAGTGACCATGACAGACTTGATCTGGATTAACAAACCTCTTGAAAGGAAAAAAAGAGTCTTAAAAACAACACCTGGCAAAACAAAAAAAAAAGTGACCAATCAGTTTTGAAGGGATCCTGATAATATGCATTTCTGTGAAACACGAACAATGTTCAGTGTGAGCACGAACTTGGAGAAAAAAGAATTTAAATAGGATACATATCTATTGTGTAAGCAGTTTAATGGGTCTTACTTTAAGCCTTGTTGATCTGGCTTGGGCAAAATACACCATCAGACTACATCAGCAGGTACAGAAGTGGAGCAAGCTAATCCTGGAAAGGAAGCCTTTATACTAAGAACTGTTGTGAATTTTACAGAAATTGACTCTGTCAACTGCCTAAGTGCTAAACGATCTTTTTCTTTCGGAAATTTTCCTGTGGAAAAAGATGATTGCAACTAGGATACAAGTTTACATCATTTTAATGACAATGTTTACAGGTAAATATTTTCTTTTTGTGAATTTGAATGTGCACTTAGACTGTAGTGAATGTGTAGCACCTATCCAGATTGCTTGCCTGTAGTTTCTTGGTATTTATTTAGTGTCAGGGGACTGGAAAGGCAAAAGGCTGTAAGCAGATTTCTAACCGAAGGTGTGTATCAAACGTGTCATTTGGATGATACTTTTATAATTGTTTAATCAAAAAGAAAATCAGTGGCATCCAGCAGAATTATGCTTGAATAATTGCTTTTGTCATCCTGCTTCTGCAGGAAACCTTTGCAAGAGAAAGTTTAATTAAGAGGTGGACAGTTAGAAAATAGCCTCTATATAGTAATAATGTGTAAGTGAAAAAAGGAGATATGAGTGATGCTATCAAACGGAATCAAAGGAACTGTTTCATCTCTGTTTTGAAAAAAAGACAAACTTCACAGTTGGGAAAAGTAATCATCTTTAAAAATATTCACATGATCTGAAATTTTATGTCAGTGTATAATATATTTAGAAGATAAAATGCTATATGATTCTACTTTACTTTTTCCCTTAAAAAAACAAATATGCTTAGCTGAGTTAATGCATGTAGCCAAGGAAAAAAAAATAGTTGCGTCTGCACTTGTTTTGGTATGTCTTACATCTTTTGAGAATTCTTTTTTTGCATGCTAATGTCTGCAACCTGAGCTATTTGAACTGCTTATACAGTTCTATAAATATTGACTAATCCTTTTATCTAGAGTGCTTTTATCTTGACAGACAGTGGTCTTTGCTTGCATAGCAATTGGCAGATAACAAGCAGTATCAGCACCACGTGCAAGAACAGCTGATTTATTTATTCTTGATATGAAAAAAGTGACTTATTATTTGTCTTTTGGTGTGACCTAAATTTGTGTTTGTGCTAATCTTATTATGAAATAGTAGGCCTATATATGTGTGTGCATACATGTGTGTATATCTATATGCACAACCCAATAAAATAATTGTTTTTCAATGTATTTTTCACATCATTACTTTAAAAATAAGCATTGCATTGAGACATTGAAATGACTATGAAATCTATGTATTTAAGTGGCTCTATAAAAGTCACTTTATATTTAATAACTGATACTGTTAATTTTCTACAGGCAAAGAACACAATAATAATAATAGAAATAATAATAATAATAATAATAATAATAATAATAATAATAATAATAAGTGTACCTCCTTGTAAAACTGATTTGATTTCTTTGTTGGGCATTGATGATTTCTTTTATCAAATGTCTTATCTAAATTTAAAGATAGAAACATATATAATTTCAAAAAAAATGTTAGCATTCTCATTCAATAATTTTGTTAATTTTATGTCTCATCTGATGAAGTAGAGAACAACATAGACACTAAAGACTATTGTAGAGGTAAATGCATCTGTATCACCCCTTCCACAGGAAAGTCACTATTGCAAAGTGTGACTCAGACCACAAGCTACAAGGCAAAGGGAATGTCTGGCACGTGCTGTGGGATAATAATATATCACACAGAGAGTCACCACACATTACTGAAAATGCAACAGTTAAGGACCTAGCCATCCACAATGCTGATTTTTTTATGGAAGGTTTCACAGGGGCTCCCAGTCTCTAAATCCTTAAGCAGAGTCTGTCCACTCTGAAGCCCTATGACAAGGCTAAGCACAACTTGATCCAACTGCTTGTGGGCTGGACTGATTTTTATCTTTGACACAAAAAAACCCAAAGAGACCTGCATTTCTACAGCCATCATATTAAAACTGAGTTGTATAAAAGACCCAAGGACACATTGTTCTCGATGGCAGAGCAGGGAAGGGAGCAGTATCAGGCAGGAGATGTACTAAAACATTGACCAAAACAGGAGACAGCTCACAGTAACTTCACTTTTCATATACAGGAATAGCAAAAGCACGACAAGTTGCTAACACTGAAATTGCCACAAACTGGTCAAAGCAGACATGGCTCTGGCCCCCCGTCAGGAATGGTTTGAGAACTGCACTTCACTTGGAGAAAGTCAGCCCCAGTGAGTCACATTTCTGCCAGATGCCACTGCACATTAAGGTATACACAGACACCTCTCATTGGAATAAAGATGAGCCTGGCTGGAAAACAGAGAGAGACTGCTGCAGCAAAACCCCACTGCCAGGCCAGGGAGGTGGCACTAGCTGTGCAATAGCCTGAAGCTTGAAGGGGAAAGTATATGCTTTAATTGAGGACTGATGAGTGAGTTGGATGGCTGCAGAGAGAGTCTTTTGTGTACCTGCTGTGACCACTTCATTCTGTCTAATCTTTTAACCAAATCCTTCCCAATCCTCAGTTCCATCCTGGCTCTCCTGTACTTTCCAGTCTCCCAGATGGGTCCAGTTACAATTGTGATTGAATAAAGTGGACAGGCAAGGAATTATCCTGAATAACTACACTTATCTACTGCTATTTGAAGCAATTCATTGTGACTGAATGCTGCTCTGTAATTTTCCATGGGGAATGGCTGTGTTTTGTTATAGAAAAAAGGCTGATGTGAATTTGTACATAAAGCTACGTGTGGTGTCTGGTACACCCAGCTGCCACTCAGTGAAGTCTCAGCACATCTCATTACCTGATTTACAGGCAGTTTTTCTGTGGGGATGGATGAAAAGTTAGCTATTTAATTTGTGCTGGTAATACTAGTTTGAAAACTATCTGCAAAGTGTTTCTCATTTTTTCTTTAAGGTAACTATAAAGGGAAGTGGAAATGTTAAGAGTTGCACTTAGCATGAGTTATCAAAAAAGTATGGATATTTTGACTGCTTCCAAGGGAGATGAGAAACAGATTTTCCCTGATCCACTGCATGCATATTGGTCACTTGATTGCTCAAGGGAGAAGTTACTGTAATTACCATTTCATAGATGAACAACAGTGCAGAGGGATAAACAGATTAGTTTTACAAGAGGAACAGATTTGTTTTTCTTTGTGAAGTGTGATCCAGCACACCCACTTAGGCCACATCTATCCAATTACAATGGAGTTGAGGAGTTCTCCTTTTACCAGATATATCAGAAGCCAAACATTATATGGAAGAAGAGGAAATATGAGACTGTACTGACAATCTCCTGCAGAAGTGCTCTCATCACCAATCAACCTCTGAGATGTTCGAGAGAATATTCCTTTAATCTTTTCTTTCTTTATATTTTGTAAAAAGGAGAGGTAAAAAAATTCCCCTGTAGTACTTTTTGCAGTACATACATTTTGCAGGCATGTTCACTCACTTGTCAGTCTGACCCACCATGTCAAATATCACTTGTAAGTCCTGTGACTCTCACTTGGAGAATGTTGCTCCAAGATTTTTCATATGGGACCAGGAATAATAGTCTGCAGTTCTTGCACTGTTTGAATGAACACAAAAAAGAAGGAATGACCAACAGATCATACTCCAGCTCATCCCCATACTATATTATGGACAGGAATTAAGCAACAACTCTTGTGGGTTTTGTATGTGATAAACAATTCAGTTCCTTACTAAGCATTCTAAATTTCTACTACAGGATACATGGGAAACAATTTATTGATCCCATCTGATGATATTTATTTTGATTTCATCACATTATCTATTTCAAAACTGTCCATATGTTTGGTTCTTTTCTCCAAAATGTGGTCACCATTTCAGTGTTTACATACTATTTTTGCACAAGGAAACCATGACGATTGGCCTTTTATATTTTTTTCTTTTACTTGTCCATCATCTATTTATCAAGGCATTCCCCTCTAATAAAAGATAATTTAATAAAACACATTATTAAAAGTGTTATTTTGGGCTCCAGTTATTCAAACCAGAATGCCTAATTCTTTGTTTATTCTTCAGGTACTCACTGTGATGAAGACGTCAACGAATGTTACACGAACCCTTGCCAAAATGGTGGGATCTGTGAGAATTTTCCTGGAAATTACACTTGCCATTGCCCACCTGCAGACAAAGAAGGGATTTTTTATGGTGGCTGGAACTGTACAGAAGTTCTGCATGGCTGTACTGATCATCAATGCCAAAACAATGGAATATGTATCCCACATTTAAAAAATGGCCAACACGGATTCAGCTGCATATGTTCACCTGGGTATACTGGCATACACTGTGAAACCATAACCACATTTTCTTTTCAAGGAAACAGTTTCCTTTTGTTGAAGAATCCCCAGACCCATAAAAAGGATTTTTTCTATAATATAAACCTGAGATTTCAAACTGTGCAACCCACAGCTTTTCTATTTCACCGAGGGGAGAAAAACACCTTTGCAAAGTTGGAATTACTGAATGGCTACTTACACTTATCCGTGCAAGTCAATAATCAGCCACAGGCTCTTTTGCATATTCCACATAATGTCAGTGATGGAGAATGGCATTCAGTGGAGGTAACCCTGGCAAGAGCTGTTGTTCTTAATTTGCTTGACAGCTCCTGTGTAGAATCCTGTCTCAATAAAACATCTGCTAAGGTAGATAACGAGCTGGTGATGTTTGCATTTCAGAGCACGTTTTTGGGCGGCTTACCAGTGGGGAACAGCAACTCTCTACAGAACACCTTTAATACACATTCTGCACCTTCATTTGTAGGCTGTCTTCAGGATATTGAGATAGACTTGAATGTTATTACTCCAGACAATGTATCATCTGGATCATCTTTAAATGTCAGGACAGGCTGTGCTAAAAGGGACTGGTGTGACCCCCACCCGTGCCAGAACAGGGGACGCTGCATCAACCTGTGGCTGAGCTACCACTGCGACTGCTACCGGCCCTACACAGGGCCAGACTGTGCAACAGGTAAGGGAGGAGCACTGCTGGTGTTAGTGTTTCACGTGCCTGCTGAAAACATGGCCAGAAACAATCCTGCTCACCTGGCGGTATAACAGCATGACCCTTAGCATCCCTGGAGCTCAGTGTCAAGTGGTAAGCTAGTGCAAGAGCTTAGTAGTGGCACACCTTTGTTATTTTCTAGTTAGTTTCCCAGAAAGGCTTCTATTCAGCTTGAGAAAAAAAAAAGTCAGGCTAAACTGGTGGATTCCACTCATCTTGTTTTAAAATCTTCTCAGTGCTCTTAGCCCTCCATAAACTCTGAGAAACCGTAGTTCACTGGAGGTTATCCATGCTAAGTAAAAATTAGAAAGCAAGCAAGTCACTTGAAGTTTAAGACTTATTTTCAAAGCATTCTTTGAAAATTTTATCCTCGAGCTCTCTAAGCTTTTATAAAGAGATTCATTTCAGGCAATGAAAGGCAAGCAAAAGTACTGCAAGTTAAAAAAGACAGATTCTAATTTAAAAAAATGAATGAGATTATATTCTTAGCTTAATCTGATTAGCCCAAGGAGCAGGCAGGGCTTCAGCAGCTGGAAACAGGGTCCATTCATCCCTCAGTTGGTCCCAAGGCAGGGCTGGACAATCCCCAGTGCAGGCTGCTGTTCCCAGAGAGCTGACCAGAGGGAAACGTGTCCCTGTCTGTGTGAGCAGAAGTGCTCATCTCAGCAAGCAGCTTCCATGGCAGTGGTGAGCAGGAACACAAAAGCTGCAGATGCCTGTAGCACTTTCCCTGCTACAAATGATCTTTGCAGTGCAGGCTGGGGCAAAGTGGAAGGACAGCAGGAGGTCCATGTCCAGCTCCCTGCTGCATCTGCTGGGTGAAGCCCCCTAGAGCTGTAAACACAGCAACCCTCAGGAATGCTTTAGGGTGAGCTCTGTAATCCTTCTCCAGGCAAAGTTTTAGGGATTTCAAACAAGCAGTTTTGTTTGAGAAAATTGCACAGGACTAAGTCTTCACACCGTGTCCTTACCTCTGCCCTCCTCATCCACACATGGTCAGCAGAGCAATGTTAAGGGAGCAAGAAATACATACATACATACATACATGTATACAAACATAAGTATATCTAAGTAGATATAGTTACCAAGTGGACTGGAAAAAATTAAACAGCAGAACCATGGTCAGATTGGAATGGACAGATCCTAAACTGGTGTAAAGTGGCATGGCTGCCGTGCTGCCACTGAAGCTACATTGATTCACATCAGCTGAACAATTGGCCTCAGGGGTTGTTGAATGCATTGCTGCAGAAAGCTGGGCCTTCAAATACATTTCAAATGTTTGAATACAACTTCATTTTGCATGCTCTACCTAATACTTATCAATACCTTTCAATAGTTTTTCCTTTTGGTTTTATTGCAAAATGACAAAGTCTGAGAGGTAATTGTAACAGGCTTCTTTGAAGTGTAGCTGTAATTTATCCAAAGATTTGGAAGGCAACTTTTGAATATAGGACAACATCTGGGAAATATGTTTGCCTCCTTATATGAAGCAAAATTAAAACCATTCAGGGCCAGGAGCTGCTTATACTGGCATTAGAACTGTTGAGAATGATTAGAAAGCATGCTTTTTTTTTCCTGCTGACCACAATATTCCTTGCTACTCGTGGCACCATGCCATTTTGGTGCATAGGTTCTAGATATATGTCACATGTAAAAGAGTGTGGCAGGTTTCTAAAGAGGCAGAGTGGGAGAGACTTGTGGTAAAGGATAACATAAGAAATGCTGGTGTCTTTCTGAAGAAAAGTTGCTGCCAAGTATTCAATTGACAAGAGGCAATATTTTCTCTACATATACAAAATAACAAACAGATGTTGACTCATTTTGATCAACATCCAGATGTTGTGACCCAAGAGGTTAATATTGACCAAGGTGATGCTAGTCATCTCATCAAACAGATCAGGTTGATGATATATGTGTATATTTATAAATAGAGAGAAATGTGACAAGGTAGTTGTAAACATGAAATGCCTTTCTGGAGATCAAGGCTTCTTTCTAAGACTGCAGTTGTTGAATCCTCAGTTCAGCAGAATTTTTCTTTTTACCCACATGAAAAAAGTGTGTCAGCCTCCAGTACCACCTTAAGAGAAGATAGAACTTAAAAGTCTTGTATTCAGAAATAATTATTCATTGAAATTAATGTTTTGAGGCATTAAGTCTGTTTAACAAGTAGATGTAGATATGTAGGCAGTCTTATTCATAGAAATAAACTGCTTCAAATTAAATTAAGAAATTATATGGGATTTATTCCTGTTGCTAAATAATATGACCATACCACATAGCAGTGCAGTGTGGTTATTAAAGATCTGTTGGGGTTTCATGGTCAGTTCCCTTTTTTCAACACTTTTTTTAATGCAGTCATAAAAAGGTAGTTCTGTAGGCAGAAAGTTGGCCTACGACATCCTGCTCCAGGAGTTTTACTGCACAACAGACAACTGAATCTTTAGCTATGTGAGCATTTAAAAAAAGCTTGGTTTATTTTTTCTAGGAATCTGATAGACGAAAAATAGCTTCTGAAACTGTTTAGGCAGGAAGTCTGTAATATTGAAGACAAGATCACAAAACTTATGGCGTAAAAATAGAAACACTTTGTTGTTCTTTAAAGAGATGATTCATCAGAATAAATTACAGTTTTGGCTACACGTTTTGTATCCTTAAAAGACTGAAAATCATTACTGAAAATAAGGGGTAAAGGACAGACAGATGGTTTTGGTTTAATCATTTTAATTGATAAGCACAAAGAAAAAAATCTTACTCAGTCCTGGATCATGTTTCTCCCACAGCACTGTGGGCACTCAGGGACTGAGCAGGATTCATGACTGGATACAAGTTGATGTGGGTGAGCCTATGTTGAGCCCCAGCAACAAAAAGTCTGTCAGAGAACTGGGGAGCCCATGCAGCAATGCACAGTGATCTAATCACACACGAGGGCTTTGCCCAGCCGCTTTCTGTGACTGGAATCCATGCAAAAAATATCACTAAATCCCAGAACTGCATTAACTTCCATGGTCATTAGAGGATCAAAGCAGGTAGGTTCTTTCCAAAATGATCTTTCTGAGGATCAGTGCAGGAAACTGTAGAAATCTGTCCTTGTTTAACTACTTGAAAACATAGCATTACACAGAACATGATAAAGAGGAAAAATGTGCCCAATTATATAACATCTGGTTCTGAACTGGGGCTTAATGCTACAGCCATGGAAGCCAACAGGAATTTTGAAGCAGAAGCTATTTACAGCTGGATCAAGTCTTTATTCATCCGTAAATACAAGCACATCTTACTACCATACATAAATATCACCAAAAGTAGTTACTTAATCATTGCATTGGCTCCCTTGTTGTTTAGCCCTAACTGTTTTATTTTTCTCCCTTCCCGTTTTTTTTTTTAACCTTTTCCCATATCTCTAACCTCCAGAATACATTCCAGGCCGGTTTGGATCCGAGGACTCCTCAGGCTATGCTGCTTTTCCTGTTGATTCCAGTCAGAATGAGAACTACATCATATCAATGTTTGTCCGAACACGTAAATCTTCTGGCTTGTTACTGGCTCTGAGAAACAGTACTTACCTCTACATAAGAATCTGTTTGGAAGGTGGGAAACTCACCATGCTAGCTCTAAATTCCATGAAGTTATTAGGGAAACACTCCATGAACGATGGAAACTTTTACTTAATAACATTAAAAATAGAACCAAATAAGATGGAGTTGTTCCAGTCCTCTCACTACCTAGGCTTTATTTCTACTCCAGCACTAACCATCCAAAGGAATGATATTCTTTACATTGGAGGCCTACCAGATAACAAAGAAACTGACAGAAATGGCAGATATTTCAAAGGCTGTATCCAAGATGTAAGAGTGAATAACCAGCCACTGGAATTCTTCCCGATCACCAATCCACCAAATTCTCTTATCAACCGAACTCTGATCAATGTCACCCAAGGCTGCACTGGTGACAACCTCTGCAAGGTAAGAATGACATTTTTCAGAGCATTTTCAGATGCTTATAGTGGGGAATTTATTTTAAGTTTTTAGTACGATCTCACTCATTATTTGATTATTATGACAGATTAGGAAAACATGCAAAAATGCTAGAAAGAGCAGGTTTTATTAAGCTGTGCTACATATGATGAGTATCAGAAGCAAAATGTATTTGCATAGGGGAGAATGAAATTATTTTGAAATTGAAATACTGTTTTTCACTAATTATTGAACGTGCTGTACTGTCATAATACTGGTCTTTCTCATTTTCCATCTGAAATAAAAAGAAAACTTCTTCTTGCCAAACAGCCGCTCATTCGTAGAATTGGGCGTCCAACAGCCTTGATGCATACTGAGGTTCTCTCTTCTCTTTCCCCACAGTCCAACCCTTGCCACAACGGTGGTGTGTGCTATTCCATCTGGGATGACTTCACCTGCACGTGCCCCCCTAACACTGTGGGGAAGGCATGTGAGGAAGTTAAGTGGTGTGAGCTTGGCCCCTGTCCTCATGAAGCACAATGCCAGCTGGTGCACCAAGGATTTGAATGTAGGTACATTTCAGTTGTTCCAATCATCTTTGGAGATTAGCAGCAATAGACATTTTCAGCAGCATTTCCTTGAAACAAAGTATTCACTGCCTTTAAAGTTCATTCAAATGTTGCTTCTGTATTAAAATAATAGTTATGTCAGTTTTAAGTAATGCTAATGGGAAGAGTCTGCCCTACTAAACCCAGAAATTCTTCCCCAGAACCCCTGACTCAGACACTGATGTTTACAGGAACTTTGATTTTGACTTACTCAGCCCAACTAGTCAGGGTTGTTCAATAGATCAGTACATTGCCCTCACACTTCTACTGCAAAGTGATAAGGATACCCAGTGTTGGATTAACCTTAGCATGTTCTCCATCCTCCTGAAAAGACAAGCTACATAACTTACATTGCATCATTTGGTTTTCTTAAATCTTGAATAGCTTTGGATAAAGTCACCTCAATACCTGCAGTACAGTTGTTCCAGCAGTGCCTTCGTAAGAAGCACCTGCATGCCAAGCAGTCCATTTGAAAACTGATGACCATTAGCTGCCTTAGGATCATTGGCCACCCTGCACATCTCTTTCCTTCTCCACTTTCTTTCTCCTTCCCACCCTGGAGTGGAATTAAAAAGAGCACGTAAGGATTTTTAAGAAATATCTTTTTGTTTTGCTACTGAAGAAAGCCCTAACAAAAAGCTATGAGAGAAGGTAAATACCCACTCAGTCTGATGGAAGTTGTCAGAATGGCTGACTCTTAGGAATGGGAAGGCTGGTCAACAAAAAATCTCTATCATAGACAGACCAATATGATACTATTTTTTATGCAGATTGTTAGGATCAGCATTGCAGGATGGCTTGAAGTTGTAACTGAAATTAAAATAATTGCTCCTTCTCTCAGAGATGCCCTTAGTGATAACATCAGAATACATTCTCTCATAAAATTTACTATTGCATATTAGGGTAGAACAGAAACACTCAAGAGACAGTAAAGTGAAAAGTACCTGAACTGTTTCCTTCTTCTAAACTCAAGTTCATTTACAGTTTCAATGACTCAAGGTCATCCCCTTTAAATTTCTATGCTGGTTTATGTGGCAACAGTAGGGAGTTTCCCTAATAGATATTCAAAAATTCCTGCATGACAGAACTGCATTTTTAACTAGTTGCATTCTTAGCTACAGGATAAACTTCTTCTTGTTCAACACAGGATAACAAAAGAAAAACTCTCCTAGGAAGTGAGTTCTCTGCCTTGTGCCTTCTGCTAAAAAAAAACCTCAGCAGGTTTGTGAGATATTTGAAAAAAACAGGAATAATCTTGAAAAAATGTGACTTTCCTTTTAGTATGATTTCTTCAGAGGAAACTTTTTCTATGAGAAAGACACCACATTTGATACACCAGGAAATGGAGTTACGCCTCTGCTGCCTTGGCATCAGGATATGAAGCCAATAAGTTCATACTGGGACTCCCAGGGTTCTTTTCCTCAAGATTTACTCAGCCCAGAGATAGTTCAGAAACCCATCTTATCTCAGATCTTTCAAGCTATTTTTTTCTGAAGTACAGACAGAAGACATTCATTCCTGTCCCTCCTCCCTGTCTATAATCCTCAGAAACCTCAGAACATTTAAATTTACAGCCCAGTGAGTAAGTGCATTTTAGTAGAAACCATGCTAATGAAAGGTGTCAAATACCTTTGTGAAGATGTCCATAAAGCTGCCACAACGTTGCCCATCAATTTTCACTCACAGCAGTGTGAGCTGAGTTCTGCTGCCCTCCCAGTCCCACCAGCACAGGATGTGGCAGTGCCTGCCCACCAGGAGAAGCTGCCTTCCAACGTGACAGGCATGACTCTGCTCACAGGGATTTCAAAGGGGCTGTCCATCAACTCACTTCCATTAAATTCAGCCTTTTGCATCAAGATGAAATTGGGATCCAATCAAATACTTCATAAAACATCTTAAGACACACCTAAGAAAAAAGAAATTGGGAAGAATGTTCATCCCATCCAGATCTGTCACGGGGAGTAACTAGCTGCCTGTACTTAGGAAACAATCATAAAGTGAAAAATGTATGTCTATTTTTGAAATAGAGAGATAACAGTAATGTGGAATTGTATATTAGAGTGATAATCTGAGATGATGCAAAGCAGTACACTCTGGATATCATTATAGCTGATGCTGGCACTGCCCTGTGATTTCCACAACCATGAGGGGCAGACCAGGATAATTGAAACACTGGTGGAATTCAGCCATCTTTCAGCAAACCCAAAAGCAGTTACATGGCATGTGCACCAGAGAGACATTGTTCCATGTGTGTTGGTGTAAAACTGGCCCAGTTTCTCACTTGCTGTCTTTGCACAGGTCTGGCTAACGCGGTGTTCAGCGGCCGGAGCAGCGCGATATTTTACAGAAGCAACGGGAAAATCAGCAGAGACCTCACCAATATCATCTTTGGCTTTCGAACCAGGGACACTGACGTGATCCTGCTGTATGCAGAGAGGGAGCCTGAGTTTGTCATCATCAGTATCCACAACTCCAAACTCCTCTTCCAATTACAAAGTGGCAACAGCTTCTACAGGCTGACCCTTGTGAGTTCAGTGCCCGTGAGCGATGGCAAATGGCACCGAGTGATGGTCTCCATGGTGGAGCCCCTGTCCCAGTCCTCCAGGTGGCACATGGATATAGACAACAAGAAAGACATAGCAACCAGCACAGCTGCTGCAGGAAGCCTCAATTTTTTAAGAGAAGAGACAGACATCTATGTGGCTGATAGGGCTTTTGACAGCCTGGATGGCCTGCGAGGGTGCATGAGCACCATAGAAATCAGTGGCATTTATCTCTCGTACTTTGAAAATGCTGACATCCCTACTAAAAAACCTCAAGAGGAGCAATTTCTCAAAATATCTGCAAACCCTGCTCTCACTGGCTGTTTGCAGGCAGATTTCTGCAGCTCTGACCCCTGTATGCATGGGGGGATATGTGAAGACTTGTATACTTCCTACCGCTGTGTATGTCCCGATGGATGGACTGGCACCTACTGTGAAGTGAACATTGATGAGTGCTCCTCAAACCCCTGCATCCACGGGAACTGCACAGATGGGATTGCCTCCTATGAGTGCAGCTGTGAGCCTGGTTACACTGGGGACAGCTGTGAGGAGGACATAGACGAGTGTCGTGGCCACCAGTGTGTGAATGGGGCCACCTGTGTGGATGGGATTAATGGATACTCCTGCCTGTGTGCTGCCAACTTCACAGGGAGGTTCTGCAGGTATTGTAAACAAGGCTGATCCGTAGGATTTTGTCAAGGCTCTTCTAAAGGGCTTTTATATCACTGATGTCTTTGTTTTAAACACAGATGTCTTGCATCTGTCTCTGTGTTAATCATGGCTGCAGAGTCGGTGTATGAAGAGCACAGAAAGTTGTGCAGATCAATTAGATGTGGACTGAGACAGTGGAGAGCTGCCAGCTCAGGCAGAGCTGCTGAGTCTCTGCTCAGGCAGAGACTGATGAGGCAAGGATTGAAAGAACAAGGCACAGCTCTGCTTACCTGTTCTGCTGCCAACATTGGTTCTGTGAGCTCTCTGATGACAAGATTACAAGTCTTCCAGAGCTTGAAACTACATGTGCTACATCTTATTTTCAGAAAAAAAAATATTAAGGTTTTAAATCTCTAAAACAATATTTTATTAGAGTAATATAGCTCTATAAATACAGGAATTCAGAGTTGGTTAGAGAAAATAACAGTAGGAAAAGAAGTTGTTTCTCTTCCCCACCCACAGCATCTTTTCTGGTTTGGTCTTTTCCTCCCAGCTTACTCTCAGTCCTGGTGGCTGCAAACACCACACATCCCATCCTACTTTTGCCATTGCTTCTGACACTGCTCACATGCTGTTTCCTGTTCTTCCCAGACTCTCTTCTAGAAAGGCTGTAGGCTTTTCCCTTTAATTGTCCTTCTCTGCACACCCATAAAATTCTCCCCTCTAAGCATCTCCAGTTCCACTCCAAGAAGGCAAAATCCTCCTTCCTTTGGAGGACTCCAACAAATCCAGTCTGCTGCAGCCCGAAGGATGCAGACAGACAATCATCTTCATGCTACCCAACTATACTATATTAGGATATAACTACTAAAATTGACAGGTTTTGTTGACTTTTTCTGAGTAGTGAGGACATCCTCAGATTTGAAGATGCCTCATGGTAGCCCAATATTTTTTATCTTGTATGTTAAGTCTGTCTCTTTTGAACTCTTATACTAAGCTATCTAGGTATCACACAGGACGGCATTAGTAATGTAAGTAGAGTGATGTCCATTTTTTTTTTTAAATGAGAAATGAATCATTAATTCACCAGTAAATATTTGGAAAAGAAACATTTAATTCATTAAATTAAAAAGCTAGGCAAAACATGTTCTGGGAGTCTTAAATCTGAGTTCCAGCTGTCATTCCTTTGGGCAATACCCTGTTTGCCTGCTGCAGCTCAGAGAGCACGAGACATCCAGAAACAAGGACAGTGCAAATAACTGCTGCTGCCTTCTTGTTTGCCCAGATATCGAAGATTACCTTACACAGTTTGTGGGAACGAAGAGAGGAACCTCACATGTTTCAACTACGGCAACTGCACGGACCTGGGAGGAGAGCTGAGCTGCACGTGCCTGCCAGGGTTTGTGGGAGAACGGTGAGAGGCTTTGTCCTGCACATCTCTGGGGAGCACCTCTTCCAAAAGCTCTTCAAGAGGGTAGCAGCAGCCCTCTGGCAGAAAAACAGACTTAAACTGCTGTTTAAGTGCAGCAGTTTCTTGCTAGAGTGACTCTGAGGGTGTGAAGTATTGTGGCTTTAGACAAAAATCACAAATGAATGCAGCAAGCTTTAGTCCAATGCAGCACAAGTAATCCAGCCCAAGATATTATTTCTTAAAGAGCCCTGCACGCTTGCTTCTCTATGCCTTTTTCTGCTTCTGTGCTGAATTTCTGTATGACAAGTTAGAAGGTTGCCTGTCCAATCACACATATCCTGCTCATATACATAAACCAGCTACATGCTTTGGCACATGAATATGCAAAGCTGTTTCATTTTCACATGTCTGTGCTGTAAATATAGAATCTATTCTATCACAGGGATGGTAAGAGGTGGCATACCTGGTGGCATGGTATACCACACTTTCTTACTGCATGCTGAAGTGTGAAAATAGAATGATTACTTTTAGAAGAGATTAATGAATACTTTGCACAGCTTATTGTTCAGCCTGGAACAGAGGGACCTTCCTCACAGGGAAATTTGTATCTTGTAGCACAATTCACACTTAATACTGGCCTTCAAAGAGCTCTGGAGCAGGGAGGGCTGAGAGCCTCAGGGCATCAGGTGCTGCAGAAACCCAGGAAGGCATTGCCCCACTCATAGACTGAACAGGTAAGGGCATTTTGGATAGGGAGACAGGAAAAACCGCACGTTCTCCTGGTGAAACTAGCATTATGTCAGAGTATAATATCCAAAAGTTCAGCAGGACCAAGCTGTAACACAGAGAAGTTTCCAACAAAAGGTTTTCATCCTCTCAAAAACTTATGAGCCCACTGATTTTGTGGAAAGAGTACAGTCGGCTATATAAGACATGAAATGAAGATTTCCACCCACTCAATGCACAGTGTAGTTGGCAGACACACTTGAATTGCACTGTTAACAGCCAGGTTGCCTGTGTACCACCTCACAATATTCAACAAGGGGGAAAGGATAACAATACAATAAAATTTTAAGAAGTAAAAGCATATTCATCACCACTTCTGCACTGCATGTATTTCTTGGGACTTAAGGTAACAGGAAAGCATTTTTTCCTTCTCCCTTCCCCTGCCAGCCTACTTGCTAACTGCAGCTTTGGGAATGAGCCTTCCTTCCCCCCATCCCACAGGCTGGCAATAATCTCTCTTTTACAGCTCCCAGGGCTCTCGTGTTGAGCAGCAGCCCTGTGCCCAGTGAGCTGCATGGGACTGGCTGGGGCAGCCAGGCACTCTTCTCCAGCCTCTCAAATTCACCACTTGGCCTTTGTTCCTCCAGCCTGCCAAACCATAAACCAGCAGTGCTTCCATGCTTGGAGGTCTCACTACATCAAATGAGAACATTCCATGCCTTCTTTCCTTATTTTTTTTTCAGAACGAATTAAAATATACCTGTTAATAAGAAAATTAAAACTCAACCCCTTTGTATATTCATGTATTAGACTGATAAGGCAGGCATTTTCCTTTAAGACAGTATTTCATCTCTCAGAAAGCCACTGGTGCACAGTACAGAGAAATTCTATGCCACTCAGTTAACTTGGGATCACATAAAAAAAAAGCCCAATGAACTTAATAGCAGGTGGAAAGATAAATGTGTAAAGATTAATCTCCATAAAAGAAGATAGAGCTCTCTCTCAAAAACAAATTTGTCATTTAATTCAGGCTGGAACTTTCAAAATTACATAGAGGGAGTCAGGTTTTCAAGTGTTCCTGAAACTTAGCTGGATTCAGGTACCTGATTCCCTAGAAGATTTGAGAGGTTTTTTGCTTTTTTCAAATTCGCATAGGTAATTTCATAGCTATACAATTTTTATACACTGGATAAATAACTTAGCTCTTCACAGCATATGAACATAATTTACCATTTAAGGAAGCTATTGAAAGAAGTTTATATTAGTAGAGTAAAATATTCAATATAAAAAATGTTCTTCTCTGATGTAAGATTAAAATTTTCTTGCTTGGTTATGAATATGATTGAACAAAACAATTCCTTATAATTCAGAGAGAATTTCTCACATTCTTTTCCAAGTATAAACCTGCATTTTTACTTGTAAAAATAGGATTAACTGTTAGCATTATTTGATAAGAGAGAGCAGAGAATTAAAAGGGAACATTGTCAGAACAGAAAATCACCAAATCAGCAGTTTTCAGACAATCTTACACATCCCTCATTATCCTTCCACTGGCTGCCTTGAGAAACTATGACTCAAATTTCCTGTATCACTAGAATTAGCTCAAAAGCATTTAATGATACATATTAAGGCTTATGAAACCTGTCCTGCACTATTCTTACCTTTTTTGGGGCCCACCTCAGAGAGATTCGATAGGAAATTGTGCTGGATCTATGGGCATTCCAAATTGAGGGAAGAAATAAAAAGGTTAAAGAAACCCCCAGAAAGCAGGTGAATATTTCCAGGAGCACTCAGCTGGGAAAAACACACACTTGTTTGACTTATATCCAGATTAATGAGAAGGAAACTGTGCCCTCAACTCCCTGGAACAATGAAAAGGACAAGCAAGCTGTCAGCAGGACTTGCACCAGAGCTGGCTCTGAAATCATACAAGAACTTGCATTGCACCTTGCTAAGCACCATTAACCATGAAGTGCTTTCCAGAGATGAAATTACCTGCTTAACTATCTGTGTTTGAAAACCATACAGGAAGTTCAGGATTTGAGTGGGGCTAATCAGCTAGTTAATAAAACCATAAACACATGTGAAAATACACCCCAGAGCATCTTCCTCTCCCTCCCTCCCCCCACAAAGGTTCTGAATTTAAAATGTGCCTGTTTGGTTGCAGAGGCTGACTGTTTGCAGTGTTCCCTCCAGGTGTGAGAAGGACATTGATGAGTGCAGCTCTGACCCATGTCTGAACGGGGGCCTCTGCCAGAACCTCCTCAACAAGTTCCACTGCCTGTGCGACGTGAACTTTGCCGGCGACCGCTGTGAGATCGATGTAAGCGACCTCTCCTTTTTTGTCTCTTTGCTCCTGTGGCAGAATCTCTTTCAGCTTCTCTCCTATCTCATTCTCCGAATGGATGATGAGCCAGCAGTCGAGTGGGGTGATCAGGAAGACTATTGAGCAGTCTTTAAACTTTTGTGTTTTACTGCAGCAGAAGATGCCTTGACTAAAGCAATACAAATATCAGAGTTTTAAAACTTGTTTTATATTTCTTTGAATGGTTTTTCTATGAATTGCTTCAGATCTGGTTTAGTTAATTGATTTAGTTTTAGAACAAACACTAGCAGATGTTAAAGAGCTCACCCCACCTTCACCAAAGCATTTCACCGTGTGGACACTGCCAGTGGGACAACAAACAGGCAATACAATTGTCACATTGCTGAAGGTGGCATTCAAGCCCTACTGCAATGGGTGGCAAAGACTCACTGCCCTCAATAGTTCTAATCTTAAATTAAATCTTCCAGGTGGTCACTATCTTTACATCACACACCATATTTATTATACTGTTCCTTTGCAGTTTGGCCTGACACCTGTGAAATCATGCAGGATATTTTTGGATAATTAGGTAATGGTTTGGATTAACAATTGACAACATGCTGAAGAGGCTCCCACATCCATCTGAATTAGTGTCAATCCTGCACTGATATCACTAATCCTGATCCTCTGCTCCAGTAGCCTCTACACCTCCAGTGTACTATATTGAGATAGAATACAACCATCTTAATCTTTAACATTTCCCCTTTCAAGAAAGGTCCAGTGAGTATCTCAGACTTGAAAAATCACAGATTTGTTCTTTGTTTAAAGATTTCCATAACTTTAAGTAAATCTGTTTTATTTATTAGTAGATCAGTGTCATCAGACAAAAAAATATGTGATTTTTCCTTCTTAAGAAGCACGCAAGGTAATTGGGTTGGTTGTCCATGGATCCTAAAAGTAATGAAAAAAAGAGACCTGAAAATTATGAGTGCCAGGAGGTTTAACATAAAATATTATAGCAAAATATCTTTGTAGATGCCTTTGAGAATGTAGATACAACTGAAATTCACTGCTAAATACTAAACATTTCTAAAGAGTGAGGTGTTTTCTTGGGTTTTAACCATTTTTTAAGACAAAAACACCATTTATGAATGATGAAATAACTTATTTGGACATTCATTATTATATTTGCATAGATTCTCTATCCCTTTTAGTCATTTGAATAGTGTCCTTGAGAGAGGATTTGAAAGAATAAGCCTGTATAGGGTGGTGTTTTGTTCTTCAGCTATATGGCAGGTAGCAGAGTTATAGGGAAGACTAACACCATACTGGGAGTTTTCTGACTCCAGAGGGAACAACTTATATTTTGGAGAAGTCCTTGAAATCATTGACATCAGTTTCCCCCACTTCAAACCTGACCCTGTTCCTTCATCAGTCCTCCCTAACTCACTGCAGGTTGGATCTGGTGCATCCAGGAAAAGCAAATCTCCCCTGGAAATCTCCAGTGGCATTAGGACACCCTGAAATGTGTCTAAGTACAATGTTAAGGTTTGTGTTTTGCCACAGAAGGATCAGGATCAGACAGTGAATCAAGACTATTTTTTACTTTCCACCTTTCATAAATGCTCCCAAGTCTGTTATTTTTCTGACTACCATTCAGCACAGAATGCAGCAACATTCGTGCAGTTCAAAACCCTACTCCTATTTTAGGGGGAAGGAGAAAAACTAAACAAACTTTTGCACATTTGTGGAAAAAAAGTTATGATTCATCCTTGTCACATATTCCTGTTCCTAGCATCTGCCTTAGTATGAAAATTAAGCAAAGTGTATTTATCTATGAGAATTGTACACAAGGATAATTTCTTTGCTGGCTTTATCATACCTGAAAAGTGATTAGGGAAATTTTTTTGTTAAACTCTTATTAAAAATAATTATAAATAATTTAATATGATATATATATAAATTCAGCAAAAAATTCCTTTCCTCTTCATAAGCAATCAATAAACACTAGATGGGAATGCACTAGAGATGAAATTATTGTAGCAGTGTCAGTAACAAAACTATATATACTGTCAGATATAGGTTTAGTTATCTTACTGGCAGTCACATGTAATACTGGGAATTACAGAACACAGGCAAAGAGAAAAAAACAAAACCAGACCGAATTTGGGTTTTTTTTATTCCAATGAAAATACAGTTTTGGAAAATTGCTTTCATGTGGGGAAATTTAAAATAATAACATCTTATGTTGGGAATTTAATTCCAAGCCATAGCTTTCATTTAATCGTAGCTAAAACATTACTCAGTTCAGTATTACTGAAATGAAAAATAAAAAATTAATCACAAATAACTTGAAATAAAAACTATCCTATTTCAGAATGCTAACTAATGATAAAGAAATAAGAAATTTTAAAACTTCAAATGAAAAAAAGGCTGATACTAATCAAAGCTGTACTAATAATTTTACTATTTTTTTTTAATAACTATAATTAAGAAAATAATGAAGTTTGGTTTTATTTTCTCACTGGGTTTAGCTCAGTTTCCACATAACTAAATTGAAGCATTATGTATGTTATAGAATATGCACTACAGGACACACTAAGGAAAAATTTCATTTTGGTCTTAATGCTGAAGAAAGGTAGAAAACAATAAGTGTAATAACAGTATGTCTGACATTAGACCTATATCCAAAATGTGAATACAAGAAGAATCCATTTGTATAGAGATTCCAGGGCTCTTTCTATTCAATACTAGACACTTGATATGAGTCTTTATGCAATATTAAAGACAGGTTTATATAAATTTACAGCAATATGCAAGTTATTAATCTAAACTCTATTAGCAGGGCATCAGTTCACTCTTTCTTTTACTGAAAACACTCACCTGTAATTGAATTCTTTCCTTCCTCTAATGCCTTGTCATCATGAAACATCCCCTGGCCTCAGAAATGCTGCTCTCTTCCTCTTTGTACTTCTGTATCCTCAACTGCATTGTGCACATGTACATAAATTTCCTACCTTTATACACCAAATAAACCTTCTGCCTTTGTCTCTTTATGTGTGTTCCTCATTTCCTGCTAATGGCTCTGTTCATTTGCTTTCAGTGTGCCATGTTTTCTGAACACTTCACAGAACACCACACACCAACCGAGGCTGCTTCATCCCAGAGTTTTCCAGGAGTTCTGGAAGGGCAGGGTCAGGCAGGTGCTTCCCACTGAAGCTCCTCAGCCACTCCAACCACCCCAGCTGCAGTCCTGCAGACTTGACATTTCTAGTTTTAAAAGTCAAAAAATAAACAAATTCCAGATTAAGTTTTTTTTAAGAGATGCAGGTGTCAGACAAATAAAAGAAAACAGGTATAGAAGCAAACATGAAAAAATAGCTGGATGAATAATGACACTGAGTACTAACCTTTTTGTAAAAACATCCAATTGCTAGGATTTTTTAGAATTCAAGGGGGTGTAAAGGCCATTATTCATGTTTAATATTAAGATACAATAGCAAGATTTTCATACTTCTTCAGTGTTGCAATTGTACTTCAAATCTTTTGATAATTGATTTTTTTTTAAATTAAGATCACAAACTCCCTGCTGAATTCATACTTTTGTGGAAAATTAGTATTTATAAAAAAAAAAGAAATGTCAAAACACACTGCTACCAATTTGGGCATTGAGAAGAGGTTGGGAAATCATCATCTCGACATACTCAGAATTAGAGGAGGGATATAAGAAGTGTAAATGAAAGAAAGTCAAAAAGCAAGGTCATGATTTTTGGAGGTATGGCTTGTGATGCTCCATGTTGGTAATATCTGTAAAGGATCCCTCCATGATACTGAGACTCAAACTGCTTTTCAGATGCCAGTGACTGTCAGTCATAAAGCTGGATAATGAGAAGTAACAGTGTTTGGGCTTCAGGCAGAATTAAGATTTCTGAAAAGAGGGGGAAGACAGCAGTGATGGATACACTGGAAGGGAGAGCAAAGGGATTTGCATCAGCTGTGGGATGAATGAAAGTAGACTTTTCACTGTGTTTGGAAAATACAAGAGGGGTATTTCACTGAGTAGGTGTCTCCAGGGAATGGCAGATTGTCTTTACTGACCATTGTTCTTACTTCTGGCCCTTAAAAACCAGGCTCTGACTGAGCCCTCTCTGCAGCTCTATCTTATGACAGTTTTAACTACAAAGAGCCCATGTGTTTGTGAATTTGAAAATATCCTTCATGTATGCTTATTTAGATTTCTTTACTCCCACATTACTGAGGAAACTAGATCCAATAATCATTCACTCACTGCATGTGACTACAGTACACTGGTGAACCTAAAAATAGGAAAAAATCTGCTTCAAACTAACAGTGATGAAATAAGATTTCATTCTTTCTTTGCAAATATTTTTTCTGTCCTGACAGCCAAAAGTTCAGCCAAGAGGGCATTTCACTTGTTTCTATTAACTTTCAGCACTTGAACTTACATATTGATATCTTGAGTTAGTGATTCTCCCTAAAAATAATGAAACTCTTGTTTGCAATAAATTATTCCAAATTTCTACTTCAAAACCCACAAGGCCTGGTTCTAAGAATTATAACCCTAAAAAGGCAATGAAATAAAAGCTGCAGCAAATCTTCTTTCTGTGTTACTGAGATTACTATTAGTTGAAATGGATCTGCAGGGAGTAAAGACAAAAGCCAGGGTTGGGTTGTGTGTTTCAGGAGTGCCCTGAGCCCCATTAGACTGGGAGCACATCCTGCCAGGGCTGTGTCCTGCTGGTGCTGGCAAACAGCTCCAGCTGAGCTTTGAAATTGTTCCTTGAACAAATCACCAGCAGCACCTTTGGGACAGCACTCTCTCACAAAACACACCCCCTCTCCTATATTGTACATGTGAATATACATGAGACTTGGAAGTGGAGATGGATTTCATGTCCCAGAATTAAAGTTCTCCTTGGTACACAGAGCTGCTGCCGTGTGCTGCACCACTGCTGCTTCCACATTCTCTTCCAGCTGGTAGCATTCCATCCTCCTGGGCACAAGGACAAGCATCATGCACTGGAGGTTATGATTCACACTTAATGTCATTAAAAATACACTGATAAGCATGTTGGATATGTTCAATATTGAATCTAAATTCAATAAAACTCTCTCAGGCTTCCAGAGCACAGACACAGGGAATTTTGATTGAATCTGCTCTACAGTGATTAGCTAATGTATTCATTAACTGGAAGGGTTAGTAATATGAATGTAGCAAATGATACTTAATTACAATAATTAATGCCTGGTGATTCATGAATAATGCATTCCATAGCTATTTACATATTCATACTTATGAGGCTATTAATGGATAATTATCATTTCACTAAAAGACATGGACATCAGGAATGTAACAACTAGACTGTTTTCCCCCAATCTCACTGTGGCTTTACCTGTATGCCTTGCTCTTGTACACCTCTACCTCGTACCTTGTGCACAGAAATATCAAAAGTATTTTAAGGCCTATAGAGTGACCTAATGGCAATTACAGCCCATGAAGGTGAAGTTTCCACTCTGCACCAGCTCTAAGCCAGCACTCCAATCAGTTTCTGTCTGGAGATTGCAAAAGTTTGAAAGCACTTCATTCTATTCACCATCAGTATAGATTTGTTCTTGTCCTGGATTTATGCACTTTCCTGCTGCAGATGGTTAGGACACTTGCATACTTTAGAATTTTTTAATTTGTGAGATTAGGGTAGAAATATTGGAAAAAAATAGGAAAATTGGAAAATTAGGGTAGCTGTATTGGAAGCATCTTCAAACTGAAAAATTCTGCCTTAGATATCTGGTATTTCTGCTCCTATACACGTATTTCAGCCTCCATATAAGCAGATACATTGCTAGACCTCCCAAGAGAAGACCTTGAAAGCAACAGAGGAACAAAAATAAAACATAATTAAAAAAAAAAAGTAATAAAAATTCTTATTAAAATATATTTTAAGGCAATATGATAATTTTTATTCTTACCCTAAGACTGAATGCCCAATGTTGAGAACACTAAGACAGTGATTTTCAGCTGCCAGCCTCAGGAGTGTGGTAAAATGAACAAGTTTACTTGTTAGCTGGGTAAGTCAACTGAAGCTGAGAAGTGCTGCCAGCCTGAGTTTCAGACAGGCCACTCACCTGCTGCTTGCCCACAGCATGAGCTGAGGAGCTGAGGGTGCCCCAGGCGAGTGAAAAGCTTATTGCAGCTGTCACAGCCTGCAGGGAGGGAGCAGAGGGTCCCCCCAGCGTGGGGACAGCTCCAGGCTCTTCTGGGATGGGCACAGAGCAGCCCAGGGCTCGGGCAGCAAGGTCAGCCCAAGCTCCTGGGAGCATCAGGCTGGTGCCTTAATGGGGAGCATGTTTGTACCTGCTGGGACTTCTGCCTTCTCCCGAGCCCTTGCAGCCTGTTGAAAAAGACTAAAACTGGACAGTGTAACATTTCCAAAATGACACCATTCTCTGAAGTGCCTGTCCTATTTCCACTGTGGGTGAGGTGCCTCAAATGCTACAACCTCAGGAAATCAGAGGGGTTTAAAACCACTCACTAGCATGTTCTATCATCATACTGAACCCAGCAGTGCTTGGGGACCAGTGGAGAGAGGACTGAATCCCTGTTCAAAACAGATCCCTCAGCTTGCAGCACCCACAGTGCCATGACATTCCTGCTGGCACTCCTGCCCAAGCAGGGAGCCCTGGGTCAGCAGAGCTATCAGTGAGCAGAAGCCAACTGTCACCTCTCAGCTTTCCTGAGCTCCCAAGACTTAGGGAGCAGGCTGTGGGAAGGAAATAAACACTGTGGCCTATGTAACTCACATCCTGCAAGGCTGCTGCTGGAAGCATAAAGGGCATTTCCTGGCACTTCTGATTTACTCTCTGTAGTACTTTTCTAGGTTTGAGAAAACCCTCATCAGGGCAACTGTTTGTACAGCACAGGTAAACTTGTTACAGTCTGATGGTAGGCTATTGAAATAAGATTATTTCAATGACTGAAGTAAACTTTTATTAGGCTGGCAGAATCAGCATAACTGAGCTGGGAAAAGGCTGGAGTTTATTTGTTTTAACATCATTTGTGTGGCTGCAGATCACCCACCATTGCAGAATCATTACCATTGATGGTAGGAGCCAGAGAGGGCTCAGCTTTATTCCAGTGCCAGGTCGAATGTGGGGTAAGAAGAAACATCCTTAGATTTATAAAATGAGCAGCTCTGCTCTGCAAGTCATTGGAAATGTCACAATGTCATTTTTGCAGTGGTTTTTCAGAGGACAACAACGCCTTAATACCCTTTGCTATTTTGTATTAGTCTGCATTCAAAACACAGGATTTAACTAAAACTTCTAAAAGGATATTGCATGAAGCACATTTAATGTGTGTCACAACATAAGGTACAAAAATACTAGGATGCAAAGACAATAAGATTATTGAATTTGTCCTAGCTGGGAAAGACAAGGAAGCTCTTCACAAGGCCAGGATTACTGCATGCATCAGTGAAAAGCAGTTGAATATTTAATGTGCATGGTAAATATAAGCAGAAAATGGAGCCCAGATGACACATGACAGCATAACACTCTGCAGTACAGGAATGAACTTGAGCACGGTGTTCACATAACACTTTAGTATTCAGACTAACACATTTTGTCTGTACACCATCCTTTCTGTTGCAATGGCATTGTCTTCCCTATTCTCACCTTCTGATGTTTTCCCTGTGGACCCACATCCACATCACATGGGTATTTACTTCAGTCATTGCTCACTTTATAACTCCGTGCCTGCATTGTTCAAATACTAAATTTTATGTCTTTTTTTTTTTCTTACATGCTTCATGAGACCTAATGTTCTCTTCTATTTTTTCAGTTCTTGGTCTGAAACTCCATTCCTAATAACATCTGAAAAAAATTACACACTTCAATAGGCTTATGGAATATTACTCCACTGAAAAGGAATAAAAATAATTCCTGTTCCTGAGAATCTGAAAAATCTTTTGGTTTCCAATGATCAGGAACATTTATCTGCTTTGATACAGAGAACCGTTGAAACGAGAGGCAGAGCTTGTTACACAGATATCAGAATATTCTACCAATCTAAATGTGCAGCAAACACAACAGGCCTTAAATTTATTCAAATCATATTTGGTAGAACAAATTATTTGGTTTTCCAAAAAAATTAGAGCACTGAAGTAAAAATGTGATAATGCTGTAATTCAAAGGACAAGGAAATCAGCAGCTTTTCAAATCTTTGTAATTATTTAGAGTGAACAGATTTTGCACCAGTGGAGACAGCTTTGATTGTTGGTGTTCTCTGTGAAATGGTAGGGTAGGGATTCTGGGGATTCTCTAACACATTAATACTTTGGGGTCTAATTTATCCATTACAGAAATAAATGGAAATATTTCTCTGTCTGGGGAAGCACTGGTAACATCACAAGCTGTCCTCTTCTTACCTCCAAAGGGACAGGACCCTCTGTTCCCTCTTCTCCAAGCAGTAAGCATTTGTGGGTGAATTAGAGGTGCAGTTGCTTCCCCACCACCCTGTAACAAGACCTTTTCTGCCCTGTTGGCTTTGTATCAGTTTTGCAGGAACAGGATTCATAGTGTGGGCACAGCCTGGCTGACACCTGGGAGCTGATAATCTTGGAACACCACCAACAAAAAAACACAATGAAAAACCACAACCAACCAACCAACAAACCCCCAACAGCACAAAACAAAAGTACACACACAAAAAAACCCAACACCCAAAAATACCCGAACCCAAGCCAGAATAAACTCCAAAGAAAAACCCAAACCTGCTCCCAATTAAAATCAATGACATACTAGAGACTAATCTCTGGGAGGGCCTGGCAACACCACCTCTTCTGCAAGGCTAATTTCACTTTGTATTCATCAATGCTAATGCACATGTCTGGTTTTATCTAGGCTCACTCTATTCCCCTAGTGAAATGGCAGCATAGGCACAGAATTTATACAGGGATGTCACTGTTGCCTTTTTTTATCCCAAATGCTACCATTTTTTGTGAAATAATCAGAATATTGCACACCAGAATCAGGCAGGACACTGTGCTGTGTCTCATGGAGAATTGCACTTGGTCCTTTCTTATTTTATTGTTTCATTTAATCAAACACAAACCTCCTTCAGGCTGAAGGAAAATGCTAGGTTTCTGTACATATGAAAATGTAACATGTCCTTCAAGGTACACCTAATGCCAGTAGTAAAGGTAGTATCTTCTGTCACTTTCTACAGGTTTGGAAGTTACTATCCCACCCAAATTTTACCCTGTCCTTTCAGTAGGTGACACTGTCATGGAACCCCAATGGTAGCTGTGGATCTGCCTGGGGAATGATGAGTCCCAAAAACCCCTCAGTGCTGCCATTTCTGGAAACCATCAAAAAAGGTTCTGAAGGAGATTCTGGAGGCACTAAGTGATACTGAGGGAAATGAAATTACAAAAAAGGAAAATCATAAGTTAAATGGATTTGTAAAACAGATGGTGACAGCACTGAACACCTGGGGCTCCATTATTTCAAGTGAATGCTTGGGGCACCTCTGTAAGGTGCCCAAGTGTTATTATCTTGTTCTTCATTAGGAACTGGACAGAGAGAGAGACCACAGTCTACCCCAGGATGCTTTAAACACTTTAAAATTACTAAAGCATTATTAGTAGAACCTGCTGCTAAGCAATAATCTCCAAAACAGTGAAGTTCTCTAGATGGAGTAGGCAGGAAAGCTAAATTTTCATCCAGTATCAGCTACCCACTCTGCCTTGGAGGAGCACTCAGGCTGCTCAGACTGCAACTAGCCTGGACCCAGGGACCTGAAACAACTTATTTCACTTCCAGAAAGTTTTGAGTCAAAGATTCCTAACTTTTGATCATTTATTTCCATTCTCTCCCAAAACTACTGATGAAGGAGGAAGCAGAAGTATTCTTGCAGGAGAGAACACTAATGTATGAAACCTCTGGCAATATATATATATAACCTGCCTGATCTTCTGATTACTTTGCTAATACATATGAGTTTGGGAATATTTTAAGGAAGGATGCAAGTATCAATCAGAAGAGTAACTCAGAGCCATAAAAAAAAACATTTTGGTAATCACTGATCGCATCTTTAGTTGAATTAAATGCCTTATTTGTGGTATGAAAAATATAGATAGCCAGCAAGCAAAGTGTCAGGTGTGTGAGACTTTGGAGTGGAACTTTGTAACAGAGGATGAACAATCTCCAAACACTGCAACAGCCAGGTACTTTAACAAAATGGGTCATCACTGGTTTGAGGCAGCTATCAGTGATGAGGCTGGTGGAGCCAGATTCTTCCAATATCTGAAAATAAATAAAACCAAAGCAGGCTTGAATCTGTAATTGTCCCCCAGGGCAGGAAGTTGAGCCTCAGGAAGAGAGGAGTGAGAACTGCACTCAAGGGTATTTGCCTGAGAGGAGTCACTGCCTGGCCTTCCTGGGAAGGAGCATCTGTCCTGGTGCTCAGCCAATAAATAACAGCAGGCCAGTTGAGGTGGAAATGTGAGTTTAGTCTAAGTGCAGACTGTAAACCCATAGCAGGCACATATGAGGGATTTATTACCAGTGTAAATGCAATATTGCAGTTTAAACAACAGAGAATGTCATACTTTCCTCCAAAAACAAATGTCAGTGTAAAAATGTCTGATGGCAACAGGTCCATGAAAGAGCAGCTGTCAGGCCCAAGTTCTCTTGCTCAGGCTTCCTGCATCACTGCACCAGCAACTGTGCAAACTCCCAGCAAGGCAGAGCCTGGAGGGCACACCCTGAGCCAGACCTGGCCAGTGCCACTGCCAGGGGCAGTGCTAGAGCTGGGCAGGGCTGTGCTGCCCTGCTGTGGCTGACAGGCAGAGCTTAGGCAGAGGGAAGAGATTAAACTCCATCACCATTTCCAGCATGGGTTGCCTAACTGGCCATGGGCTAATTGTGTTTCTATTTCATGCCTCAGTTCCCCTCTCTGACCAAAGGCTGCTTTAAAGGCATTCTCCAAACTGGAAAATGCTGTATAAGAGATAAGGCATCAAGGATGGTGCTGAGGAGGAGGAACCACTCGGGCTGTCTGTGTGACAGCAGACACTCTCTGAGACAGCTGTCAGAAATGCCTCACACCTACAGACAAAGGTGACCTGACCCCCTGCACTGCAGAAAACGCTGCTCTCAGCCTGTATTGAGGAGATCTGAGTTAATCATCTGAGTCAAACAGACCTGGCAGAAACAGGGTGACTTGGCCTCAGAGTCAGGACACCTTGCCTTGGAGAACCAGAAGTAAATTCAGTGAGCTGAGTCAGCAGATTCTTTTCCTATTTCCAGGAAGGATGATCTTCAAGAAAATCTGAAAGTGTAGGAATTCTTCTTAAAAGAAGGACACTGATAGGGTTGCCATTCCTTCCCAGCATATCAGGGTAAAACTCTAATCTGAAGAACAATGTATTTTCTGTTAGTTATCTTTAGGTGGCAGTAAGGTAAAAGCATGGAGTAGAAAGTTACAAGAAATTTCTACTGCATTTTCAGAGACCTTTCTCTCATGTGCTGTGCTGGCTATAACACAGAAAGAGACTTTCTAAAACATTTGCATCTTCAGCAGATACCCAAAAAGCAATTATCAGATTTGGCTTCATCCAGTTCACAATCAGATGCAAACCTGTTGAATGCCAGCAATATTTATACAAAGATATTAGTACATTGATACAATGATAGATCCTATATTAGGTATGCAGTACTTGAACCAAGAATCTCTGAGGACAGTGGTTCAGACTCACACAATTCTATCAATGAAATGAAAGCACACTTTAAAAAAAAAGATAAAAAATAACTCTGCTAACAAATGAAAGGTCTAAATCAAGCATGAATAATTATTAATGTAGCAGGTTTTAGATTTTTTTGGTTTATATTTTACCTACATACATCTCTTCCAAAGTCTCTCCTGAAGCTAAATCATAATGATTTTTGTTGTCTCAAATCAACTTTCTACTCAAAACAAAAAAAATAAAAAAAGCATCCAGTGGGATAAAAACACACAGAAAGTTTTTATCGAGGAATATAATTAGCGAAGTAACGTGCCAGTGTCACGTAGCGTGCTAAGGCAAGTATTATGTAGCCAGTAAAGGTCTATCTTATACTATTAATATTTACAGTTGGAAGCAGGAGATGGCTGCAATCGAAGTGCTGCTCCCAGCAAAGGCTGGCTGCTGACTCGATACCTTGCTGTCTGACAGTGTGAAACAGTCACAGCGCTCCTTACTTCATCACCACTTGACAGCATCCTATTAATGCGAGGTAGCAACACATGGCTGGTTTGCAGGAGCTCAGCACCAAGCACGGAGAGGAATTTCATGGAACAGTTTTGAGAGCGTTGGCTTCGCTTATTAGCAGAGGAGCAGGGATGGAAAGTGTCTGGCAGTTACAAAGCTGGACAGGAATTGTGACTGTGCTATGCCATACACAGCTGACCCACCTGTTTATTTTGCACCACTGGACAGAGCAGTTTCTCATTCCCACAGAAAGCAGGGAGAGGCAGGGCTCTCAGTTTCAGCACCTGCACAGGAGAACCAGGATCTGGGGCAAGAGGAGCAGACCCTGCTGCCCATGGTCACAGGCAGGGACCCAGCCCACAGGAGGGGGCTGCACCCTTTGTGATGCTGGGCTTTGATGGGTCCTTGGGGCTGCTCTCAAAGACCTGATTACCAAAATAAAAGAACATCCACCACTAACATCATTGATTAAGAAAGAGATCTTTAACCTCAACTGTCGTGTGCTGAAAAGTGGAGTTTTGAGAAACTCCATGTGCAAGGAAGCATGAGGAGAAACAAGCAGGTGTTCATTCAGACAGAACTTCCACATTGCAAATACCTCAGCAAAATCTCTTTTGTTTTATTTTTTCCCTGTACAGAAAAGATTGAAATCTAGAATGACAGAAAAAATATACATGGACAAAATAAGAAAAGCAGAGGTTTGCAGTAGGAATGGTTTAGTTGCTTCCTTGACTTAGCTTTTGATAGCCTACATTACCCTTTCCTGCCCCATTCTCTTCTTCAAATGCTGTCATTACCATCAGCCCCATCTAGAGTGTCACAACATCATCCTGCACATGCAGGTCTGACCAACAACTGTGCAATCAATGAAGAAAACAGTTTTGAAATCCATTCTTCTTTCTCATCATTTTACCTATTCCACTGTCTACCGAACCTTTCTCCATCTCTTTTCCTTGGAAACTGTCCTGTCCTCACCTACAGCACTGTAGCATATTTTCTTATTCTTCTCCTGCTTGGGGGTTTAACCTACTGACCCCTTCACACCCACTTCACTCTCCCATAACAGCAGACTTCCTCAAAAGGCCAAATCCCTCTTCAGGTTCCATTCCTACTGTGGCAGCTACAGGGATGCAGTAAACTCAACCTGGCCACATGCAGGGAAAACCAGAAAGTCAATGTTTTCAGTGGTAGTCTTGAGTTTAAATATCTCCCATTTCTTCCTGCAAGATGCTTGCCTGATGAGGCTTTTATCCACCACCAAGATGTACTCGTACAGATTCTGCTGTCTCAGAGCTGCAAAGCACTTATCCCCTGTGAAGAAACACCACCTGATACACTGTGCTGGCAGCCATGCACAAAAATAATTCTGTATGATGCCCCAAAGCATTTCCCAAACTGGAAAAGGATGTTGCACCCCAGAGACTGACACCTTTACTAAAACATTTGTCTAGTCTGTGATATAGCAGCTATGGGACAAACTCCTCCTCAGCATGGTTTGCCTGGATTTGCACCAGCTATAGATTTTATCCTTTCAGATTGCAGCAGATGGTGAAGTTCCTACACCAGAGGCTGTCGATAGAATTTTAAAAGACATCTCATAACAACACATTGGAACTGCACATTTAATCTGTGCTGCACCACTCAGATGATATTAAAAAGAGCTGGAGCACTTACAAAATTAGCACTGGCAGTTGCTGCAGAAGCACTATCAAGGAGCCTTCTCAAAGCCCACAGCTTAATGAGAGCTGCCCACCCAAACTGCAACCCAAGTCACTTCTCTCTGTGCTACCAGCACTCTGCTGCCTAAAAGGCATTCAACAATCTGTGAGATACTGATCCAGCAAAACATCTGATGCTGATTTTAAGGGGCTGCTTATGTACTTCTGGTTCTTTTGGGTCCATGGCTGAACTCATGCATGGTGTGGTGGCCAAAACCAGGACTATTGTTCCTTCTGCCTAAGACAGACCATCCCAGACATACTAAATTGCTCTGTTTTCATGTCTGCTTGCATTAAACAGTTAATATAAACCAAATATCAATACCACAAGTAGTTAAAGAAATTATAGTTACTGTAGGTAGCCTGTTCTCTAAAGGTTAATTCCTAAAAGTGAGCCTTTCGAGCTGGAAAAGGGCCAATAATGCCACATAATGCCACATATTGTGCCAGCACTGAGGAGGGGGCAAATGGTTCTGATTTAAACACAGCCCTGTTTCAAGTGATCTGGGAATGGTCCTGCAGCCCAGTGTGGGGAGGAGGTGCTCTGGGTGATCAAGACTAATGTGAGCAGCACCCTTGTTTCACTCAAGTCTGCTTTACAACAATTTTGTTGCAATGCTTCAGAGAGCTCCATCTCCAATCTCCAATTTCTTGCTCCTCTATAATTAGAACAAACTTCCTCATTAACTTCTGTAATGTCACAACAGTGCAACTTCACGTGCCAGGAGGGAGCCTGTCAGAATTTCTTAATGAGGTGCTTTCTCTGCAAGCTCAGCTAAATCCTAGACTTCAATCATCTTCATCTTCTTCATTTTCTCACAGACTGCCACAGATATAATTCTTCCTTCATTGCATTTTTCTGATCTATAACTGGTCAAGCCAGATGACCAATTTATCATTATAGCAGCTAACATGATTCTCTCTATGCTTTTTCCTTGATTTCAAGAACTGTCAGAAAACTAAAAAGTTGACATTGTTCAGGAAAAAATCAATTAAAACTGTCAGGTGTCAACTAAGACAAGCTATTCAAACTACATTATATAAAAAAACATATAGTAGAAAGAAATCGTAGTGAACATAATTTCTTCAGAGGCATTTCAAGAAAATATTCAGACAATAACACCCACAAGAAAACAAAAAAAAGAAATCTAAAAGATTACCTAAAATCTTTCTTGAACTGCCTAAATACTGTGGGTATTGTGCACACATCAGAATTAGTCACCTAAGTTTTTTCTTCAGCAATGTCCACAGGACTCAAAGTCTCATTCAGACCCTCCAGGCAGTGGGATTGTATTCCCCTGCAGCTATCAGGAAAATAACTCAGATGGCAGAAACAGCAACAGCACTGCTGGAAATGCAAGATGATCTACAGCTCTTGATGTCATTCAGAGATATTTTCAGAGGGCTACAGAGGGAAGTGAGGGACAACAGGACAGGCTCCTCCCAGGGAACAGGGGGTCAGCAGGAGAAGTTCCTAAGATGTGGAGGAAACAGCAGTGATGCTACTTTGGGGTGTTGCCTTGCATACAGAGGGCAGCAGAGCCAATCTGTGGCACCTACAGGACCCCTGAGCTGGAGCTCTGGGCTGGCTGACTGCAGGGACCAGCAGCCACACCTGCAGCCCACTGGGATCTTCCTCAGGGGTCCAAGGCTCCACAGCTGAATCTGGTCCTACAAACAGTCCTTTTTCTTACTCATAAAGGAAGCAAAACTAGAGAAAACCCTGCAGCAGTCTTCCTACATCTGTTTTGAACTCTTGCTTTCTGTTTCTCCATCTGAGAGAATTCAAACACTTTTCTTACCAGATAATCCTGAAACTTGTTAGGCATCAGGTTTTCAGTACAGCAAATACTGCACCTTTCAGGAATCTCTTCAGGGGACAGGAGGAATGTCTATACAATGTGACTGCCATTTTTGAAGCTCACAGGATGAACTGAAGAGTTCTGAGGTGTGCAGAAGGAAAAGGAGCTGGTGGTCTCACTGATGGTAAACAGTGGAAAATCAGCTAAAGTGCATTAAGTGTTGCTTCCTTTGTTGCCACAGGTACCAAAGCAGCAAGGAGTAAACTATTCAAGGATCTGAAAAATAAATGTTCATAGACACACTGAAAGATCGGTGCCCACATGTACAACAGCATGAAGCAGGAAACCAGGATAAACCATTAAAGGATAAAGCAGTTAAAGAAAATAGAAAATAGGTGATATTTATAAAATCTTTAAAATAGTTTGCTTTTTCCAGTGGCCTGTGCAGTGTTTGGCTTGACATGAATCTATGCTCCTTAAATGAGTCTCAAACAGATTATTATTAGTAGTAGTAGCAGCAGTAGTACTATTTCTACTACTACTACTACCACCACTTGAACTCAACAGCCCAACAGCTCTTGGGACATGGTGGAGGTCTTCAGCACAAACAGAGCAGCAATATTTTGCAGGTGATTTGAGGGAGAACAATAGGTCACAATTTGCTAAGGTGGAAAAAGAAAATCACAGAAAAAGGGACTTAATGTGCCACTCATTTAATGTACTTTTCTTAGAAGAAAGTCAGTCTATAGATTTATGGCCACTTTTTTGCTGTTGAAAATAAACTGTAGCCTCACAGGCTGGGGTTATCAATGCATCTCATGATAATAGGTTTGTGTGTGCCTGACTGGATTTTCTCCTTGAACTACACAAATTCTTATTTGAATTCAGTCTGTAAGAGAAAAAAGTTCCAATAAGATGGCTGCAAATCCTCTATTAAATAAACTCAGCATATCTATGGGCCTTTAATCAAGTAAATGGCTTTTCTTTGCCTGCTCACTATTATCCCCATATGCCCCCAAACCTTCCAAAGTAATTCTGACATGGATTAGGACTCCTCAAGCCAATCATTAGCACAGCAAATGGTTTGGATTTGGAGGCAGGGATCAGATGTTCTTACCAGGAATGAACTGATAACCTTGGGAACGGTGTCAGGACTCAGGATCCAGAGACTTGGCTGGCAGAAGCTCCAGTGCACAGGAGCAGCTGCAGAATTCCCAGCCAGCCCCACACGTGGCAAGAAGGGAAGTCTCTGGGGTTTGTCAGTGCCTGTGTTGTAAAGCCTGTGTCGATGTCTCTGTCTCAGACACATCCAGAGCCAGGCACATTCTGAGTGCTGGAACAAAGGTGGGTTAATCCTTGGTGCCCAGCACAGAGCAGGCAGCTCCTGCCTCCAGAGCAGGTCCCACCTCCCACACCCACAGACACCTCCAGAGAACACATCCCACAGCCAGCCCAGGCAGCAGCACCCCAAGGAAGCACTCCTGCCTCTCTCCCACCTGCTGCCATTCCTGTGCCAGCACCACGCTGCATCCTCCTCCTCCCTCCTGGTCTGGCTCAGCCCTGGTACCCATGGCCACGCTGCCCATCCCTGTGGGACACGAGGCAGGCTCAGCTCAGCTCAGCCATGCTGATGGAAAACACAGCAGGAGCAGCCCCTGCACACTTGGCTGGGCTCCCTCGTACTGTCCCACTCACCTTTGACACTTGGCACACGTGGAAATGTTCATTACAGCAAATCCCTGATGTTCCCTCTTATAAAACAGCCATTTGGGAGATGGCTTGCTTAAAGATAAGCAAACACTCACTGGGTTGATAAATTCCTCTGAGCTCTGACATCTGAAATGGACCCTTCTTATTCAAAAAGCAGATCAAGGAACCAAAGCAGTACAATAAATCTGTTTCCATAAGCAAATGAAAAGCAAAACCTAGAGCTATAATGAAATATCACTCTATTCAATGATTTATTTTATACAATCTAAATATTCAAAATAATTTAAATTTAACAATTAAAATAACCCTAGAAAAAATAATAATTTTGATGTGAAACCACTGGTGAAAAGCCCAGAGACTTGATTTTAGTAAAAGACAAAATTTTTTGCCTGCATTTTCTCCTGTCTTTGCAGATGAAACCATCCTCTACATGAAAACTAAATTCAACCATGTGTTTTCTTTCCTTTTTAAAAAATTTTGCCAAAATAAACTTATCTTGCTCCAGCTGACATCCAATAAATAGAACATCCTAAAAAAAATAACAGATAGCCTTCCAGTGGTAGCAAACCTCATTTTGTTGGTATCATCTTGCCATCAGTATCCATTACCACCAAGGATGCAGCTTTTACTGGCAGCTCCTCTATATGAGAGGCTCTTAAAACTGTTCTGTGACCAAATACCTTCTAAACAGGCTTGTAAAATAATTCAGGTTGGCCTCAGGAGGCCTTTCAGTCCAGCCTCAAACTGTAAAGAGAATCTCTAAGATATTGCCCAGCCAGTTAATTAACCCTCCTTCATTCACCTTGCATGTATTTAGTTATTCAGAAGTAGTGCTGAAGTTATGTTCAGAAATAGCTGTGATCACCATGTGTTATTTACTAGCAGGAATTATTTCTGAGAGACAATCACAATGTATGGGGGCAGGGAGTGTCTCATAGACTTCCCTAATAACAAAGGTTTTCAGCAAAAAAATTCAGGAACTTGTTTCTCTTCATAAGCTTCCAGGTGTCCTGTGGTGCTTTTTTTTTGTTGTTCCAAGACAAAATGAAGTTTGTCTTGCTCTGTCCATTCCTTTCCAGAGCTTTCCTCTTTTGCTTTTAAAGCTCTAGGCCAAAGAACACCTCTTGCTTGGTACCCTGCAACAAACACACCACAAATCTGTATATTGGCACCTCCCAAGCACTCAGCTCATGGCCAGGTCTTAACCAGTTAATGTGGGGAAGGGAATTGTGACATGAAAAGTGACACTGGAGTGTGCTGGTCTAGTCCCTCAGGATGTCCCAGACCCACAGCCAGGGGTCTGAGACATGGATGGAGCACTGAGAGGAGCAGCCCCAGGCACTTTGAAACATCCCAGAGGTTCACAGCCCAGACCCTTCCATGGTGGAAGCACCAGCAAGGACCTGTCAGAAAAGCATGAAGCACTGATATGGGACTTTCAATTTCAAACTGCATTTTCAGTGACCACTCCCTTCCATTATGCAAAATACACAGTATGGACAGTGACAGAAAACCTCTTTTCCCCTGTTTCAGCAGCACTAATGTTACTAAAAATGCTGCTCAATTATTTTATTTTTGGAATCACCAGTTACAATTATTTCAGTCTATCATCATCACCAAACACGCAGTGAACAGACTCTGAGATGACAGGGGACAGAGCTTTTCAGATTTTTTTCCCAGATCAGCCAGCTGATTTTCCAAATTAATTTAACAATTCAGCCATTAATTACTAAAGAAGCAGTTGATTTTGATGGGACCAGACTGCAGAGCCTTCTGGCAACTCTTGTTACCAGTTCAGTACAACTGCTAAGGGGGGTGCCTCATATTGGAAACTTTGGCAGGGAGCTGTGGGCTGATAAACCAGGGGACAGCACTGGAACATCAGGGGGTTTTGATCAATAGAATCCACCTTAAAAGATGAAGTAAGGGCCTTTTTTTCACATTTAGAAATTAGGAGTAATATAGACATAAAGTTAGCTTATGTGTCTGATCATGGTAAACCCCTAGCTCTCCAGATATTAATCAGTGGGGTAACTTCTTTTACATATTGGCTCAGGATGGGTAAGGTTTCTCTAATAAGTAACTATTGCAAAATGAAAAAATACCTGTTAGGATGATTTTTATTTGAGAATGACATTTAAATGTGTGACTCTGTTTTAGCAAGTTACAAGCTTTTTCTTCACCTCAATTCTTTGCAAAAAGTTCTTCTTTAAGAAACCAAATTAATTTGAAGGTTATCATAAATGAAAAGATACAGAGAGACATGCTTGCAACAGGAATGGAAAGAGTATGGACTAGAAAACTGGAGAATGAATTCAGAAATTGCACATAGCAGAGGTGAGGCCATGCCATCCATATGCCTATGGTAGTGAATTTCTCTTGCAAATGGCCTGTTCAACCCCAGGATCAGAGTTAACCTGGACTATCTTAGTCCTTATTTTCCCACAGCAGGCAATGAAAATAAAAGAGAGCTTCTGAGAACAAAAATTCCATTAAAAATCTTCTGCCACTGAGACAAGAGGAACAAGGGTCATATAGTCCAACATAGTACAGAGCAAAACTAGGATCTCAAATGTGTCTGTAAAACCATCCAAAGATGAAATACCCTTCCCAATTCAATACAATTTAATAGACCAACATGCTTCATGCCACCTTGTTTTAGAGCAGTAGTCATTTGGTCTGACACCTGCATTATATTATTTTTATTGGGAAAAAATGTATTTAAAATCACAGGGACCATATATTTAGCCATCAAGGACAGAGGAAAATATCCTAGTCGATCATTTATCCCCTGGAGAGAATCCCTGAGCCAAACTTGCTTTAACTATTATAGCAGGACCTTTTACATCAGTGTGGAATTGGAGAGAGGATGATTGTTCTAACATTTTCCCTCTGGCATTGTTGCTCTCTGGCAAAGGCAGGAGTGCAGGGGATGCACACACAGAGCATCCACATCCAGTGCAAAACCATCCTCGTGCTCTGGACTGGGATTGCCCTTCCTGAGAAATGAGGAGTAAGCAGCTCACTAAAATACCCTGCAACATAGAGCAAATAACTGGGAAACAAGCTCTGACCTGCTGTTTTCTGTTTCTAAATATTTGGGGATTTGAAAGTTCAGCCTCAAGCGCGCGTTCATCTCGGGCAGTTCAGCTGTCACTTGTAATACAAATCAAGAGATGATGGATGGCAGAATCTGCCCAGAAGTTCAATTCCTGCTAGGGTCATTCTGTCCATAGTGACCATTTTTCCACACTAACCACATCACTTCATTGCTCCCTTCACCATAAGCATTTTTTACACATGAAAGTGCATACACAGATGTGTAAAAGACATTCATCTACCAACCACAAAATTTCTCTGGTCTGAAGCTTTCCAGCTGACAGATTGGTTTATGTGCACTCTGCCTTCTGACATTATTACATTTCTCACTGCCACATGAAAACTGAAAAAAAAAAAAAATCAGAGCATTCTTACCTTCATCCTTTTCTGTACTGCTTATGTTTCTGTAGATGAACCTGTGAAGTCTGTATGTGGAAGAGCTGCATGAACATTTTGAAACTTACTTGTGAAAATATACTGATTATGCATTCTTGTGCAGCCTCTATATGCTTACTTCATGCAAACATGCTGGTAGAAAAGTTTACTGAGCAAAATTTATATTTACATATATTTTTTGTTTTTCTTCATATAAATTTCACTCCTCCAGCAAGATAAACAGAAATGTAACTCAAAATATGTTCAAATTAGCTCATGTTTAACTTGCAGTAGCAAAGACCAGCGATAGTGTGCTCACAAGCAAACTAGGAATAATGAATTTTTATTGAAGTGATTAAATAATTGCTGAATTACTACTGCAGCCCACAGACACAATAACTTGCAGGTTATTTTCAAGGTAAGGAAGCTGTCAAAAGAAATGGGTCCTTGCATGAAATTCGTCTGCCTTGAACTCTAAGCATCCAGTCACATTCTGAGGAGTCCAAGGAACAAACTGGAGGGGTTCATGTAGTGACCTACAATAAATGGTGCTTGAGCAGTAACTCACCCATGTAGAGCCCTGTTCATAGAATGGGTTCTGTTTTCCTCCTGGGGTAGCTCCAGTGTGTCTCAGTCTGCTCCTGGCAGCAATTTCACTGCAGTTATTATTTCACCCTGCAGCAATTTCATTGCATTATTTCCACCCCTGCAGCAATTTCACTGCAGTTACTATTTCACCCCTGCAGCAATTTCACTGCAGTTATTATTTCACCCCTGCAGCTATTTCACTGCAGTTATTATTTCACCCCTGCAGCAATTTCACTGCAGTTATTATTTCACCCCTGCAGCAATTTCACTGCAGTTATTATTTCACCCTGCAGCAATTTCACTGCAGTTATTATTTCACCCTGCAGCTGGCAGCTGACCTGGTCTCCAGCGTGTTCACGGCCATCGGCTCAGTGACACTGGCCCTGCTGCTGGTGCTGTCCGTGGCCATGGTGGCCTCTGCTGTCACTGCCAACAAAAGGGCCACACAGGGCACCTACAGCCCCAGCCACCAGGAGAAGGAAGGCTCCCGAGTGGAGATGTGGAACATGGTGCAGCCACCACCCATGGAAAGGCTGATCTAGAAGAGAGCAAAGCCACTCCTCCATCCTCAGACACGGCTGAAAGGGGACACTGTACAAATGTTACCTGATAAAATCTACAATGATTTTTTTCACTGCTTTCCTTTTAAGTTCCATAGTGAACCAATGACATTTATCATTGCTTTGGACCAGCTCATCCAAGGACAATTTTTATTTGCACTGGAAACTCCAGCCTTGATAATCAGCAGTAGGCATTATGGACAGTAATGGCTCCTGGGATAAAAACTCCTGTCCTGGACACCACACGGATAACAGCTTCTCCTTGGCACTCTCCTTTGGCTGCCTAGCAGCCACTGCTGCAGAAGATGATGCAGACAAATTAAGCCTGTACAGTAAAGACATTGTAATTCTGTTATCAAAAGGTTTAGTACTAGAGCTGTGTCTCAGTGTATCTTCTTTTATCTGTTAATCAGGGATTAAAAGGAAGCTGTGTGAAAACTCTCCAAAATAAATGCTTCAAGTTTGTTTTTCTTCCTTCTGGTTCTTTAATTTTACTTGCTGCCCCTCCACCTTCTGCTAAAATGAAGGTGAAATGAATTTCAGTTTCCACAAAAGAATGCATTTCTCTTTGGATAAAAGATTGTGGGATAAAATAACCAGCAGGCACAACCTGACCTGTTAGGAGACATGAAATCTAAATATCCTAAACAAATTGTGTGCATCCACACTACTGCCTTTTTCTTACTATAATATTACTCCATGGTCCCTTTTAGAAAATTATTGCTTCTCACATTGCAAACACACATTGGCTGCCAAAAAGCATGCTCAGAAATGTTTCCTAAGGATCACGGAAAATACCAGGAAAGAGGCAGAAGTGGCCTACAGGTAGAACATTGGCTTGAAAATAATTAGGACAAACTTGGTGTTTCTCCTGGAGCTCAGACTTCTCATAAGATCATGGGCAAATAAATTTTTATGCCTCAATTTTCCTCTTTTAAAACAGGGATAATCCTATTTAACTACCTCATAAACCTCAGCAGCAAAAGGGTTGCTTTGTCAAAAAAAGAAACAAATGCATGAAATGTAAAGGAGAAGCTTGGAAGAAATCTTGTAGTGAAACAGACAATTACACAGATGTAATAAAAATCACATTGACACGTAATGCCATGAAACAAACATTTGATACAAAGAAATCTTGTAATGAAATAGACATTTGAAAATGTAAGTTAACAGTTGGACTCAATGATCTTAAAGGTATTTTCCAGCCTTAATAATTGTATGATTCTATGTGCCAAAAATGCTCCCAGGTCAAAGGGGTTTTTGGAATGTAGAGGCAAAATTTAACTGTAACTCATGCAGTCAATTTTCAGATGTAGTCAAGTAATTAAATCACAAACATTGCTCCCACACAAACTGAACCCACAATAAGGAGAAGGAGGCAACAGAGTGGAAAGTCCATGAAGACATTCCTTTCTGCACTTCAGCTTACACGTGTCCACAGTGGTGAAACATCCCAGCCAGACACAACAACCCCAGATGATCATTCCAGGAGTTGCATAACAGAGCACATACACTCAGTATCCGAGAGTTTAACTCATCTTTTCAATTAATGATCAATTCATAATTCATTTTGGGTGGCCCCTTAAGGGATTACTGAAGATCCATGCCACTCACATTTATTTTTGTATTAGATGGTTAGCAGTAACTATGATAGTAAGCACATTCAGAACTTTTTGCAGTCCTCATCAGTATCTTTCAAAACAAGGCACTACAGAAAATGTGAGTGGATGGTTGGATTCAAGCTAAGTTAGAGGAGCAGAATGTAAGTCACAGCAAAAATGCATGACAGATTTTATTCCAGCCAAATTTACAGCTTTACTACTGAAGCATATTATTTTGAATGCAATCACTGTTGTGCAGCTGCAGTCTAAATTCAGAGAGTTCAAAAGACAACTGAGGAAAGAGTGGAACAATAAGTTACTAAAATTATGGTAAGAGAGAACAGAAACTGTTTTCTCTGGATCTTTTCAAATCATGGCTTTATGTAATTACAGATGCAGTAGCCTTTAACTGAAACTTGCTTTAGCCCAGCTTTTGCCCCATGAGACACTGCTGAGGCATAATAAAGCACACAGTAAAGTTTGTTAGGTGTGATCATTTCTAGAAAGATACATAAACACTGGGGGGGAGTAAAGCAATTGACTCAAAGAGTGTCCAGTTTGAGGCAGCAGGCACCAAGTAAATGAGACAGCAGAGAACAACAGCATGTGAAGATGAGAGACCACCAGTGAAGCAGAAATTATTTGTGTGGATTCTTACACGTGGGTTTTGCCTCACTCACAAAAAAGCTGTGAGAGAGCCAAAGACAAACCATGCCAAGAAAGTGGCCAAGTGGGCAAAGGCATGGGAGGCTGTGATAACAAGGGGGCAAGCAGGAAGTGTGTGAGGAAGAGAAAATTTGAGGACAGCAAGCTCTGAACACCAGGGCAAATCTGGAAGAATGAATTAGGCCCAAGCAGCAGAAGCAGCACTGGAATTACAAAGTGGATGCAAAGAAAATGCTTCCACACACCTGCTTCATGCTCTTGGTTTTCTGGTCAATGAGCTCAACTGAGAGAATTGATAGAGATCTCAGGGAATAACAGAGATGGAGAAAGAAAAAGAGAAATTAGCTCATATCAGAAATAGCAGTAGAATGGTTTTAATAAAGGTCTGACTTTGAGGTCTGCCCTTATTTGAGCAGGAGGTTGAACTAGATGACATCAGCAGGTCCCTTCCAGGCTTAATTATCACCTTATCCAAAGAAAAAGGACAAAAGGGAGAAAGCAGCTGAAGATGGAGGCAGTTTGCAAGGAGAACTAACTTGAAGGAAAGCACAAGAACAAGAATAAGGAAGTAGCTGAAGAGTTCATCTGCTCTTCTCCGTGGTTTGACTTTCTGGATAAAATTTGGGAGACAGTTAAAAAACAATCTGTAGAGATGTAATAAAATATTCCAGAGAGTGTTGCCACAGAGAGAATCTTTAGGGCTGAGCAAGATACCCAGGAGCGTGTACAGAGGAAGGAAGAGGCAGAGAAGATGAAAGCCTGAAGACTTTTCATACAGACCAAAGAGAGTTCAGGAGGAATATGCTCCTAGAGAATTAAAAAGACATTCATAAAAGCACAACAAAGAGAAAAATCTCACAGTGAAATACGAGTGTGGTTTGTAGAAAGTAAGTCAAGGAGACAGAAGGCAGGGGAAAAACCTTTAAACTAAGATTAGAGTAAGTTGTGATTGCTGTCAGGCTCGGTGGAGAGGAAGTGATAAAAGTAAGAGTGGTGGAAATTCACAGAAAAATGAGAGAAGAAAAGGAAATGAAAGTACATGGTACTTGAGGGAGTGGAGGCAAAAGCTGGATCGCAGCAAGGGTGAAGCTGGACTTTCACAGCAGTGAGGCCAAAGGAAGCAGTGGGAGGATGATGGTGAGTCAGGAATGAGAATTACCCATTGAAACAGATCTGTGCAGGGTAACTCACAGGGAGCATGTTTTACTTCAAACAGCCATTAAAATGTGAAATATTCCAAACTCTATGATCTTATAAGCAACAAACAAAAAAGCCCAGAAGGCAACAAATGTCATTTCCAAACACGCTTCCTGAAAATCTGAATTAACGAAGCAACACCCAAAGGCAGCAGGGAGGTAGATGCTGCAGCTGGAAATGCTCGGTGGCAGCCTGGAGAAGCACAAAAAGTCCCAAAGCTGTCGCTTCATGAACATTCTGTAGTGACCATAATATGCATGGTTAAGAGGACTGACCCTTCTGGGGCATGTCTCAACCAGGGAACAACAGCTAAAACAAAAGAGAATACAATTTAAAGAGTGTCTAGTAACATCCCTGATGAAATTAACCCACAGATTAAGAATGAGATAGCAGATGCCAAGGTATTTCCTGCTCCTCAGCCCAGGGGTTTAAAAGAATGTATAGAAGCACAGATATTCAGGGACGAGCAATAACATCTAGATGTGGAGAGCACGTGTGCTGCTATAAGGAAAATATATTGAAATTGGTTTCTGGTTTCCAAAAAAGCTCTGGTACCCTCTACTATTGTGGCGAGATCTCCACATAAAAGACTTAAAATATTTCAAAATTCCATTTGTTTAATCTCTCTCACTATTTGACTCAAAAGTTTGAAGTATAATATATTATTCATGGTCACTTGCAACCTATCCATTAAAGAAAAAAAACCAACAACTCAGTATGTTCCCAAGTCTTACATATTTAACCTTCTCTTCATATCTAATAGCTTTCTACAAAGAAAGAGAGGTTAGAACACAAGGTCTGTTCTGCACCAAATCACCCCAAAGATACTCAGAGGCAGGGGAAGGGTGAAGCAACTTTCTCCCTTTCATGGTCCATTCTCTTTTCCTTGGAAAAAGGTGGCATCCAACCTGTGAAACAATGAGCATTATCTTGCATATTGTGCCTTCTCTGTTTTATGTAAAATTAACTGTTCCTTCTCTATATGTACATAATATGTTCATCGTTTAGATGCTGTATTCATATTACTGTTCTGCTCTGTACAGGATCAAAATGACCAATAAATAAGGATTATATGGAAGCCTGTACTACTTTTGCTTTATGAGATTATTTCATCATGCAATTACAAAGGAAATGATCCCTAGATCAGAGCTATATTTACAGGTTAAGAAGCCAAGTTTGCCATTAGAAATCAAGTGATCAAGAAACATTTTCCATACTTGGCAATGAGATGAACAGTGGGGGCTGCCAGCCTCAGCACTGCAACCTGCACCATCCTCTGCTGCAGCCACACCCACCCACTGCCCTGGACCATCCAAAGGATGTGTTTGTGCCAGGTGCCAAGGTGGCACAAATCAGTACAGCCCCACAGATGCTAATTTATACAGGCTGAGAAGCACAGGCTCTGTTTTTGAAATTACTGCTGTCTTTCCAGCACTGTGGATGAGCATAGGCAGAAAAGTGGCAGAGCTGTAAGGATTTTCTTCACTTAATGTAAGTCCCATTTTCTGCTCTCTTCAAAAGCATTTCTGTTACTTTTTAATAAAGATCAATGACCTCAGAAGCCAAGAGTCCTATTGCCTCAAAAGCATCAGCACTCTGACAGGGTGCCCTGGGAGCAGCTCAGCTCCTCCAGGACAGGACACCTCAGGTAAGACAAAATTCCTTCCCTCTGAGCAGTGCCCAGCCCTGCCTCAATGGCCTGGGAGCAGCTGACCTCCCAAACAGCAGAAACCCCGGAGGCAGCACCTAAAGAAACCACTCCCAACAGTGAACAGATGCCTTCGAGGCCATGGGCCAACTCTGCCTCTCACGTCTTGTCCCTTCTGTACTCTACTCTCTTTCCCAGCTGAGTCCTGCCATTCCCACACCCCTGTCCTCTGATCCTCTTGGAAGAGGCATCTGTGCTCACCCCAGCCCTCTAAAGGCCTGTCATGAAGGCTCACTTTGCAAGAATGATACACCCAGGAGAGAAGGTGAATGTGAACTTTTTTTTGGTGATAATTTTTTTTTCTCAGTATGTTGGCATGAAACCAACCGAACTCAAGCAGCAGCATCCTGCAGCAGCCATTGTGCACCCAGGGCAGGGCACTTGGAGCACTGCCAGATAATCACAGGGCACTTTGGTGAATCCAAATCCACTGAGGTATTACTCTTATCTCCTCCTTTGATAAATGTGTGTCAGCCACTATTTCCATGTTACAGATTCCCCATGAGGAACTCTGTGCCAGGGGCTATGTTAAGCATCATTAGGTGTTTTTTAAAAAATAACTGTCCAGTCCTTTAGTTTTTCAGGCATCTAAATAAAAGTTTGTATATTCTTCAAAAGTACAAGTTAAAGCAGGACAATCCAAGAAAGCAAGGAGAATCAAAGGGATTTCTGGGTAAAAGTATTTTGCTGTCTAAATCAATAGCATCTCTTAAGGCTGAACATGAGGAACAGCTCCAAAACCATGAAACTCACATTTGCCAATATTTTAGTAACTGAATGTTGTTAAGACCTCACTCTCCAAAGACAATCATGATCTGACCTAGTGGGGTTTAAATAGAAAATACTGCTTTTCTGTGTTTTCTGGAAGAGGAACACCACCACAACAGATTTGTTTTACAGAACACAGGAAGCACAAAAATTCTTACTCATTTCAACAAAATAGAATTATCTTTCTATTGAGTAAAACTGAGTGATCTGAAACTTTCAGAGTACATTTTACAGACTTACAGCTACTTTTCAGCTGCAGCCAGCCATTCTCAGGTGGGGAATCCTCTCCCTTCCCACACCTCCAAAACACACCCTCTTGTCCTAGAGGAGGAGAGGAAGCATCTGGCCCATCCAGGTTTCTGGCTAGTGATTAGCTAAGCCACAATTTTTTGTCATTGTCTACATCTGGCTAGTGATTACTGTTCCTACAGATGCTAATTAATAATAAACTTCATCTATTTACAGTATTAAATAAAGAAAATAGTTGAAAAGAAATAGTTTAAAATGTCCATAATAAATACAGTCCCACGGCAGAAATCTTGTCTCAAGATAAGAGACAGCAAAGTCTTTTTCCCAGCCCCAAATGTCTGTACTATGTTTTATTTAACATAAGCCCCAAGTGTCACTGCAGGACAAACCTTACATGTGTAATGTCACATAACATCAGGAATCACGGATCAGAGGATTTTGGCCAAGTTCCTTTTCCTGTGCTATTCAATCACCTCTGAGCTAAAGAAAACTGACACCTCTGAAAACAATTCAAAAAAAGAGCATCAGATTAGGCATTGTAACTCAATAAAGTTGAGCAGTGAATAGCTGACACCACTAGAATTTTGCCTATTGCAAGATGTCACAGTTGAATGAATGGATGGGGCTTTCATGCCCCACTGAAGCATGCACAGCCTTCAAACTACTGGCATGTGTCAAGATGCTGCAAAACCTAACGTTTATAAAAGATACATCTGGTGTGCATTTATTGGGAGCAGAGTGAGGTCTTGTTTAAATTGCACACATGAATTTGATGTGGAGAGCGGGCAGTATCCCAAGCCTCACAGTAAAAGCATGTTTTAACCTAAACTCCTCCATCTATAATGCATGCCATGAGGTGTGAAGACCTCTTGCACAGCGAAAAGCCAGAGCATAAATTATGAATCAAGGCACAGGTGAAGTACTGAAGGCACGGCAGAGGTCTCAATTCAGTCGTGATTTGTCTGAGTTTACATTCTTTCAAATTATATTTATTGGATAAAAATGTATTGGAAGATTTTATATTGCAACCAATTTGAGCAACTTTCCTGTTTTTTGACTTGGTTTCACAAATGTTGCTTTTAATTTCTCACTTTATCAGGCCATGATTTTTCCTTCCCCAGAGACATTTGACAAAGCAATTCCTTCCCCAGCAATCCATTTAACATTGTCAAGCACCACGGGGGTGGGCATGTCCAAATCATGGCTTTAAATAATCTTTTTTGATCAGAGAAAAGCCACACAGGCCTTCATCTGGTTCCATGCTCCTCGTGGCACCATTTGAAGCATGCCATTCTCCTCAGCTCAATATTGTGTGTGACCTTTCAGGTTCCACCTGTAGCTCCAGCAAAAGCGCAATTTCCACTGGCACGTACTGTAATAACAGCACTGACAAAAATGTGTGTTTCCAATTTAAACCCACTCAGTTTCACTTGGCACCTGCACTAACCCTTCTTGGCAGCAGAGATTCAGCAGCAGCAGGGGAGGAGTGGGAGGGAAGGGCCGTGCAGGGCCACCCTAAGGCAAGGTGACCATGTTGTGCTGGCTCTGGCCCTTGTCACCTGTGCCAGCAGCCCCTGCACTCCTGTGTTTGCAGTGCCCAGGCAGTGTGGGCACGGGGCAGCCTTGGGTTAGAAATTTGTTAGATTTTGTTAGAGCTGCTTTCTGCCCCACAAAATAAACAGCTGAGCATCTCCCATGCAGCTGGCACATACAGAACAGCTGGCACACAGAGAACAGCTGGCACACAGAGAACAACAGCAGTTCTGGTGTTCCCCACAGCTGGCACACAGAGAACAACAGCAGTTCTGGTGTTACCCCTAGGTAACTGCACGATTCTGAGACAGATTAGGGAAGCGTAAGTCTTCAGGGAAGACCTGAGGAGTGTTTCCACATAGTTTTGCTCGAAGGACAAAACAGTTTAAACAAATACATGCAACCTTAACTGCTTCTGATCCTTCCTCAGCAAGCAGGGAGAGGATGCCCATGTAACAAGCTGTGGGCATCCAGTGGGACAGGGCACCCTGCCTGTACCACAGCCACTTGAGGAGCAGCCAGGAGCCCAGGCTGCAGCACCACTGTGAGAACAGTGCTTCACACCTTGGTTACAACGACCTAGAAACACCCACACAATGAGCAACCTTGACCTAGATCCCAGTGACAAAGCAGGAAAGAAAGCAAACCACAAGAGCAGGAGGTGCACTGCTCCTGTCCCTCAGCTTCTGGCAGTGCATCCTCGTGTCAGGGACTGCAGCTCTTCCAGAGATTTAAATATTCCCATGGGCACAAGTGAGGGTCCTTTAAAGCAAACATTTAAATCCAGCAGTTTGAGACTTTCCTTCTGGAATGTATAAAACCTCAATGCCCAGTTGAACAAGCCCAGTACCAAGCTTTTTCTTCCAGAGGGATTTGTGGCAGGATCATAGACAACCATGATAAACCTGACCCTAGGGAGAAGGAAGCTCCAGCAGGTTTTTGCATGAGAAATGAGCCCAGCAGAGAAGATGGAGATCTTGCCTTTTGTCATGGCCCAGTGCTAGCACAAACAATTAAACCAGTCCCAGAGAAGATCATTCTGTTTCAGAACTATGGTTAACAGTGGCCACTGGTCAGAAAAATATGTGCCTGCACTCAGGACCTGCACAGACTAAATTAGTTTGTGTTTGTCACTCAGTCCTGGGATGTATTTTTCTTGTGTAGCCTGCCTGAGATGTAGAAATCGCTTGTCAAATTTTCTGAGACTGGGGAGAAAAGAAATAAGGGGAAAAAACCAATTACACAAATACTGGTGTGTTGACATTTAAAATGAGACAATGATGAGCATAAAAAAAAAGGTTAAAAAAAAATCCTGGGCCAGCAACCCAAAGGACCAAAGACAAATCACAAAATAGGATGCAACTAATTAGGCTGAAATGCCAACAATGTTCAGTATATCGTTCAAAGTATCTGTGGTGTCAGACTGCTACCGTGACCCCCAGTACAAATATGCCAAGGGGAAATGTAGAATAGGACTGAATCAGATAAGTTAAATACAAATATTATTTTAAAATGACATTTTAATTTCTACCTCACCATTTAAACATTTCTGAAATCGTTAAATAAGCATGTCGCCTATTCTCAGAGCAGGCCAAATGTCAGATGTTTGTATGTATTATTCAGCTGAACATTTTAAGTACATAATCCTTCTCATTGCTAAACAGGTGGTACTATATTAACAGGTTATTTTCTCAAAAGGAACAGTGACCAGAATACTGCTGACTCCATGCAGTGGTGTATTACTGAATGTGGAGCCAATGCAAGGATGGAACTGAGCTGAGGTCTGTAGGCAGGACTGAACTTTCTTCTGTAACTACAACTTCTAAAGCACATTTAAAGGCAGAATACCACAATTTGGTTGAGTTATTCACAGAATTATACACAGCTGGAAAACAAAATTTTGCCTACTCATTTGTAGGCAAATGAGTATTGTGTAAGCTGTACATGGCAGAGGACATTTCTACTGTGTCTCATCCATGAAACTGAGTAGTTTAGGACTTAACAATTAAAAACAGGTAACAGACCTAATAGGAAAAGCCTTGCAACCAAATCTAGTAGATTCTTTGTAGGCCACACTGTACCCTTCCTTTTCAGAGTTGTATGGTGGGGTTTGCTGCTGCTTTGTTCCCAGTCTTTCAGTGACAATTACCTGAGAGAAGAAGTGGATCCAAAAATAAAAAAATAATGGAGCAGTACAGCATCAGGAGCCCAGCCCTTTGACTTTCAGGAGGAAAGTGAAACAGGCAGTCACAGAAAGGAAATAATATACAGCCCATAGCATACTCCAAATGTGCTTCCCAAACTTTGCTTTTAGAACTAGTACTTGTTTATGTTTCATACAGAATTTCCAGCAGGATTGACTGCCTCTGGGCTTTTGAAGTGCAAGAAGCTGTTAGCACTTTTTTCTGGCTGGTAAAAATCTGCAGACAGACTCGACTCTTCTTTATCTGAATACCAGCAAACCCACAAAAACACTCCAGGCATTGCGTAGGTTTTTGTTGTTGTTGTTATTGCTTGTCACATCAAATAAAAATCTAAATCCCTGAATTTGATAAAGCTATTTTTCATTTTGTGAACATGAGGTTAACACACAGTGAGTTCTGGAAGGAAAATGAAATGCTTTGTCCATCATTCAGGATAAGCTGCAGCTGCACTGTGTGAAAGTAAAAGTGAGTTGCAAAAGCAATTCTCACCTGCTTTTGAAGCACAACCAAGAAGTTACTAATGAATAGGAGAGTTTCTGATTTCTTCTTCTAAGTAAGTCCCCAGTAAGTCAGTGCTTTGAGCTGCATTCCTCCCTCAAATGACACAACTCCTAATACATGAGTGAGCTTTCATACCCAGGTACCACATGGCTGGTACACTGTACTTACTCTGAGTTTTTCTCAGACATTTCATATTGTATTGACAGGAAGAATCCTGCTGCACCATCTGTGTAAAATCTGCCAATTTAATATACACTGCCTCTTCTTATTACCTCCTCTTTTTCAGTCCTTTCTCATTCTTGGAGTTCGAAGAACTTAAAACATCCACAGAATGCAAGTTGCAATCACACTCTCAGTGCCTTGAAATAAAAAACTAAGGAAAGCAGGAGAACTTTACCTGAAAGGCTTCATCCCTTCCTGCTTCTTCTGCAAAGATTGCTTTTATAATGTCCTCAACTGACTCATAATCTGGACCTATGACAAAAAGGTTGTTTTCACAGCTATCATTTTAGCAAGTGAAAAAATGTGAGCATATCTACTGGAAAATCAAAGGAATGACTATACAAGATGTGCTGTGCTTAATCTAGCAGTGAGGATCTCTTTGCTACCACACTTCACAGCTGGTACCACTCTGCTGGCTGCAGAAAGCTAGCACAGGTCTAATGGCAAGTGTTAAAATCATACCCTTGTTTTTTATCAAGATAATTTGTAGTTTTGTCATCAGTTGTGGATTGACTACATAAATATTGAAACCATAGTCTCTATGGTTTGTCTGCATAAGGAATCAAAATGCTTTTAATATAGAAGAATCAATAACAGATCAGATTAAACTGCACAGCCATTCAAAGGAAAATTCCAGCTTAATTATAGTCACACACCTGCAACTACATTAAATGCTTCTGTGAGAAGCTTCCCCCATGTCTGGTGGAGTCAATGTCAGCCAGCTCCAGGATGGATCCACAGCTGGCCAAGGCTGAGCTGATCAGCCACACTGGCAACACCTCTGGGGTAACAGATTCAAGGGGGGAAAATACCCTGTGCAATAGCAGCTGAGAGAGGAGAGAGGATAAGAGAAAGCAGCAGCTCTGCAGACACCGAGGTCAGTGAGGAGGGAGGGGCAGGAGCTGCTCCAGGAGCCAGAGCTGCTCCAGGAGCTGCTCCAGGTGCCGGAGCAGAGATTCCCCTGCAGCCTCTGGTGCAGCCCCTGGTGAGGCAGCTGTGCCCCTGCAGCCCAGGGAGGTCCATGGGGGCAGAGATCCTCCCACAGCCCGTGGAGGAATTTCTCCACGCTGGAGCAGAGTCAGGAGCCCTCCCCCTGAGAAGGATGGAGCAGCAGAGAGCAGCCAGGGTCACCTCAGCCCTCACACATCCTTTTGCCCAGACAAAACCTACCTTCATTGTCCTCCCGACCTCCCCCAAAGCCAAGAGATGCCTCCTGCAGCAGCCTCTCCCCAGCAGCAGCAAGGAGGGCGATGAAGGCAGGTGAACAAGAGCAGGGGATGCCCAGCTTTGCAAAAAGGGGAGATGCCAGCACCTCTCAGCAGCACAGGCTGACCCCCATCACATCCCACCACAGCTATCACAGGAGGTTGGGCACCCCTCCTCCCCCACCAGCAGGATCCCCAAGACATAATTATCAGTATTATGCTCTGATAATACTTGGCTGAACAGCACAAAAATACTTGGTGAGATCACAATTACTATTACTTTTTTAAACATCTAATGTAAAAGATTCAAACCACAGCACCCATCAATTATTACTGTACCTTCTTCTTGCTTGTTTCTTCTTAATATCTTGAGATCTTGGTATCTTTTTTCTTGATATCTTTTTCTATGAAAAAGATAATATACCTACTTTTTCAGCAGTAATTTGAAGATCTAGAGCCCAAGAAAAGCTGTTTAACAAACAGGAATGATTAACGAAGGTTTTTAAAATACCACTAGAATTTCAAAAAACATTGACATTTAATATTTGCACTAGTCAATTCATTATTGCATTCAAGAAAACACAGTCTGCTTTCTCTATATTTGAGAAAATGAAATGTTCATTCAATGGAGAAAAACTTCCAAAATAATACAGGATCATTTTAATCTTCATGCCTGATAAGCATGAAAATGCTGCTCAGATCAACCCATCAAACAAGAACCTCCATCACCCAAAGAATTTTGATATTGTTAAATTTTATTTTATAGTACAGTGTTGGGCACTTTATGGTAATGTGGAATTCACCGAAAACTTCTACTGATGCCACAAACTTTGGAAGGAGAAAGAAAAAACAAACCACACCACACATCACAGCTCACTTAATACATCTAGACAGTGCACTACTAACAGTAGTCTAAGGTCAGAATTACAGTTCTCAAGATGACTTTGAACAGTAGTCCAGAAGGTGCAAAAGCATGGAGTAAATTTGGCTCTAGTTTTGTTAAAAGGTCAGTAACTAACTAAATTTTTAAAACTGTAAGGACAATGCTGGTTGTTTGGTGAATGAGTTTTTTTAATCTCACAATCATCAATAAAATCTCAATGTGTCCTATAATTTATGCCTCTCTTTAAAGTATTAAAGGCTCACAATAAGGGGCATTATTTGGAATGGTTTCCAAGGGTCACAGAAAAAAGTTATGAAAAAAAACCAAATTAGATGCATCAAGATACATGATGCAGCTTTGTTCCGTGTTGAGGCATTTCTCATCATATCTGACACAGATTTAAAATTAACAAATACAAACTGACAGTTTGCCAAACATCTAAGCATTTTAAATTGCTCTTCTTCCTCAAAAATCATGAAGTAACAGATGTGATGTGCTCGTGTGCAAGCTGCATCAAGATTAGCTCTTCCACAGTGCTTTATTGCCTCATTCAAGTATATTAATTTAAAGAAGGTCTCAAGGAAAAACCAAAGGTTAAAAGAAAATGTACATCAATATACAAAGGCATTAATTTACAAAAACTTAAAAGAATACTGGCAACATTAGTAGATGTTTTAAGTAATGACTTATGATAATTAGGGATGTCACAAACTAAATTATTGTCATCATCACTATGAACTCTCACCTCATTGCTGGTCCTGAAAAGCAGTGCCTAACACCTCAACTTTTTACCCATGATAAACAAGTGATCAAAGCATAAACTAAACATCATAAATTCTAATAGTTAACCTTACTTCAATTTAACAAGGTTTTTTAAGAGTTACCTGGAACTACTGGTATGTGAACATTGGCTTAAGCCTTATTATTTCCACAGAATGTGACATCCATAATCACTTCCAGTCACTAGAAACATACATTTGCCTCATTAGAATATATTTCTTCATGTTTTTATCATACAACCATATTTCAAAGCTACATGTAATTTTACATATTTCTGAAAAATACAATTTCATGGATCTGCTTGAAAGCAGATGTGCACTACTAAATTACTAAATTACTTCGAAACAAGGAGAAATATTGCACAAAATTCACTGAAGATTTGAAAGTCAACACATTTCCCCCTCCCAACCAAGCTTCTCCCTTATTTTAACATAAAGAATGTTAATTCACACGGAATCATAATAAATGTCAACATATTTGAACTCAACTTATTTTCCAGATGCTAATACTGTTACTGGATTCTAAACACAAGTGTCATTAATATTGACCTAAGTAATAGTACAATTTAATTGAGTACCCTTTACTACAGTACACCTTGGATTAACTTCCAACTGTTACCTGCTTCATACTCCAACCCAGCAGAGGATGGCAATGGTCCTGCCAGCTCCATGAGCTGTGGATGGCCCCTCTAGACCAAGGTGGCTGTGGACTCACCAGGAAACTCTAAAAGAATAAGTGAAGCAGCTTTCAGAAGGACCTGTCAAGTACTTTCAACTGGCCACTGACTGAAACTGTGGAACAGATATTGCAAAACAGATCAAAGGAGGCTTTGCACAAACTGTATCATCCCTTTCCATTCCTTTATGTTCACCACCCTGAGGAACATGAATTCTAGGCCAGCTGTGGTCCATGCTCCTGGGGTGAAGATGAGGACATGTTCTGGTCAGCTCAGATTCTGTTAACAAGTGAACAACACCTGGCAGAGACAGACACACCTAATAGCAGCAGCAAAGTTACTGAACACAAGTCACATCACCATTCATACTGGTTTTGCTGGTGCAATTATTTCTACATTCATTCTTCAAAGATTCACTGCAATACCATGGGAACAGACAGCCTTCACCATCCTGACCTTTGCAATAAGGAAGCTGTTTCAGTTTATTAGCCACATTTGTCTAGCCTGAAATTTCAGGCTGCTGGGAATACACTGGCTAGAGTCTCACAGCACGTGCACTAGAGGCTGGTGCCAGGGGAGAAGATGCTAATTCCTGGAAATAAAGCTCCTCTTGAGCTCTCCCTGAGGAATCAGGGAGGTCCATGGTTAGGGGTTCTTCCTGCAGGACAGGGTACAGTCAGGGTTACACAGGGGGCATTTGCAAAAGGGCCTCATGCTGGCACTTGATTGTTGCATGAAATGTTTCTTGGATTACTTACATGCATAGAGAAAGTATTTTAGATGCTCCTAACAATTCTATTAGACAGCTGCACCAACAAAAGATTGTTCTGTAGAATTGAGTATTATTGACTGTAGGTGGATAAAGAGAAGCTGTTTTAAATGCCTGATTTAACTGTTCTTTTGCCTAGACTTTACATTGGTTACAAGAACACGAGGTTGTAAACTAGCTCATCCTAAAACCTGAAAAGACATCTAAACCAAAATTTTAAGGTCTAAAACACTCTTCTAATAGATTGGGTGGGATTTTCAGAAGCACCCAGCACTTGTCTACAACTCTGCCTGAAGTCTGTGTTGCAATGCCTGAGAGGGGACTTCAGCCAGTGTCAAGTGTTTCTGATGATCCCACCCCAACAGCAGCAGCACCACTGAAATGCTAAATGACAAGGAAGGGTTCAGTCAACAACTTCTAGGACAACTTCTACAACTACATTTTTTCTTCAGAACAAGTCTATTTTTCAGAACTACATGATGCCCAAATATGTGAGATGGAAGAGCAAACCACTGCCTATTCTACACAGGCTGCCCTCTGCATGCATAGAGGGTGGGTAGGGATCACCTCTGCATCTACAGTCCTTCCCTGGTTTCTGCAGTTTTCCTCCTTACATCTCTATACAGGTGAATGGGAAGGCTTTGACTGGGACAACACATCATCCATTCTGCAAATCCCACAGGGAGTTAACTCCACAGGCAATATTACTTTTACTTACATGACTGAGCTGGAACCACTGTAACTGAGCTAGAACTGAAATCTGGATTTCTTCAAAGCTATTATCTCTCCTGTGGACTTCCAGGCTCTGCTTCACCACACTGCACGGGAACAACCCAGGAATCCCTTTGTCCTTCCACTGCCCTTACTTTTTCCTCCTAAACCAGATGAGTGATACGGCTCATTTTAGGCAGACATCTATGCAAAATAAATTCAAAAATACTAATTTCAAGTCCTGGTTTGACTTTCTACATCGGAAATTTGTTCCTATGTGTAGATAACAGACCACAAAGCTTAATCAAATAACCTGGTATCTCCCTTAAACAGGAGAAATGGGAAGATTTTTGAGATCCTGAAGAAAAGAGATGCCTCTGGAGAAGACCTCAGGAGCTCTGACTGAGCAGAATTCAGTTCTCACCAAGTACCTGGTGATCAATGTTGATGATTTTCAAAGACACTAGAAGGATTTCCACAAACAAAAAGCATACAAGTATAAAACTTGCAAAGTACTGGACCTGGAAAATTTATCTTAATATAGAACCCACTGTGGTACTAAAAATACTGCATATGTAGCCAATAAACAGTTTTATATTATCACAAGGACAGAGAACAAGAGTGTTGAACCAGAAATATCAGTTTGGATTCTTATCTATTTGGTAACTGGCAATTCTATTTAAATAAGGCACAAATATTAGCCTTTTTAAAAGATCACTGATAGTAAGTGGAAAAGATTCTGTATATTATAGAGTAAAAAATGTACCTACAGTTAAAATCAACATATATATAAGTCTAAGCTATTTCTGAACCCATACAAAGTTCAAAACCAAAAAAGACATACTATTTAATGATTGTAAACAAACTATGAGCTTTGTAAATAGTAAGGAAACAATGCAGCATAAGCACAGAAACATTTTGACTGAAATTAAAATAATTCTAAGTTGAATATTACCATCTTTTATTTAATCTGTTTACTTCTTTTCAGCCTGCATTTTCACTCCATGAAGCAGTGAATTATTACTACAATGCCTTAATTTTGAAAGACTCCACTTTCAAACCGTCAATTTTATGATCCTTATACAAATTTAAGAATACTGGCAGTCTCACATGGCTTCCATATTTATTCCACAAAGCTGAGAATGGGACAACCTATGTGATTATTTGTTCAGTGTCTAATCCTCATGTAAAGCCAGTAAGATTTATGCCAGTACTAGACAGTCATTTTTGAAAACCACTTTCTGGCAGCATTCCTGAATTTAGGTGTTTGATAGTTTTGAAAGTAATGACCGCCATAATTTCCGGGCTTTTTTTCTATTTTCCTCCTTAAAACATTGATACCGTTTAGTATCTTTAATAAATGAAGCAAAAAGCAACTTAGATTGAACCATGGATAGAAACATCATGTGAGGTGCAGAGGAAAAGAAAAGGTGAACCTTGAAATTCTCATCACAAAATGCAAGGAGATGAATGAGGAGTGAGACATGCTACAAGAACAAAAACCTGCGTGTTGCCTGTCTCCTCTTAGACACAACTGCATCACAATGCTTGGGCAATGTTTAGTACCAGCAAGGGAGAACATTGTCCTCAAGTCATTAATGCCAGCTTTAAACAAGGAACTATCAGGTTGCTCTGGAGCTTTGTCATCTCAACGGCAGATGACACTTTGTCATCTAAGCAGCACCTGGCCTGACCCACTTGGAAAGCTGAGAGTGAAGACTTTCATTATTTTTATTATACTTTTGACTTCTAATAGTGCAAAATATTTTGCCAAGTAACATTTTTGGTTATTAAAAAAGTTCACAACATATCAGGTTGATGCACAAGAGGAAACCAAAGGATAAACAAATAGTTTGGAGCACAGACCTCTGGATGTACGACTGCTAACTCTGGAACACTGAGATTCTCCAGCAATGCAGATGCCCTCCAAAATGTTCCTGCTTTATCAGACACAGATATTTCTGCAAGATTTGCACTTTTACAACCTTTTAGCTTTGTTGCACTGATTAAAAAAATTAATTCTGGAGGCTCATCCTCCGTGGTAAGGACTGGCCCAGCCCTTCTCGTTCTGGATCAAGATGAAAATTCACACCAACAAACCCCAGGTCTCACTCTACTAATCCTCTCTAGTGAGGTTCCAAACGGTGCCTCTGCCATGACATGGAGCAATTCCCTTAGGTCAGCTGCCTTGCAAGAAAGCAGCCAAAAAAATCCAGGCCATTTGTGTCAGCTAGAAGTAGAAGGTAAATGAATTCATAAATCTCAGTGAGGCAACTGATATGAAACTCTGCTACAAACTACTGTTAAGATACTAAAGCATAATCTGATCCAAATACCAGCCCCAGGAACTGGCTCCCTCAGGCCTAGGCTGAGATGAACAGAAATCATTCATGCCAAAGAGGGAAAGAAAAAAGGTTTTGTGACCTAGAAGAGCAGGAGAACATTCTTCACAGGCAGGGTTCATTTTATACCCATGTGCTCTTTCTACCAACTTTACCACAAATATCCCTCAAAGCTGATGATTCCAATCTGCTGAAATGGATTGTCTTTTCTGTCCTGAGCTGTTGTGGAGACAAGGTATGTATGGTGAGGTGGAAAAAGAAAAGATGAAGAAAATTTCAAAAATTAAAGAGCTGCTCCACACAGCATTAAAAATGTTCAGATTTTAAATATCCAAATAATCATCAGGAACACTGCCAGAAGGAGGACAAATGCTTGTTCTAAATCCATTATACATCAGAACTGTTTCTTCTCCTTCATTGAACTTAGAAAAAGTTTTTGGTTATCCAACTTAGCTAAAACAAGAGTTGGATATATGCAGTCTCAAACTGAATCTGTAAATTTAGCTTTCTAGTGTTACAAATTAGGCACAGGTAAGTTTTCCAACTATTAAACTGCAGAAAATAAAAAAATAATAGAACTCTATCAATTCCACTTACACTTTCCTTTCTGGGAATTTTTAGGTGAATTAGTCTACCTAGGGAAACTGATAATGTGTCTTTAAAGTGTCTTAGTTGTAAACAGAAGTCAATAAATGTCACATTATAATTCAGCACTTCATGTACTTCATAGAAGAGAGAAAACCACGTGCTATCTTTTTGAAGTCTGAAAGACAGAGCCACAGTTTTAGTCTGGAGTAAGTTCCAAGTTATAGTCACAAGAAATTCCCTAATCTAAAAAAACCTCCTTCCCTCCCCCCACCTTTGCTGAAGCAAATTCCTGCCATGGAAAATCATTATTGCTGTTTTGTAGATTTGCATTCATCTTCTAAGACAGTTAAACTCCTTCTCAAAAGATTAAGGCAATTATTATTCATTACAAATATTAACATTTGTACATTTCAGACAAATCAGATTGCTTGGTTCATTTCATGCTAATGGGATTTACATAGTACCTTCAAAACCTGGCTACCTTTAGGTGAGACCCTTGCTGCTTAGAGGAAGCAAGTGCTAGGAAGCACCACACACTTGCTGTATTTTTAACACAGAGACTAACTAGTACCTGATTTGAGAGTGCATTCATATATTTAGTTCCATTTTGTGGACCTAACTACAGCCAACAAATGAACTGAGTAAACAGAGAAGCGGATGTCCAATGGCAGAAAACGCATACTCAACTGAAGAAAATTCTTTTTATAACTGAAGATCTCTTATTCCTTTTCATTTTTTTTGGTTATCATGTTATATGGAGTCCTGAGTAGTCTCCCTTTAACATCTGATGGGAGTCAAGTTTCTCTTCTCATACTTTTCTTACGTTTTATTTCCACTGCTACTGCTGGATAAGCTATCCTTTGAAATATTTAAACCATAGTGAAAAGCAGAATTCAGTTTACACAATGACACCACTTCTTGAAGAAGTCCCCCTTCTTCTGGAGTTTCACCTCCTTCCTTCCCAGCTTTCTCCCAAGGGACCAGAATGGATGGCTGTTGAGCAAGACCTGCTGGGAGCTGATCTTCTGAGGTATTGCTTAGTGTTTCATTAGGCTTTGCATACTGACAGGAAGAAAAGCCTGCTTTGAAACTTTCTAGGGAAGTAAACTGGGCACTTGGTTGTACTGGAGATAGGGATGTCAAACTAGTGGTGCCCATCTTGTCAGTGGTAAAGGTTTTGTCACTCTTTTCTTCTTCCACCTTTGAGAGAGATTCTCTCTGGCCACCAGAAGAAACTTGCTTCCTTGGTGATGGGGGGAGCTGCTTCCCATGGAGGACACTGTCATCCTGGCCCAGGTTCCACTCTGCCTGGTCATTAGCACTGCTGCAGAGCAGGGTAAGGTTGCTCTCACTAGGTGCATTTGACTTGTTCTGAAAGAAAAAAAACACATGTTCATAGTTAATGTCACAAGAAACATCTCTACACTGGTATTTTTGAAACACAAGTACTGGAAGGGATATGTTCCTAAATAACAGATTCCCTTTGGAGCTCAGTGTTACATAACAACTACCCCAGACAAAATGCAAGGCCAGGTGTTTTTACATTTCCTCACAGAACACTGTCTCTTAGCCTAAGGACTGCCACTGGTACCACAAAGAGGAAGGACTTCTGTCTCCTCTGTCCATTCAGTCTTGGCACATTCAGTTTTGACAGTGAACAAAGACACATTTTTCTCGTTTGTACCCATAATATAAGAGAGAGGGGAACTAAAACTAAAACCAGATGGCATTTCCTCTTTGCTTCAGTAATGAATTATACCAATTTTCAGTATTAAAGTTTTTCGGTCAAACAAAACTGGGCCTTTTATTAATCTAACCCCTGTGTGATACTCATAATATAAAATTTTACAAGCTTTATAAATATTTGCTTCAATATTCTCTGCTCCAGTAACAAATCTTCTACTATAGAATCCCTTTCAGCAAAAGTAAGTGTTGGACAGCTGATATGTGCTGGAATTCAAAAACAATAAGCTTTTTTGGCAAATACCACAGCAGTGACTTGGTGAGGGTTTTAAAACTGTAGGCAAGCAGTGTGTTTACATTAAAGGACCAGTACAACTCTACCTAAAATAGGAACAAGGAGCCCTCTTAGAAAACTCTGGAGTACTATTCTAGCAGTGTTCCAGGTACAATTACCACCTGGATCTCATGGCTTAAATCAAGAAGGAAACATCATCGTATCACTATGACTAGTCTAAGTCTACAAGGTGAAAATGGAAATGCCTTCTAAACTGCATTAAAGAATCCTAAACCAGCTCAAGGCGTATCAGATTTTACAGGAAAAAAAATTATATGAATGTAATATTAAACTATTTGATTAGGTAAATTACTATACTGTTCACAGCTCTCTATGTGCTTACTGCTTTAAGGGAAAAATACTGTTCCAAGATGACTTAGTAACCTGGACAATTTCTTGCCTGGTGAAAAATCACCATGCAGTGGCCAGCATGAGTGTACTGTTATATATAGCCCTAGGAAGACACATCAGCAATTCTAAGGATTGTGCTGCAGTGTCTGAGCTGCATGTTGTTCATCCCACAAGTGCAGGATTCCACTGTAAATGGACTTGGGTTGGTTTTCAAATGAAAGCAGAAGACTAACCGCCGTCTTGTAATCAATGTCATCCATTGATCTAAAGAAATCCAGGCTCTTTGCTCCTGAGAGTTTTCCTTGATCTGAACTGTGTGTACTCAGCGTGTCCAGAATCTCTCCAAGCAAGTCCATTTCTCCTTGATGCTGAGTTATTCCAGTTTCACCAGAACCATCACTATCATAAAAGTAGGCAGAAGCTTCTTCACTGTCTTCTGATGACAACCTGAAAACAGAACTTTTCCATCAGGTAAGAACATAAAAGCCATTTTATTATAGCCACTTCTAAAAGGACACAGGAGAATGCATTTCAAGACCTTTGAATAGGAACATAAACCTGGAATATCTTTCTACTCAAGAATTTTCCTGAACACAGATATACAGTGTCGACGGAGATGCAGTTACCATTAGCTGCCTCCTGGCCTACCCAAATACTTTGCTCTAGTGGCAGGACTCTCCTACTGCAACTCTCCCTCCATCACAGGGGCAGATTTACTGAAGTACTGCAAGGAGAACTGGTGCTTTTGTCTCTTATTTCCTCTCTTGTTCATTGCAATACTCTTAGCTCAGATCCCCATTCTTTTTCTACCTCTGTCTATCAATACTGCTACAAAGGCTGTATTCCATGGCTCACCCTTTCCATATTTTCATTATAACCTTTTAACACTTCACTAGCTCCCACTTCCCTACTATATCACAGCTTAAGCTGCTTGATTTTGCTTTCAATGTCCTTTCTGGTTTATATTCAGATGTTCATTATCAAGAATCAACTCCTGAATTCAGAAAATGCCTCAATGCAGCTTAAGCCTCAACTTATAGTTTTCCTTTAGTCCTCCTATAGGAAGATCTCCATATAAAACTTCCAAGGCATTATTTGTCTTTCAGACCCTTCAAAAAATGTCCCATTGTCATGGCCACAACACCAGCCTTAAAGAATAGATTAAGTGAGGTCACTGCCCACCATGTTGACAAATACTTCACTTTTCTTTGTGTACGCAGCCTTTTTATGTGGAGGCTGTGAAGTCTAAGGATTATGTCAAGCTCTTCTGGACACTATAAATAATGAAAAGATATAACAGACTGGCCCTTTTTTAGAGCAGATTTAAATCCTAAACTACTTGACATCATGTAAATCAAGAATTGAGCTAGCAGCATGGACAGGAGAAAAATGTGTCACTCGAACTCCACTTTGCTGAATAACACTAGTTACCCTCTCTCCTGTACATATATAACACATCACAACAGGCTTCTTACTTGCTTGTTCTCTCAATTTCATCATCATCATCTTCATCCAAGGTAAAATCCTGGTTACTGAGGCGCTGGTTGAAACGAGTCTGGAGGAAGGACAATTAACATTATCATTTTGTTTATTTTTTCTATTTCAGCATTACTTAGTCGGAGACCAGCTGCCACTTTACTCATTAAGGCTTCTGAGTACTTGATGAAGAAAACCACGTATTGATCAAGTCTTGTAAAGGTTGTTCCAAGTCCTCAAGCATCACCAATTAAAGAGAAACATTTCTCTTCATGGCCCGTGGAAGGTCTCCTTATTCATGCAAAGCCTGGAGTGCCTTACTATTTATGCAATGCATTGATTAGCAGAAGACTGGATACTGGAGGAAAAGCACCACTCAAGTCTACCAGCTACTCTTTCTTGAAAGCACATCACAGAAAGCACTGTGGTTTAGTACTTTCTGGTAGAAATATTTGCCAAGCTTTGGTTCATGTGGTCTATTGAGTATGAAGAAAAATTAATTTTTGAAGTAGCAAATACAAAGGAAGTTGGAAGTCTCTTTACACAGCTATGTTTATGTTATGGTGCTGTACAGGACTGCACAGGAACTAATATCCAGATCAGAAACTTGGCATTAAGAATGCTTTGTGCAGGATAATTTACTGTGGATTACAATTAATTCCAACCCAGTGCAAACTCAGAGCAACCCAACAGGACTTTGCATGGAGGAGCTGGTGTGCTGTAAATTCACACATTTCTGTACAGATTACTCACCTATTACATCACATTATTCTCCAGCAAACAAAAAACAGGCTAAAGAATTCCACAATAATTGGAAAGAAGTCTCTGTCCTGACCAGAACATTTAAATCAGGAATTTTAGTCACTTGTACTTTGCAAATTACTGTCTTCAGGACTATACATCTCTTATACTTGTTTTCTATCAAAAACTTTTGTATGAGAAGTTTAACTATACTGGCAATCAATGCTCTGATGAGATTGTGAACCCTGGATAGCCACTAATAATTTATAGACACATGGATGGAATTTGTACAGAGGGAAAACAGTGTTAGCTAACTTTGAGGAAAATCATACACAAGTAAGAAGTGCCACTTCCCACATCTCATCATGCAGTTCACCAAATGCCTAAACCTGCAAAAAGCCCCTGATGGGGAAGAAAAACAGCCTTAATTTCAGACTACAAGGAGCTTGACAATCCTGTACTGTGAGGATTTCAGTGTGTTACCTATTACAGATTTTGTCAGTGTTCTACAAATACCAGGATGCTCTCTGTAGCTCCCCACCCCCCCATTATTTACAGGAATGTCTCAGTATTCACTCTTTAGAGACTGAGACATTTTGTCTCGTTCAGCAAGAGAGAATTTAATTAAAGCAGCAAGTTTTGGTAACACTTTCTACCGTTCTTCACCCTCAAAGAGGAACCATACGGTTCTTAATGTGTTAAACCAAGTAATAGTTGATAGAAAATGAGAGAATTGTTAGAGTATTATAACCCATCAAACAACCCTAACTAAGATTCATTTTGAGCCAAAGGTATAGGATGGAATGCAGAGAAACAAACTATTTCTAACTCTTCCATATTTTTGTGAGTTCTTTGTGTTGTTCCCATCAGCGTTGCAATCAATCATTCTCCTGCTTGTAACTAAAGGGAAGTGAATCACTCTGTTAACTGATACTGGTGATTGGTTCTCTCACTGATCCCTGTCACAACCACAGTCACTGGTTTTGGTTTAATAGTTGCAGCTTTAAGTATTTATCTTCACTGGGAAAATCAAAATACTTTGTTTTGATAACACTGAAAATTAACCACTTCCCCAAGAAAATTATGACATGACGTTCATGCAGTAATTCAAGCTCTAACCTGGAACTGGCTTCTGGAGGGCAAAATCCTCTCTGCTTCTCTCATTTCCTTTGAATTTGCATCAAAATTAGATGCTGCCATCACATTTACTCCTACTAACATAAATATGAGATTTTGCAAGGAAGAAGGTTCTTTAAAATGTTGAGAAGTTGCAGAAAACAAAATGGAAACTGACACTTGTTCATCGTAGAGGAATTAACTGTCAGTGGATTAAAATTCTACAAGATAACGCTTGCTGATTTGTTGAAATAATAAATAATATTTCAAAGAGGACAGATTCAAGCTTCAAGAAAAAAAGTGGGAAAAAGAAAAAAAGTCAGGAGCTGAATAAAATTAAGTAGAATCAGCAAACACCACAGGCATTGAGGTGGCCCCTCAGAACATCTATGAACAGTGCTATGTGCGTTAGTGAAAGCACAAATAATCATGTAAAGGAATGTAACAGACAAGTTGATAAACCTAAAATCTCCCTTCAAAACAAGAACTCCCAGCTCCTGATGATCAAACTCTTTGAAAAAACGTTTTTGTTACCAATTAAATGATTAGGGGTATATTATAAAATTATACAGCGAGACTTTCAACAACTAAACTAAATAAAAAGGGATTTACATACAAAGAAAAAGATATGGGGGAAGGGAAGGAAAATATCTGGCTGTAAATAACAACCTTCTCCAGCATTTACAGCCCTGTGAGCTAACCACGGAGACAACAAGCAACACATGTTTTTGAATAGGTGACTTTCCCTTAGCAGCTATAATAAAAACGACTGCAAGGGAGAGGTATGTCCAGACTACTTTGCAAAGAAAGAAAAAGAAAGAAAGAAACCCTTAATAAATTTCAAAAGGAGAGCCATAAAACTTTTTCAGTGCTCCACTAGGCAAAGTGACGGAGTATGTGCACCTGCAAAAACTGTCAGAGTCATTTAAGAAGTCCTTCCATTACTGACGTACCCTGCTGTTTGCAGTTATTTAAGCTTTTAATTTCTGTCTTTTCTGCATTTTGAAGTGTGTAACCTTTTTTATACCCCTTTATGAAAAAAGGACAGACTTCTGCTTCCTTCCTGATTAGCATCCTAATAACAAACAGACCATTTAAATTTATTACCACAAGAAATGATATACCAACAGTCCTTTCTTGCTGCACCAGAACTTTATAAAGTCTTAATAGACTGCTGTCATGCTTTTTTCTATAAAATAAAGGAACAAACTTCTTTAAAGTACCTCGTTGTTTAGCTTCTTCAAAACAGTTCTGCTTAGATATTATATATATTACGTAATGTAATTACTTTATATCATAACAAGGACAAGGATTCAGCTTTTGCTGTTTCAAATTTCTCTCGCCTTCCTGCACATGGCATCTCTCATATCTCATTTTGCACGGCATGTAAGAGCTGAGCACACTTAAACACAAGCTCATGCTCTCCATAACCTGGTGTGAAGCTACATATTCTTTTTGTATTCACCATACCCATCCTCTCTGGTTGCTGCCCTGCTTCAAAATCTCCTTCTGCAAGTAGTCTGCAGCCTGAACCAATGCTGATCACTGAAATAAGGAAAACGAGCTGACGGTATAAACACAGTAGACTCAAATAAAGGGAGAGTCAGTCCTTAAACTGTTCTCTTCTGCTTGCTGGTAGCCTCACAAATGTACTACTATGGAATAAAAATGCCAAAATACGTGAATGCTAAAGGATTTAAATGTAAGACGGTTATATTCTTGATTGGGCATGAAAGTCAATCTTTGAAATGTCAGCTTTTTATATAATGCTAGACCTTTCAGATGTCCAGCTTTTGGTAATGAGTGCTTATTGATTGATACTAAGGCAGGAAGTTTAACAAGGCTGCTGCTATTAATTACACTTAAAGTGAAAAACAAATAATCTTTTGATAAATGGCAGCACAAATATAATTTCACATTCACTGGCTACCCAATACATCAACACATATAAAGTTTCAAAAAAAGAAAAATATATATCATTGTTTAAATCTGTGAAGTATTGTTTCCTTTTTCTTAAAAGCTTAGAGATTATTCATTCAGTATGAGAAAGCAAAATAAATACAAGCCCACTGTTATTTATGATTCAGTATTTTACTTTACTCATCCTCTACAACCAAGTCACAGACATAACTGTGGCTCCATCCAGTAGGGAAGCAAAAGGTCTCTCAATGAGACTTTCCAGTAAAGCACAACTTGTCGCCTTCCTTTCCGGTTAAACACTGTGACCTGAAGCCATGACTCACAGGAAGGTACTCCTCATTACACTCCCCAAGAGCTGAGACTGATGAAAGAAGAAGGAAAGCAGAGACAGAAAAGAAGTACAGATTCTAATCAAGACTGCTCTGATATCAGAAAACTATCCTGGATATAAATTAAAGAGATACTACCAGAAATATGTGTAGGGGCACAGTGCTTTAAAATGCCAAGCACACTTTAATGCCACAGAGATCTCCAGTGACTATTGAAAAGTTATAGGAAACCCTAATACCTATGCTGAGGTAGGATTTATTATAAGTATGGGTGATTAATTTGCTGAGATACTTAGCCAAGGATAGCACATGTAATTACTTTTGTTCTGAATTACTGTGGTGAAAAATGAACAAGGTGCCACCTCCCTTATGCATGCTAGACTCCTGAACACAGGTATCATTTGAGAATTGTGTAATGCTGCTTTTTCTTTTTAACAATTAATCATGCTTCTGCAAATATTTTTTCAAAAATAGTTACATTTTGGTCCAAAACGAGCAACCTTCCACCCTCCCAGAGGAATCCTTTCCCAGAGGAACCTTTTTTCCTCAGGAAGCCTGAGCCCCCCAAATCAGCCTGAGGTGCCCCACTGCCCAGGGTGAGGCAGCACCTCCCAACAGGCAGAGCCTGCTTTTCTCAATGGCACCGAGGCTATTCTTAGCACACCATCCCGTTTGAAGTGATGATGCACCGTGGCACTGTGCCACACACCATCCTAGCTGCAAGGAGTGCACCATCCAAAGGCAGTCTGGCTTCACTTTAATTGGCAACAAGCACAAGTGTTAGTCTTTTAAAATAGGACGTGGAAATTTGCAGTGCCATTTGCAACAACTAAAGCCAGCAGCTCATTTTTTGTGCATGATTTTAAGAATCAGATTCACCCGGAAGAATTTGCAGTGACAAAAACAGAGAAATATATAATTTATTTTCCCTTTTCTGATGGTTATTAATGTCCTAATGTACACTCAGTGATTAGATGGAAGGAAATTGATAGAATGGAGGGCTGAGGGGGTCACAGTGGACACAACAGCAGGAAGGGAAGGGAGAATGTGTGTCAGTAAAGAAAAACTAATCAGTGTCCAAAGCCACACGAATGTTTGTATGAACAAAACCTGAAAAGGGAACATGGATTTGAAGTAACAAGAAAGTCGAGACCTGAAGTAACTCAGGCACACAGTGTAGGACTTTAGTGAACCAGGGCAGCTGTAAATCCAGTTTATTTGGCTAGAATGTGCTATTTGATACAATTCCTAAGCAGATAAAAGAGAGACTACTGGTTAAATTAATCTTTTGGGTAAAATGTGCATTATACCCTTACATCAGCAGAACTATCTCATGGTACCATCACTGCTGAGAGCACCATTTGCTGATCATGTGTGACTTCCCCAGAGGAAAACTTACCAAAACACGCAAGTTAAAATGTACAAAATGTGGATGTAATTGTAAACACAAACATCCTACACCTCCAGACTTCAGCAGCACCAAACCCTGTCCATCAGACATGGACTGTGGAAGACGTTGTTTGGGGAAAGCTCTGTATGAAGCTTGCAAACAGACTAATCACATTTGCAAGGAAAAAAAGACTGTGCCTTAGAAATACTGACTCCAAGCACATTTCTACATTGTCTAGGGATTCCAAACAGAAGAATTATCAAGGAGGAGTCCCATCTCCTGTTTGACACCAGTAGGAGTCTTCTGCTTAACAAATAAGGTCTTTCTCTGCAAGGTGCTGTGGAATTTGGCTGGCACTTGGAATGGGATGTTACTAATTTCAGCTATTTTAGGGCCCAAAATAGACAATTAGCAGCAAGACAGAGGCATCATCAGGATGCATTTGAGATTCCAGGTGGGCTGAGCTGCCCTTCAGTCATGCTCCTCTCTCCACTTACTGCAGAAAGAGCCTAAGGCAGTACTGCTGCTAACTTCAGCATTTCAGAAGTATCTAAAATGAGATAGGCTGAATCTGGACTCTCCCATTCAGAGATGCTGAGATCCCTGCAGGAAAGGGCTTTCCTGTTTCTTCTATTTCTCCTTCCTTTTGCCCCCAGACAAACCTTTTTCTTTAATTGAACTTCTTTATTCTTTTTTTCTTTTTCATTCTTAAGTACAGGAATATAGAGCAGAAGAAAACATTAGGGAACAGAGAGTACTAGACCCGAAGTTATAGATGTAAAGTGCTGCTCTTCAAACCTTCAAGCAGAAGGCAAAAGCAACATGGAAGTCGGGATGCAGGTTCCAGCTGTTGTCTGATGGCTCTCCTGGCTTCCTGATTTAGTGCAGCAACACCATGACTTGAACAAGACAGAAGATAAACAGCAAAAATAGTGAAAGATACAGCTGCTACATTAAGATGCCAATAAATTCTCCTGATGAAAAAATTAATCTGGCTATTTCAATTCAATACTGAGGACAAAAAGGTTCACCCAGTCTGAAGATAACTTTGGGAGACAGCGTTTTTCTCTGAGATCCTTCAGAAAAAGGAAACAATGTTAGACACACCAGTATGGTTCATTTGTTTGCAGAAGAAAGACCCTCTGAAAAGCTGCATTTCTATTTATTAAAAAACTTAAAAGAGGGGGGCTACAATAGCCAGGAAAAGCATCTGCAAACTTTTTGCTTGTATAAATTTTTCTTCCAGTAAGACAGATCAGAGGTAGGTATGCTGATGACTTTGCCCTGAAAAACCAAGCATCCTACAGGGTAACAAAAAATTCCAGAGCAACTTCCTGACCATTACCTCATCTATTTTTTTTTTAATTAAATTTGAATCACAGTAATTAGTGAAGAGATTTCTCAAGTGATTTTTACAGCAAAACTCCAAGACAGGCAGCCACAAGGCTGACACTGGTTTGTGGGTGCAGAACAAACACCACAACTCTGCTGAGGACAGTCACTGTCCACTGTCACTGTTTAGTGGGAAGCAGGGTCGGGTTTCAGGTTTTTTTGTTATTATGCCTCTTCTTAGGAGCTTCTATTCCCTATTCCTGAAAACAGTATCATGCATGATACATGAAAGCATCTAAATGCTCATTTTTCACAAAATCCAGGGCCAATTTCACTTAACACAAATAAAGGAAGTACCCCTTGATTTGTGAGAGGTGTTTGTTGTACCAGGCAAGGCTTGCACAGGCAGAGCATCCCCGTGTGCTCTGCCACTTTGGAAAGGAACCGAAGCCACAAGAGGGCACTCTCGTAATCTGCAATTTGAATTTTGGCTGCCTAGCTTTTTCATTTTTAATTAAAAGGAAATCTGACTGTTTTGCAGAATGATGAGATTGTACTTGACACAACAAGACAAAAGATTTTTCTCAAAATTAAAGGAAACTAATGATATCTACGATATTTTCACATTACACCACACTAGCTAAAGAAACAGAATTTACTGATCAACCAATGCTTACTTCAAAACTGTATTTTACAGAAGCAAAACATGATTTACACTAAAAACTACCTCGTTCTGTTTATGACATCTTTCAATCTATAATATTTCAGTCAATGGGGGTAGAAGAAACCTCCAGCAACAGAAGCAGTGCTTTATGTGGTTGGTAGGCATAGATGTGATCTCAAGCACATTGTCTGAATACAAATCCAGGTAAATATGCTTAATCAGATTAATGTTTCTGAAATCATTGTGGGGCTGATTGTTGATATTTTTTCTAAAAGATATTCAGGCATCTCACACAAAATATGTATATTTAGCACTGCATTATCACAATCTCCTTTCTTATTTTCTTGGGAAAAAAGAAGTCTTCAGAATAGCCTACTCTCACCACGTTTTTCAGGTTAGGAGGGTAATCAGTTACTAGAAGTCCTTTGTACCTAATGATTATGTCATTTATTTTACTGGCCATTGTAGGGATATTGATAAATGGGGCACTCCTGAAGGTAAGGTTATTCTGAACACATCTTCCTGCCTGACACTTGCTGTCTTTGTTGAACAGATGCCAAGCACACTTACTGCAAGCTGAATTATATATTGTATAATCTCTAGGACATGCTTCAATAAAAGTGAAAAAGCTCAATTTGCAATATGCTTTAAAAAAAAAGAAAGAAAAAAAATTTTAAAACTCTCTTCTGTTTGAGAACACCAAGAAGAAAGTTTAGTCTAACTTGATTTTCATTAAAAGTGTTTTAAAAACCTTCTTAGACGCTGCATTTGGATTCTGCAAAGTCATGGTGAGTAGTTCACTTGGTATCTTCAATATAGCAACATTTAAAGCAGTGCTGATACACAGTGATTGGTAAATCCACACTTAAAATCCACATGCCTATGTCCATTACAGATGGAAAGTAGTAGGTGCCCTAAAGGTACAGGCAGAATATACATTTTCTGAGAGACAAGGGGCATTGCTAACTTACTAACTGCAAAGGGAACTGATAGTTCTTATTTGGTATTCTGCTAATCTTCCAGTGTTTTATTTACCATAAAATACATTATGACTGTTGATATCCTGACATGGTCCATTTTCAATAAGCTACTCCAACACCTGATATAACTGGAAAATTACAAAGATCATATTCATGAAATCAAACAGATCTTCCTGGCATTCTAACCAGGATCATAATAAACATGCTCTCTTTTTAATTATATATTAATTTGAAACAATTTTACAGAGCTCTTACTGCATTTAGGTCCCTGTGTACCCAGAAATCTGCATTACCTGAGCATATAAGGCACAGAATTAAAACACATTATGCAAAAACTGAATGCTCCATAGTCTAAAATATGTCCTGCTGTACCTTGCTCATCAACAGTTAAAGGAACTCAGCAGTATCATTCACAAGATACTGCAAACAGAGCCTAAGCAATCTCATGCTTGCGTTAATTTTTATTTCAAAAATTTTAGCTGGTGATTTCTTGTATCTTCCACATTCCTAATTATTGTAAGAGATGAAATATACCGAGACATATTATTAGCTCTAGGCATGAAACAGTTAACAGCAGTGCACATGCCAAGGTTTTAATAAGGCTTAACAATAAAACGCTTCAATCCTCCACTTTCACTGGATTTTGTTGTTGTGGTTTTCCCTTGCTTAGGGCAATCCATCTGTTAATGTTGACTTGCAATATAGCTAAGCTCACACATGTCTGAAGAGCCCAGAAGAGCGAACCTGAGCAGGAGCAAGCTCAGATGAATCTTGCAGAGAGGAGCGGCTGGTCTGGGCACAGATTCATTGTGCGCACACGCGCGCGCACGGGCACGTACCAGTCACTCCCTTCAGCTCCTGCTTTCAGCAAACACTTTCAACATGCAAATTATAGGAGGGCAAGCCAAGCACTTCAGTTTGCAATACAGCATTTAATTATTTATCCTCTGGTTAGGTTTTGACAGCTATTTTAGATGCTATAATTTTTTTTTTATTATTTACTGCTGATTTTTCTTAAGCCTATTGCCAATCTGGAAGAGAAAAAAATACAATAAAGCCACTATGACAGCAGTGATAAAGCTTAGTAAATATTCATTGTTAAAAATGGCTCTGCACTGTGACCAGTGCTGGTATTCTCCCTGGGCCAAATTGGCTGTGTTTTCAATAAAACCAGAGAAGTATCCTTTCCCTTGAGCCCTGTTAGGCTGAGGCTGCAGTTGGAACTGTCATCCTCACACAAAAGCAAAGGGGTTGGGTTTTACAAACGCAAAGCCTAATTGGGAGATCTTCATGGCTGTACCCTTGACATCTATTAAAGCCTCATCAACAAAACAGGAAATAACCATACTAATTAGCAGGCCCATATACAAACTCCTGTTTGTTGGGGTAAAAGCAGATTCACTTCCTATTGTAAAGAAAACGTCCTTTCAGATCCCCAAATCCTGTTATGAATGATTTTTTTAAATTATCTTTCTTAGTAAAGCAAACTTTCATATCTTACATAACTTTTCAAAGTATGTTTTACAGCATCTCAGGTAACTCTTAGTATTTAACTGTCTCCAAGTAATGGAGAAGGAAAAGCTCAATGCATACTTCTAATATGACACAAAATATGACACCAAATTCTTTGTATTTACAATTTTGTATATGTTTCAGTATGGAAGAGATAGTAATAAGTACAAAGCTGCCTTTATTTTGGAAGCAGGATGACCATTAAAAGCAAACCTTCTCTCTTGTTCATTGTTTATCTAAGTTTGGTATTTCAGTGCACCATTGTAACAACTTAATCAGTATCTGGTCCTTATTTCAAATATGTATCAAATTGCCTGAACCCCACATTAGCACTAACTTTATACAGCCACCGGTGAAGATAATTTTAGAAATCTGGGTGAGCAGTCTCATTTGCAGGATAAAGACTACCAGAAAAAGGATCAAATCTGATAACAACAGCACTTGGAATCTCACTTCTTTTAAACAGCAGATTCAGTATTAGATCAAACACGATCTTTCTCCTACACGTGCATTGTGAATACCTATATGTTTTTTTATTTGGATGTAAACTTTAAAATCACCACTTACTAATAAAGAATTTATGATATCTTATTCAAACACCAATACCAAAAATTAAAAAAAAGAGTAGCAACAGCAGACTTATTTCTCAGAAATCCTTTGGTTTGTTTGCTTTTGGGGCGGAGAAAAAAGAGAATGGCATGAGTGAGAGGTAAAGGAGTTCTTGGAGGGCAACCCCTGTGTGCTCCTTCCTGCCCACTGGGTTCATGTGACATTTGGGACAAGGGCTGGGGAGAAGACACCTCTGGATTGGAGCAGGGGAAAAACGTGAGGCTCTCAGTTCCCAGCTTTGTTGGTAAATACACCCCACAAAAACACATGCATGTCTGTATGCATACACATCCAATAACACGTCCAATGCATGTATGGATGCATGGAAACAAAGCCAGGCACACATCTGATTCCTGCCTTGTTTGCAAAGATAAAGGACCACTGGTAGAAACAGCTGATTACAGGATTTGGTACTGTACAACTGTACAAACATGAAAAAACAGAAAAGCTCAATTTTTCTGTTTGAACACATGCCTTCAGAAGAAATCTTTAATTGTACCAAGGTGAATTATATTCCTTTGTATCCCTAGACTCCTGTACATTACAATAGGCAGCACTACTGTATCAGTAAAGCAGAAAGTCTTTGTATTATTCATAACTCTACTAAAAATAATTAATTAATACTAATGTACAATTTCACCATCATTTAGCAATCACCTGCATCAGTTCTATGTCGTATTTCAGAAACTTTGTATTTACTACTGGTAAAAACTAATTCAAAATCAAACTGATTAAATAGACAACACAGATTTTTTTTTAGTGCAGTACCTAGAGCAAAAAATAAATGTTGTTAGATCAGTTAACTGAATTTATATACTTAATTCTCATATTAGGAAGATACAGGTATTAAAAATCCACGTATATTATAAACAATATAATGCAAAAATAAATACCCATACATTAAAAATATCTACATATGCAGGTAAATATTTGCAGGAAAATAAGGTGTTAGAAAAACTACTTTGTTGATATTTTTGAAATAAAACTGTCAAAATGAATCCAAAAACATTAGAACACTTGCCAAAGTTGAGACACCACACCTGTTACTTCAAATGTAGACTAGAAAGGATTAGAGAACGAAAGACAGGACACTGGCACTGCATTAACTAGCTGACTTATTAACAAAATAATAAAACATAACTATCTGAGCAAGGTTAAAGGCCATACAACTGCCAAAACAATTTATTAGAAACACAAAATTAATATGCCTTAATAGAAAAGCGATAGCTTAATACAGATCTATGAATAGACCAGAATGTATTTTTGTGAGAAGCCTTTCTCAAAACCAGTATTTAAGAATTAAATCTCAAATCCATACTTACAGATCTCCTGTTCTTCCCCTCTCAACAGGGATGAAACACAAATAGCATTTTTTTTCTCCACACAAGCAGTGTAGCACTATTTCTATAAGCATAGCCTTTTAATCACACTATCCAAACAGAGACAGAAAAATCATCTTGGAAACAGATTCACAAACACACTACTGTAAGCAGCAAAAATTTTTCCCTATATGTATGTGAATACAAACAGAAGTTTCAGGTGTCTTACCTGTGCCAGTCTTCGTTTTTCTGAGCTTGTTCTTTTGTCATAATGTGATGTGTAGACAGGAACAGACTGTACTGCTCCAGCGCTGCAAGTTCCATACTCTTCCTCACTCTCCTATGCAACAAAACAGATTTAAATTCCTTTATCTATAATCATCATCTGCAAACATACCCTCCATATTATGCATGCAGAATGCATTCAAAACTATCTTGCCACAATCTACTACTGTCATGAAAATACCATCTGTAGTAAGAAAACCAAATTTAGCTTTTCAAAACACTGGATTACCAACACGGTCATTTAAAAGTTGAATTGTTCAAATGTTTCTGAAATTTTTCTTAAAATAGCACAATAGGTATCCAATAAATGGTTCCTTCTCTATACAGAAAAGTCTTAAATGGAAGCAAAATTCCAAATGGGAAAAGCAGCTGCAAAATGCTTAACCCACCTTTTCTGATAGATTGTGAGGTTGCTTTTGCAAAATGAAACCATTCATCTTGAAATCCTGCTATTGTTCGTGTATCTTATGGAACTAAAACTGGACAACTGCACCTCCTGAAATACACTGTACTGCAAGACTCTCCCTTCTCAAATTCTCAGCTCGAAGCATAGGCTTTGATTGTGATATCAAAGCAATCAACTTTATGAAAACATACATCCTCTTAATGTATCTTTGAAGACCTCTGTTGTTCTATGATAAAATATGCAAACAATAAAGAGATTATTCAGAGAATGCATAGAATGACAGATAGTTGCCAGAGGGCTCGTTATGAAAAATGTATTGTTGAACAAAGGGCTAAGCATATTTCAAAAGTCATTAAAAACACAAATCTCATGTGATTTGTAAAGTATAAGCTTCAAACTGATACAGGAAGCAGTGTAAGAAAGTAAATAAAGTTTACTACATACCTTGTGTTTTAACTTACTCTTCACTTCTTTTATTCCTTGCCTCGCCTGGTTTTTTGCCTGGAGAAATAAAAGGACTTAAATTGCTCTGCAAGACACTGGCTATAGTCACAGAGCATGCCTTATGATACCATACTTATTTTGCCTTTTTTTTTAAATACCTAGTAATACAGAGAAGGGCAGTAACCTTTATCACAAATTTCAAACATGCACTGCCACCATATTTTTTATTTTCATGCTTTCTCCACAAATTTAAGGAATTTTTTTCAGTACATCTATGCCATGGCTGTGAAAACATACATACTCAAAAACTCCCCATTTTTACTAGGCACAGGCTAAGAATGCTCATATACATCACTCCTTTATTTGAAATGCTCCTCCAGATTTGAAAGGGCATTTTAGCAATAAAGCACGTTGAAAAAATGTTAAGATTTTAAGATGACTGCTACAGTGTTCCAGTCTGGCAACTTGCAGGGCAGCATGAACCTTAAGAGAATGAAGTGATTTCATATGCAGATGGAGATTTTGCCCAGTGTTGCTGAACAGCACAGTGCTGCTATTTAGGGGGGAATTCTGTATGCATTAAAAGAGGCAGACAAGAGTCACTGTTGCATAGAAAACAGCCAAGAACATTCTTCAATACAGAAAGAAATGATCAATATGGGATACCATGTTGTTAGGCTAAAAAAATGAGAGAGAGAGAGAAAGAGAAAGAGAGAGAAGGGTGGAGAAGGAAGCAAAATAAAAGATGCGGGTAAAACACCCAAAACCCTAACAGAAAAGAAGTTGTCTTTCCTACACAAATATGGGAAAAAATGACAGAAGTTTTTAAGGCTGTCTTTAAAATAGGAGTTTTTAAAATACAAAGGCATAAATATCTGCAAACTACCTATTTTTTTCTGTGGTGGCAATTCAGGAAAAAAAAAAAATCTTGAATCAAGAGGCCATAGAGTCTTTTTGATCCTTAAATCATACATCCATAAGCTCAGTAACAGCACGATGGGGTGCCATGTACCAGATGCTAACCTGAAAGCCACTTCAAACTTTCCAGATCCTGCTCACAGCATTTGGATGAATTTTGGAGTGCTTTGTTCTAACTCTGAGGCATGCTACCAATGACATTATTTAAAGTTCCCAATCAGTTATGTGGCAATTAAGAAATGCATATTTCAGTCCTCTGGTAGTAGGCTCAATAAAGGACAACAATGTAAGAAATTAAATGGGGTAGAAATATGGATACCATATACATAAAAATCCTCAGAAGTTTACTGTAGTTTCTTGGCATAAACAAAAGTTCACTTTGAAGAACCTTTACTATCAAGGGCATAATTATCAAAATTGAAGGTTGAACCACAGTCTAAGACAGTGCAAATGAAGAAGAATAATTTGCAGATGAACCATTTTTTAAATTATAAATGAGTCCACGAATATGAAGTATATTTAATTTATTTACCTGTTTTCCTCCATGACTGCTGTGTTTTTCAAGTGATATAAAATTAAAAATTCTGTTTGAAAACTTTACTTAAAATACTCTAGCACAGGCTGATTTACTGATTTATTCAGCACTATTTATAATGCATCCAGCTAGTGAAACATTTGGAAAAGCAAAAAGGAAGCCAAAAATCTTTTCCCACACATTATAAAAGCAACTTTAAAATACTTCTCAGTTCCTTTTTTCCTACTGCTGTTTTATCATACTGCATAATACAGTATAATCTCACATGTTTCATGGCGTAGGCAGCCTTTGAAAAACACGATCTTGTAAGATGAAAAGTATAAGCATTAAACCCAGTTAAACATGGGTATTCCACTATCATTTTTAAAAAGGAGCAGATGATTTGCTGCACACATTACTGATGCTTTACCACATCTCAATAGTGCAGCACTTACTGCCAAAGTGAAATTACAGCTGTGTATCAAATACCTAAATGATATTCAAATAAGCTTCTAGTGTGTATTAGGACTGAAATAAATCCAGCACACTGATGCTTTGATAAAGTCTATTTTATGTATAAGCTATCTAGAAGACTCTGAATCAACTCTAAATGCTAGTGCTATATGAGAAAACAAATTAAGCTAGACACTTTCTACAGGCTGAAGTACTTTTTTGCAATTTATTTATAAAATGCTTAGGTTTTTCAGTATTCAGGGAGAAGGAGAGGTTGTCAGAAATTGCAGTATTTTTATGTATTATTTATTTGAAATAGATGTTCTTACAAATTTATATGCTGTTTTCACAGCCGGAGTGGCTTTGGTCATTGCTGTGTTGATCAGTGCACCACCTTTCTGAAATACACAAAAAATGTATTTTAGTAACATTTTAACACAAGGCAAACCCTAAGACAACAGCAAGGAAAAATAAACAGTGTGCTGAGAAGAAGTAACAACCTTCCTTTGAAATGGGTAAGAGCAAGCACAGCTGTGTTTCCTCCCCACCCTGCTGTCGGCAGCTACACAAGGGTTACAGTACGTCATTCCACAGCTGACACATTTATCAAGGCACTCCAACAGAATGATGGATTTTTGGTCTTCATTCACTGTTACCATTTCAAAATCAATCCAGAAGTTAGACTATTTTTCATGTGTTCCTATCATATTTATTATGCAACTAAAAAATACTTTGACATGACAAGAAGAACTATCTCATTTAATCACACAAGAATTCTCTTAATCTAAAATAATATATTTTACTAATGCTGCAGAATAACAAGGTTATACCAAGAGTCTTCTGCTAGCCAAATTGCACACATCCATATTAACAAAATTGCTATTTACTAAAAGTGATAAGCTTCATATCAAATTGTCACACCTAATTCAGTGTTATGGAATGTAACATGACACAGAAAGCAGTGAAATCTTTGACTATACAGACATAAAAACCTTATGCATTTTGACATTTGTTTTGTGTATGGGAATTTTTTAAAAATTCTTCAAGAAAAAAGCTCAAAAATTTTTGCATATACTATAGACTTAGTATTTTTTATAGAATGTACTTAGAACTTTCTCACAAATGTACGAACTTTTACCATTACACAGAGGTAAGGAAAAGGATGGAGACCTAAAGGACAAGGTGGCCAGTGTAATCACTTAACCAAGTTTATACCTTCACTGTGTGCATCCACTGCTGATAAGATCTCAAATTTCCTGAAAGAGAAATGTCAAATTAACACAACCAAACATACATTCAACATTTTAAATGTTGCAACCCTCTTCATTATTGGAATAAAAAAATGTACTTAGAGGATTACTTAATTAATTCCTTCCAGATAGACAAGGAATGTGAAGATAATAGGATGTGTACACTAAGAAAGAAACCCAGGAACCTCTTATTGATTGTTTTCTGTTTCCTTTGTAAAGGCTTATGTTTCCACCACACGAAGCTTTTAATTCCAATTGAGGTAAAAGAGAAATTAAAACTATAATAAGGTAACACACTTCTAGAAAATATAAAAATAAAAACACTAACTCAAAGGAAAGAATAATACATTAATTGCATTCAAGCATAATGATCCCTCTGGGCAAACTTTCAAACACAGCAATGCCATGGACTCCTGAATGTACCAAACCAAAGTAAAAAGAACAAGAAAAAAGTCTAAGGGTTATGTCACAACTGTATAGTCCTGTGCAGAAAAAATCCTTTTAAATTATTAACTGTATCTGCTTTCTTTCAGAAAGGAAAACCTCTAAAGGCAAGAGAGAGCTACTGACTTCTGTAGGACCACCGAGGACTAAACTGGCCACAAAGGAGCACGTTAAATTCTACTTGATGAAGAAGTCAATACTACTTCCCAAAGGCGCTTCAGCTGAACAACAAAGATTAGGTCCATGATCCCTGAGAAAGTTTTAGAGTACATCAGTCACTCAAATGCTCCAGTATTGCGAGCTGCTACTGACCCCATACAAGACATTCACTTTGACAAGAATGCTCCAGTTTCAGAGTCTGACCATGTTGAAAAGACCATACCGATATAACATCACAGACTTTTAACAGGGGCTCACAAAACTCCTCAAGTGTTACAATAATCCATTAAATAGGCCTGGCTAGAATTATTCCAGTGGCTAATGAAAGCCAAAACACACTCCTAGAACATTTCTGAAAACTAACTGCATCATTGGAAAAGGTGTTCCCGATTTTCAAAATGAGGTGAAGAAACATGAACTCTTTAGACTTATATCAGGTACTTTCACCCATTCCACTCAATTTTTCAAGCAATTTTGAGACAGCCAGACTCTCAGGAATGATGGTACAAGTGAAAGCAGTGCTTCCTTAGAGAGGGGAGACCCTCATAATCATTATGATCCCATCTCTATTAAGAATGGCAAAGAGCACCCTAAAGCAGAAAGAACTCATGTTTCAATTCTTTGATTTGGCTCCCTAGAACTGCCAGGGAAGGAAGCACACAAAAAACATGTATAAGGTGAAATTTAACCACTGCTGGGGTGTTAAGGATATTGAATGAGCCCTAAATGCTTTCTTTAACATGGTATTTCATCGCTTCAATTCTTGTCAACAGTGTCCATGTATCACCTGTCTTGAGGCATCCTTAACAGTGACTATTTCCACAGCTGAGCTTTCTCTGTCACAACCTGACTTAAACAATTAATAGAAACAATAAATGGGATCACAGCAAACGACCACGTTTAATGTTCATCTTGCTATGTAGTGACACTTCAGGGACGACAATCAAGAAAACAGATAAATACTCATCTACAGACAGCAATGCTAACATTGCACACCCTCAGCTAGAGCTGAACCTCCTGAAACCCTAGCAAAAAAAAAAAACCTGAACCCTTAAAATGAATTATCATTACAAGCGAGTTTCAAATGTTTTTATTTTTTTCAGTTTTCCTTCTATTAGCACCAGTGATATTACATGAATAAAAAAGGAAAACCTGCTGTAGTAAAATTAATGTGATTAAAAATTAATTAACACATTCTACAAGAAATCTGAGTGCTAAACCAATCCATCACTACATTCTTGTATTGAAAGCTACATAAAGCTCTTGACAACAAATACTTTTAATAGAATATAATGTAAGAGAAAATAAAATTTTAATTAGAAAAATTAATGTAATGATTATGTCTCACAAATTTATTTTCAGATGTAGGCACACAAATAAGTTTTGACCTTTTTTTAAAAAAAGAAAATCATTAAAAATGAAATTTAAGTTTTATTCCTCAATTTTCAGTTTAATTTTATTTTCTGGTTTAATCAAAGTTGCATAGGTGGACAAATACAAATTTAAAACGAGATTACTTAAAGAAACACTTTCCATTTGAATTTGATTCGGTAGTTTTTAAATTATACTGCCTACACTACGAATGTGTTCACCTGTCCTTTTAACAGCTTGGAGCTAACACTAACTTTCTGTGACTTTTCTGAAATCTGGGTTTCACCTGTTTTTTTCAAACCTTGGGCTTCCTGCTAAAGTTGACGGGAGTTAAGTCTGCAAAGAGATCATAGTTCTACCCTATTAGCGTCACAAAATGTCACCTTCAATTGCACACATATTGTTAGCCCTGCACTTCATAACAATAATGAGACAGCAGTTATGTAAATACTGAGTATGTGCCCTAAGCAATTTGTCCACAGCCTGGCACTATCAGCTTGTCTGACTTGAAAAGCTCACAGGCAGTGCAAGGCAGCCCAGCACTGCCAGCAGAGGTGAGCGCTCCCTCCTGAGCAGAGCCAGGTGAGACACAGTTCACAGCCTGCCAGAGCACAGCCAAGAAACAAGCCTTATCTAACTTCTACTGCAGTTTTATTGCAGCCTCCTGACCCCTAACTGCAGTCAGCAAATGAGCTCTGAATACTGACATCACCTATCTGAATAATGGATGCTCCAAGCCTCCAATCTGTTTACAGAGCAGTGTAACTTACCCTAAAAAGGCAAGGAAGAAGTAAATCTCTGTGTAACTAGCCACGATTTAATCAAGAAACAAAATCTCAAATTATGTGCTAGATCCTAGCACAAGACACAGAAAGCAGAAGAAGGCAGTGAAAATCTTGAACAAAAGAAATTACGCACTTTGAGTACAGAGAAGTTATTTTTTTAGGAGGTGCAGATGGCTCTGCAGCACTAGACAGTTTCTCTGTGAGGGCCAAATCCTCTTCTCAATGTGTCCCATGCAAGGACAGTCTTGCAAAGGAGGCCCATCCAAAGCTGCCATCTGCACCTCAGTGGAGTTGCTCAAACCACATAACTTCCATTTCCTCTACCTCCATCTCCACAACTTTCAAGACTGACCATAAAATAGCACTTGTGCATATTTTGATCCCATCTTTTGATACCATCTCTTACACCTGGGCTGGTTTTGGCTGCAGGAAAGTAAGCAGCTGTGTGGTGCTGGGTTTAAATGAAACATGACAATACCTGAAATAACAATACACCTGTCCTAAATGTTTAACAGGAAACCACTCCATAATCCTGTAAAAATCAGCACTGGATTCAGGATGCACTCTTCCACATTGGTTAGCTGATGTGAAAAGTGTTGTAACAATTGTCAGTGAACACAAGTGAGGCAAACAACATGAGGAATAATATTTTTGTTAACAAAGAAGATAAATTTCCATGTCCCTTCTCAGATCACATATAAAATTTTTAAAAAAGCTTTCCCTTTTTTTAGAATAACACATTTGTTGGAGAAAGTAGATTTCTCTTAACATTCAGGACATCACTGTGATTTCTACACAGCAGAAGTAAGTAGATGTGAAAAGAAAATGAAGTGTTTATGGAAAACATAATTATCTAGAAGTTAAGCAGCACAAATGCCAAACTGACTTTGAAAATACAGTTTACACAGAATGCATCATATTATATAAATATGCAGTTAAGAATGTAAACACTATAGTGATAGCTCATCCTATATTGAGATCTAAGTATTATTTTACTGTTCTATTGTTTCCCTTCATTCTTGGAAAGGTTTTAACCTTTAAAAAATCACTGCTGGGACATATACTATTATGTATCTAGTTATACCAGTGTATTAAATGAAGATATGTCTGTTTAATCCTGTAAAATGATACTTAGATTTCAGATCAATAACTTCTAAAACTTACAGGACATCATGAGGACATCATGTCAAACAGTTCCCAAAGAAGTGTCAATGAGTACTCCCAAATTAATTCTGTACCTCCACAAAAGCCTCCTGCTGTGATTTCCTCTTCAAAAACATCAGAGAATCCTCTTCCCGCGTTTAATTTTGATAGCCGACCATCAATAAACTGGAGGTGAAAAACAAGGGTCACACACACTTTGTTGTCTCTTCTATTGTTTTACAGTGTTAGAATTTTAAATGTGCCCATTTTAATGGAATCTGTATGTTCAAGACCATGTATGTCTTAAGGATAATACACTGCTCTCAGATGCTCCTTAGAAGAGCAGGTGTAACCATGAACAGCAGGAATATAAGCATAGATCAAGAAAATTATTTATATTTCTATTTTCTGTATTTTTCTAATGGCAAGGAAAGAATTTATTCCCTTACTTAACAGTAACTCTGGATTTGTTATCATAACCATATAAAGGTCACCCAGCCATTCCCTGGTGTCCTGTTGTGAAGTCGTGGGTCTTTTTAAGCACTAACGCTTATTTCGGTTCATCTACAGATGCAAACAGTTGTTCTTATTGCAGAGGTTACAGCTGCATGAGCACATGAATTTGCAGCTACAGATAAGTGACTGAAATGATCCAAGTGTGTCAGAAAAAGCCAAAATGAGAAAATTAACAATTAAACCACTCAGAAGGGATGATATGCTCTTTTCAAGAATTATCAGGCTTCAAGGAAGTAGAACAAGCACATTCCTATAGATTTAAAATTCTTTCAAGAACCAACCCCTCCCATTTTGTTATGAAAAGGCTAACTCAAGTCTGACTGATAAAGTGAGAAAGCAATTTTCCCAATTACACACAGTTCATCTTCTAGCAAGAATTATGAGTTATTAACTGGTACTAAACAGTACATAGGAATGAACCAGAATTAATTATTTGGCTGTATCATTTTTTATGACTGATTATCCAAACAGTGTCAGTGACAATCTGATTCTTGCCAATGAACAGACTAGTGACATGAAAAAACAACTTTCTCAGAGTACAAAAATTCCAGAAGCAAGAATAAGGTAAGCACAAAGATATTTCTCTCTTCCTTGTCTAAATTCCTTCTTATTTTTTCACTTTACTCCAAGCTGGCCTTTTTCCAAATAGGCTGGTTCATGGTCAGACCACTGTGGGATCCCTGGATTATTTCACAGTAAGAAAAAGAGATAAGAGCACCTTTAGCTACTGCTGAGAAACCCACCCCCCAAAAACAACAACCTCCACTGCCACCCCTTCCTTTGAACTGTAACACATTATCTCTGGGGAAAAGTTATGAATTCATTCCATACTATAAACTAGCTCAAGATTTATGGACATACTCGTCATCTGGTAAAATCCTATCAACAGACGGCTGAGACACTGACTGAATTTGAGAGGGTCACACCAATTGAGCATTTAATGTAAATACTGACAAAGAGAACTGTTGGCAAAAAGATACTGGAGACATTATTTAAAAGAAATGATAAGTGTCAGTAGTGGTGTTAGTAGTAGTTACTACTTTTGAGTAATTTACTGTTAATGGTTGCACTTAAACTGCTACATTAATAGAACAGCATGTGGAATTACACATAAAATTTATGGGTTTTCTCTTTCCATTTTTCAAACCCACACTCTTCAAGCCCACAGACTGAAAAATATGGGCATGCTCTTTCAAGAAATGTATTCATTTTGAGATCCAAAGAGCCCTTGGGTGACTATCTCCTTCAATGAAAAACTAGCAATTCCAGTGTTACCCTTGGATTTTAAGGTGATTAAAGACATTATCTTCAATTGATTTTGAGTTCCGAAATCAAAACAGAGACTACATCCACTTCAGAATATCCAAGTAACTTTATCAATTTTAAAAACCAAAAGGTTTTTAGAAACAAAGAAAACATCATAAATTTGACTTCCACAAAATAACAGCTCATATCTCAGAGGAAGCGAGTTCAGCTCATAAAGATGGCCAGTGATATCTAAATTACTAACAATTTTCAGAGGCTTATGATTCCTGCATTCATTACTTATTTTTCTAAGTAACACTTTCTAACATGTTAGGAACAAATTCCAATAAATGTTGCAGATTATCTTGCTAATACAAGTACACTATTTAAGGAGATAGTCTGGCATTAGGCTTCAGGCTACTTCTAAGAATGAATTCATATTTTCCCTGGACACTCCTGAGAACTATTTGACACATAAGATGCAATTATTAATTACTTATGTTTGCAGCTTGATACAAAGGTTAGTTACCTTCCATGCTACCCTAATTCAAGGGACAGAGGAGGGATTTCATAGAACAGCACAAATAAAGATCACTTGTCAGCTATGGCAAAAAGGGGTGCATTTAAAATACCAATTTTCTGCTTGGTCTAGGTTTAAGGCTGTCCCTATTTTCTGCTTAAAAGACTTCCAGAGCAGAATAAAATACAGATTGGTCTTTTTCAATACAAACAACTTTGAAAACAGCTCATTTGTCAGTGGGAAAAACTGGAGAAGACACAGCTGGGCTGAGGATTAACTGAACAAGTAGGAGTAACCTTTGCAACGAGAACCAGAGGAATGAAAAAAACCCTACCACTACTATTAAACCACACACATCATCAAAATTGTTACTATTTCCTAATCCTCTATTATTTCCTTCAATTGAAATAAAATTAAAACAAGCTATAAACAAATTGTAAACCGATTCTGTTTAATTGAACACATTAAAATGTAATGGGTAAGTGCAGAGCCAGCCCCTTCATGGCAGCTGAAGGTTTTGTTTCAGTACTTTTAGTGTGACAGCAATGTAGAAACATTGCTTGTAAGCAGCTTTTTATTAAGAAAATTTCATGCTACCTTATCGCATGAAGATATGCAAAATGTAAACCACACTTCAATCTGTTACTTCCTCCCATTTCAATCCAATCAATCATACTTCAAAAGGTTTCAGATATCTTACTGCTTATTTTATATAACCATGGTAAAATTAAAGGAGCCCAATTTTGTGATCATATTTTCACAAGCCTTCTATAAAATACCATCCTCACACAAATCTTTACTTTAGACACTAAACTCTGATTACACCAAATGTTTTTTTTTCAAATATTAGAAGATTCCACATATAATGAATTTCCTTAACCTATCATGGTTGTATATCTTCAAAGAAGTCCCCCGATTATTTAAACATTAACTCTTGTGTATCAATCATTCCAGGCAGTTGCAGGAGAATATATATTTTCATGACTCTTCTGATTTCATTCACATTTCCCTTGATTTTCTTAAAAATCTAGTGCTAAGTTTAACACCCATTTCATGCAATAGGGTCAACTGATGAAGAAGGAGAAGAGTTACAGAATAAAATCAAAGAACAAAATTCATTTCAAAGACTGTAATCAAACTATAACTGAGCTGTGCTGGACATTCAACAATTCATCCTCTATTAATTCAAATTCTGCATTAAGAGATCAGCTAGAATACTGTTCAGGCCACCCCTACAGCTCAGGTTTGTGACATTCTCTATGTGCATACTTCAAAAGGCCTAGCAAAGAAAACTGTAGTTGCAGGATGAATCCAGTTTTTAAATAAACACCAGTGAAGTCCAATTTAAGTTAAGCACTCTGCTGTTTAGGCTCTTGGGCATGATCCAAGAGAGCTGAAAATGAAGTTCAACCATCAAGCTGGGAGATCCCTAATTTTTCTTGTTTAGTTGGGCTGCTGACTGGCTCTGAAGAGATGCTGCACTGGCTCTGCACCCTGGGGTTATTTTTTTGTTTAGTTTCACCACCACTCTTTTGAACTGTAACTACAGATACAAAAATACAACAAATCTGGGATGACTGTACCCAAAGTAGCCGTATTTAGATTTCATCCCAGACTTTTGTAGTCTGACAGAAATGAAAATGTATTTAAATACAGGTATGTTTTAATATAAAATCATTAAATATGAGCCATTTACCCTCTCATACCTGTTTAAACAGTTGAAGATTAACAGCTGTTTCCAGGAACTGCTTAGTTGTACTGGAACGATGCTTCACAAAACTATTTTCACAGAAAGTTATAGGCTCTCCCTAAAAAATTGAAACAGAAGAAGTTAGGATGGTAAGCATACATACATACTGTACTTCAGTCCAAAAATTTTACGTTTATTTTACCAAGACATGAGAAGATAAATACATTGCTGATTTAACAGGAAATGATTGAAACACACATCCGTTTTATTTTTATACAAAACAAAAGCTACAAACTGAACCATGGTTATGGAAAAGGTCTGAACATTAACACTTAATACAATAAAATGTATTTTCCCACGTGGGAAAAGTGCACAGCCGATAGATACCAGAAGCCTTAGATGATGAAAGAAGATAAACAAGTATTCATTGAAAAGTCAGAGTTTGTTGAAAAAGCTGTTACTGAAAACAACACTCATTGAAAGAAAGAGATGTTAATGAAAGTATTTATAAACAATCAAATTTATACTTCTGTTATTCCCTAATTTCATTTAAAATTTGCTGTCTTCAGTGTGCACAGACCTCTGGATGTTTCTGAGGAGCATTTTTCCAACTTTGTCCATACTTTCTGATAAATACTTGAAGCTGTTTGGCATAACTGGACAAGTAATAGAAACATTATGAAGTTTGTGTGGTAATCAAGGTACAAAATCAGATTTCACCATAAAACCAAAAGTCCTCTCACCCAAGTTTACAACACCAGAATGATTACCAGATTAGCAACAATTACCAAAGGTCTCAAAGACACAAAACTTGGAATGCCACAAAATGCCCCATCCAAATCTACCATTTGAAATTTTACTACCCAGAAGCTGCATCTCCAGTGCAGTCCCATAACAGAATAAAAGATCCCTCAGCCACTCAAAATAAGAAAGATGAAAGGCAGCTGCTACACTGATCTTCAGAAGAGCCCCAGCCACTTTAAAAACAAACTTATTTATGGCCATGATTACCCCAGCTTTGTGCTCCTAGCCCTACTTAACTCCAAAGACACATGGCACTTCTGCATTTGCCCACCATTCCAGCTCCCTGCAGAGAGCTGCTTCCAGTGTCACCAAGCACTTTCTCCAGGAGACTTAGCTGAGTTTGCTGGAGCAGCTGTAAATTATTTTCAACTCTTCCTCACACCTTACACCCTGTTTTTAAATGGTTCAAGTGTGACCTAAGGGAATGCTGCAATAAAACCTCTACAGTGTCATTTTAAGATCTATTCTCACACTATCAAAACTCCCTTCCTTCCAAGTCTTTCTTTTCTTTCCCACTCAGCAAAGCATTTAAGTTCAACAAGTCTTGCATCCTTACTTCTTTATGGAAGCTCTGATTTTAGAAAAGTTCTCTCACTAGAAAAACTAGAAGCTTTACATTTGCACAATCCCTGCCCCATCCCAGGGTAGCTGGAGCGCTCTGAGACACAAACCCAGCTCAGTACAATCACAGCACTGTGCCCATCAAATCTCCAGAAGCACCCAAGTTATTCCCCCTATTCATCCCAAAATAACTGGTGAACACAGTACACATGCAGGACATGATGGATCTGTCAAACAACCTGAAATGCTCATGGTACTTTAAATAGCACTGCCTTCCTGACCCACTTTGCATTAGCTATTCTTGAGCTCCTAAACACTCTTGTCTTAAGAAGATGACCCCAAGCTACTTAGCAAATCAAAGTGCATCAAAACAAATGGAACAGTCTCCAGTGAGACATGGTGCTATAAGACATAGTGCTCCTGAGGGCAGACTCTCTTCTCAGTTCTGCTGCTCTTCCAAAAAATTTCAATGCAGCAAATTAAAAGAACTCCCTATATACATATATATATGTACACACACACACATCATATTTATTTAATTATTTATTGTTGTTGTTGTTACACAAAGAAGGCACTTCTGGAAATACAGAGGCTTTGTACGAGTGCAGCTCTGACTAGATGATGCTCGTGACATTAAATTCAAGAATAAAGAGAGAAAATAATTTCAAAATAAACTATTTAATAAAATAAAAACTAAGATATGCTTCCCTGTGCCAGTCTCCCAATTCTCTTGGGATAGATGAAAAAGGAGAGGTTATCTCCTTACAGGAGAGAAAACAGGCATGCTTGCTCTGCCCTTTCACACCAGCCAGGGAAGAGAGAGCAGCCAGCCAGTCTTCCTGATGGCACTTCTCGTGGTGGAGCCTTCTAAGAGAACACCAGGAAATGATAGTTCAACACTCATTTGTAGTGCATGGCTGTAATATTTTCCCAAATACTTTCCTTTAATCACTGGATGTTTCAGATACCTAGTAAGAACGCATGCACTGGTGCATCTGTTCCCTTATCAGTACAGTTCAGACACAGAATAACCAAAGCTATTTCTTTGCTGAAAATTCATTTAATTCTATAAGGAGTTCACAGCCAAAGGTCATCCGTATTATTTTAGCCTGCTGACGGTGAGACTGATTTTAAACTTTGAGTAGGTTTAAAGCTCCTATCTGTTCAGCACATGAAAGTAAGAAAATCTGTTGAAACCTGCAGAAATTTCACATGGAAGCTTTCTCAGGTATCTGTGGTTGCTTTAATGAAATTGCATTAAACTCTTAGCACAACTCTTAGCTCTTTTATTTGTTCAAGGTTCTCACCAACAAAACTGTTTTCCAAATAAAACTTTTACAAATCTTCAAGATTATTACTGCAAACACAAAGCCTTTTGAAGTGCTATTTAACAAGTAAATTACTGAATCACTATAAACAAAACTAGCTCTGAGTGTTTTGATACATAAAGCTTGTAACATTCCTGTTTCTGTAAATACAGCTGACTACCTTTAGAAACTGAGTTTTGGAGGAATGCTGCACTGACATTTATTTAACTGCTCGACCATCAGCTGGCCCCTGCTGTATTGATCTACAATGTACTTTCACAACAAGTTCGATTTAAACCCAGTGGGGACTCTGTACTGAAAAGTAGACAGCTAATACTCACACCAAACAATCTATGCCCAAACATGATATCTGTCCTTCTAACAACAGTTGCTACAGAATTTTCTTCCCCTTTCATAGCTTGCCACACACAGCAGGAATCTCTTACTCTAAGCTACATTCACATTTTAAGCAAGCTATTCATACAGACCTCAATGGAACATGAAAACTGAGCTAAAGCAGTGTGATCATTTTAAAAGGAATGAAAACCCCTAGATTAGAAGCTGTGTTTGTGCTTTCTGAATCTCATGATATTTAACTTGAACAAGAAGTAAAAATACTTTTTTATTGCAGAAATCATTGCCTCACTCTAGCATGATTCATACCAACTATTAGTTCTATTGCAACAATTAATATAACTTGATTTTGATATTAAAAGTCCTCTTTTTAAAAATCTTTGTCATTTCTGAGATTCATGATATCTCTGACATTCAAAGATAAAGGCCAAGTGGTAACTGAGCATGTGCTGTGATTCTTCTAAGGAAGTTACCATTTACAAACAAATTTTTACAAAATGTGTACGTTTCTTGCAATCTGCCAAAAAACCCAAAAAGATTCAATATACTGATATTTCTTACAGTCAAATTATACCTAAAACCAACTCCTATTAACACAGTATCTATATTCAAAAAAGGACCAATAACAGTCCTCGACACAAATAAAACAGTATGGTTTTCAACATGAAAAATAGAATTCTTATGGAAGGCAAATACATAGTCTTAACAGGTATTACACAGGGTGGTTCTGGATTTAAACACCAACTATACTCTGCCATTTCATTACTGTTTCTGTGTGCTGCTGTACTTTTTATTCCTAACTCTTGGAGGAAAGGTAAAGAAGTCAATGCTCATTTCAAGAGATACCTGTCATTTTGGAACTTTATAACCATTTATTATCCGTGCATCCTCAAATAATGCAGATGCATTCTGAATCTCAAATTTTTCCAATACAAATTTTATTTATTTTATTGTATTATTCTGATTTATTGTACATTGAATACAACATCTGTTGGACAGCTGATGTCACTGCTTGTCAATACTGGCCCAAAGCATCCAGTTAACATTCAGTTCAAGAGAGGTCTGACAAATTGGGCCATGTTCACCATGAAGGTTATCCTGTCCCCCTCCAAACTCCTACTGCTGAGCATTCCAGAGCAAGCCAGCAGCCTCTGCTCTTCATTCCTTCATTTCTGATGAGTTCTGATGTTACAACCATCACAACTTGAAATAAAGCTATTGTGCATTTCTTTTAACATCGAGAGCATAAAGGACTTCATCCCCAAAAAAGAGGAAATTAATCTCTATCATGGCAAATGTTTTTATATTCAATATTTTTAAACTCCTTCTTCATTCTCTTATCTACACTCCCTCTCCAGACACAGATTGCCTTTTTAAGAATTCTTTACATCACATATTATTTTATTAACTGCCCATATTGCATATGATTTATGAAAAACATGTACTAGTCTTTGCCTTCATCTGCCCATGTACACGCAGGAAGAACGTGTAAAGTAAAACAGTTGGGAAAAACACAACATCACACATACCCTGATAACAAAATGACACAAACTTCACAACTGCCATATTTGTGTCTGTGTCCCACCTATGCCTTCAATTCTGAAACATGGGACATGCAGCATTATCCAGGAGAAATTCCCAAATGCTGGACTACCCAAAGAAATTAGGAGCAATACAAGGGTCAAGGCCAAGTTGTGAGCACCCAAAGTAAACAAGGTCTCAAAATGGATTGCTATGTCCTCTGTGTGAAGGAGACCATATAGAAAACCATTATAATTCACCATTCCACTGATAATACTTTTTTCTGGATTATTTTTGGGTCGTTTATCAAATGACACCGAAGCAATTTTTTAAAGCATCCCCACATACCGTGTGTGAGGTGGATTCCTTCTGGGTTAAACTAAAGCAGAGATCCAGCTAGTCATGGGTATTCAACACCAGACTAGAATCAGAACCACAATGAAGGCAGAAATGCACACTGTGTGAATATCAGGTTCTTAGCACTAGCTGGGCTGCTTTGCTCTACAGATCCACTCCTATTACACAATATTTGCTCATGCAAAGTGTAGCATATCAAAAAGTACTCTTAACAGTTATATCAATTTGACAGATTAATTTAGTAATAATTAAATCAGAAAAAACAGCTATTTCTTTTCTTTTACTCGATTAAGTGTTTCATTATCATTGCATATGCACAAAAATTATTATTAACTTTCTTTATTACATGTCATATTTCCTGTCTGTATTGGAGTAATCAGATTTTCCATATGGTCCTTTGGAGGCCCACGAACTCTCTGCAAGACCCCTGAAGATTCCCATTTTGCCTTTCACCAATCATTTTTTTCAATAATTGCTAGACGTTTGTCCAAGACATATTGCTATACTGGGGAGAATCTGTCCTGGGCTGCAAACAAACATTTGCACAGAATGAGTGCTCAGTGTGATGAACAGCGTTTGGAGTGGAGAGAAGTGTTGGATCAGTACAGACACTATTAAAGCTGTTCTTTACTCAAAGTGAATATTAATGACAGTTGTTTCATGTTTCGAGTTGAAATCATACAGGACACACCGTAGAAAGGAAAACAGTTCACTTAGACATGTTTAACAACTTTCAAGCAATTGATAACTGTCCAAATACATTATTTTATTTTTCATCAGGAGCTTCATCATCCTCAGAACTGTACCCCAAAAACACCTCAATTCTTGATTTTGAGAATACAAGTTTATTTATAGCAGAAGTATTTCAAATCTATATGGAAAATATTTTCATTTAATTATTACCTCTATAAATTTTCTACACAAATACTACTTGAGTTCCTGAAAGAATGTAAATTAAGTCCGTAGTTGTGGTTTAAATTACCTTATTAGATCTGGCATCACAGACTCCAAAACAAAGGGAAGTATCTTCTTTGCAACAGCAGTTATCAGGCTTTGAGACTCTTGAAAAATATTCCTAATACAGCCAAATGTGATTTGATTTTTTTCAGCTTTCCAATTCACAAAGGAAAAGGCAAATGCAGAATGAGCTGAATAATCATGTGAAAATCCTCTTAATTTATATTAATCCAGAGCAAATTCAATTTTTCTTTCACAACAAAAAATATGTGAAATACTGAATTAGTTAAGATTATGAGAACACAGCTCAAAATAACAGTTACAAGGGGGTTTTATTTATTTTTATATATGCTTTGTCTTTGGACAACTTGATATCAATCCAAGATATGCTAGTATCCGCCAGCAGACTTCTGCCTGCTAAAATATTCTGAAATAACATGTCTTTAAAAAAAAAGTAATCAGGCCACAATGGTTTCATAAATATCTTCCCTTATATGCAATCAGTGGAGCCAAAAAAGATAAATCTGCAAATTAAAATAATGCAGAAAGAAAGACTTCAAAGGTCATTTTGACAAATGTTTGCCAGTTGATGCAGAGTGCACTGTTTCCTATACAGTGCAAATGTAGAGATCTCAGATATGCCAACAGCTAAACTGAAATAAAATGGGAATCAGTTAAAAGGTGAGCTCTTTTCAAAAGAGATGCTAACCAGGATGCTAAAGAACTTGCACGCTCAGTTCCACAGTTAGCAAAACAAAGGACTGACAGAAGCTTACTTCTGGTCAGAACACAGTTAAGGACATCAAGCAGACTGACATCCTTCTGTTTGCACATATCCTAAGTGTCCAAAAGACACTTTCTGACTTAACAGCTCTTACTGCAAGCTGCCATGAGTTGGCATGGACTAGTGTCCTCACCTTTACACTAAGGAGCAAATTAGATTCAGGTGATGGCACTATGGCATAAAGGATAACTATCTGTTTTGTTGAAATGATCTGTTTTATTGAAACAAGCAGTGTGTTGAAACCCAGCAATTTCTAGAACAGGTGCAGCCCTTTCAATATGGAATGCAAACAGGATTTCCATATCACAAGAGAAAGACAGGAACTAAACCTGTACACAACTCCATGTCTGCATGGGTTACCTTCCCTCTCCTAACAGTGGCTCTCAGTGGCAGCGGCTGTGCAAAATGCTCATGGCACAAAAGACCACCTGGAAGAGAATCACTTAGAGAGAAGGAAGACCCAAGGGCCAAACTGTATTTTAAAGTTCCCTCCAGTAAAGCCCTCATTTGGAACTAATAACGACTCTATCAATTTCCATCAAGGAATACCATAGCTCCTTAGAGGGCTCTTCTCACCTCCAAACAAATATCCACCCATGTTCCACACACCTACCAGCTTTACTAACTTGACTCCTCAAGTGAGGATGGTTTTCTCCTATCAAATCTGAATTTATCAGAATCCATCAGACAACCAAGCACCAAATCCTTGGAATTCAATTCACCCAATGTCATCTCAGTGCATTTCATCAAACCCACTACTAACAGTACTTTGAAAGAAAAATAATCTGGACTGATGCATGAAATGAATCTCTAAGCTTTTTTCTGATAAATTATTTTATCTCCAACAGGCTCAATACGGGTCACCCTCATTATTTAGAAATTATGAAAGCTCATAAAACATGAATCGAGTGAATACCAGCAAAATACGAAAAATACAAATTCTGAGTTTCTGATGAGATGAAATGGGTTTTCATTTCTCCTGTCTTCCAAGTGTAACCAAGTTAAGTGTATAAAATGAGAGATGCATGTTTAACTCCTATCTGGCTTCTGCTAGGAAAGAAGCTTCTGCCCTCCAACACAGCAAAACGTCTGGAAAAATGATGGATTCTGAAAGGCACAGTCTCTTTAGTTCTTCACCACATTAAACCGGGTGAGGTGTGTGAGCAGCTTCACTAATAAAATCTGATTTTATACTACACAAAGAATAAAAGTGACACAAATAAGAATATAGCTGACTTTGGATGAGTATTTTTCAGTACAATTCACTGTTGAGAGATGGTGGTATCTTCCAATTCCTTAGCACAGAGTAAGATTTAAAACAGACTATTCCAGACCGGGATAAAACATTTCACATTTTCCTTGAAAGAATGAGACTGTGCTCTTATAAATTCAGGGGGAAAAAGCATAGGGAAGCCATCTTACTGGTTTGTATCTCAGTGCATCTCTGTAGGATCCAAAGAGTGCTGCCTGTGCCCGAAGGAAGGCCCTGGCCACTCCATTGCCCGTAGCTGTCGACTGCTTTTTCAGTTTATTTTTCAAGGCCGAGACCTGCGTGACAGAGAGGAACAGTTAAATTAACACCTCAGAAATTGGTACAGCGAGGTATGAACTCAATCAGCAGGCAAACCATACTGTCTATAGGTCAGCCAAAAACTCATCCTCCTCCTTGATAGCTTATCTTTTTAACTGCAAGGAGCACCTGCTGGTCTGTTAATTGAAATGAAGGCAGGGGATGATGGTAGAGTGCTAATGCAGATTGGTTTATGCTCTCTTTTTTTTCCCAAGGCCTCTTGACATAAATAAGCTTAATTATTTTACAGTAAAATGCACGTGAGTCACTTTATTGCAGGGTTTTTTTTTTCAGTGTAACATGTATTTGCTTGCTTGAATGTAGACGGTTGGATCTGTTTTACTTAAGCTATGAAGGTTTATTTTCAAGGACTCTTACTATTCAGTGCCAAGGAGTATCTCTTATTTTAGATCACATTCCTATCTTACATCATTTCTCATGCATCATGGGAGTACCTGCTACCACAGTCAAATAGTTGAGAAAAGTTTTTGTAAATTCATTGTTACACTGCCTTTAGAATTGTCCTTGAAGATAAAACACGTGAAAGGGAAGAAAACAAAAACTGTAATTGGGAAATGCCTGCCATTTAAAAAAAAAAAAAAAAAAAGAAAAAAAGAAGACCATTCTGATTATAGTGGTTGACTTTTTTAAGGAGGTTTGTCTTTTTTTACTTGGCAAACAACCACTGGTTAGACAGAATTAGAGAGAGAGAAAAAAAGAAAGGGGGGAAATTTTAATTTAAATAACTGTCACTTGGACATACTTTGGAGGAAAATCATAAAATTCTGGAATTATTACAAGATTTGTGGAATTATACTCAGATATAGCCTATACTCTCCTAATTTCCATCATGAGGGATACCTGGAAAATAAGTCAACTCTACTTACATAGAATACACATTTCTACATCCCCTTGTATTGCAACGTACTCAACACAGCATTATTTAAGTCCCTAAATAAAGTAACATTCCGAGTAACTACTGAAAGGGAATATTATAAATACAAATTTATCACTAAAACAGCTTTCATTCTTTTGGAAATAAATGCAAGAATGAGTATCTTTTTGTTTCTTTATGCAAGCAGTCCCGACTGCTCTTGTAGATGATGATTGTAATTGAAGTGTCAACCTAATTAACAACTAAACTTTGAATAATGCTAATGAGAACTGAACATGGCATCAGAGAAAAGACCAGCTCTACAGGTGATAAACCTTCACAGTAGTGACATTTTCCAGTGTAAAGTCACAGTTACTGTGATCTGATCAAAGAGAGAGACCCCCATTGGGTCCAATTATAACTATAGTTTGGAAAAAAAAATTATTGAGTTATGATGTTCATAATCTATGCAGAAAGGCCTTTACAGTATAGGTCTTTTCCCCATAGCTGTGATCTTTTCAATTTATATCCAAGCTCCACAGATCTAGATAAAAGTTTAGAGCCTGATTCGTTTAGCCCATGGAAAGCACACACCATGGCTCATTTACGTTCTTGCCTTACACCTCAAAAGGAAAAAAAATAGTACAAGTCCAAGTACAAAAACCGGTTAAGAAGTTCAAGGTTGAAAAAATTAAATGCATTTCTTGGTTTTGTGGTCTGATTTTTTCTTTTGTTCTGTATTGTATGATTATTTCATAGTTGTAAAAAATAATATTTCATTGTGGGGAAAATAAATGCATACAAGGAAGATCTGCCCACAGACAGTAGCACTGTTTGACTAAAATAAAAACAATAACATGAAGTCACAAGAACTGTCAATGTTAAAATTTTGTCTCTGTCAAGCCTGGCAAAGCATCTTCTAAAAGTAAGGGAGGCAAAAGGTAGAAAAGTCTCCACATTCTTTCAAATCTACATTCTTCTAAATTATACCTTATGATTTTGGGAAAATTATGGCAGATGATAGGACAGGTTAAGAGAGGGGGTAAAGATAATGCAGAGCAGAGGGATTAGATGACCAAATGGGGAACATGAATGAAAAATGTACTTTCTAATTTCCTCAGTTCTGGCAGGCCCTAAGCACCCTATTGCAAATTTGATTAACATGATGCTTTAGGCAAAAAAAGTGTTAAAAAAGAACAATAGAAAACAATCTCCTGCTCTGCTGCCACACTGGTGTGTTTTTAGCTCAGCAATGTTAAGAACCTCCAATGGGCTGGCACTTTGGAGGCAGGCACTCTGGACAGATACACGTTTTTGTGTGCTGTCCTGGAGGCAGTTGGAGCCTCAGAAAGGCAATGCTGGAGTTCAAAGAAAGCTCCTCCAACTCCTGCCTCTCTCAGGGGGCAATGCTTAAAGGCAAGAAGAGCTCCACCAGATTATTCTGCAGAAGAACCAGGAGCATGGTGCTCTTAAGAAGAAGCCTGCAGAGATGATGTGAGCCACAGCCCTGATGTGCTGCTGTCCCAAGCAGGACCCTGGCTGCAGCACACCTGGAGTGCCCTTGGCACCTGCCTTGGCTTCCTCCAAGCTGAGGCCAGTGAACACGCAAGCAGAGGACAGTGCTTACTCAGGGCCCAGCCCAGCCACACCTGGCTGATGTCAAATTCTCCCAGTTCCACATTTGAATCAAAGACAGAGGGACAGAGTGATAATGCAGTTAATTACTGCCAGGAGAGTAGGCACAGGTAAGAGACAGGGTGCACTGAACTCCTTGGAAGGACCTGGTACACAGCAGGATTGTGATTGCTCAGATCCATGCACCTCAAACCAAGGAAATGCGAGACCCCTTTAGGTGACATCATTAATAGCACTTAAAATTATTTTAAAATTACACGATTCTGACACAAAGCCAAAAAAACAGCAAGCAGCATCTGTATCAAAATATTTCCCTCATATATATTTTAATCCACCTTCTTAACTATGATTAAGAATACCAAACTTTTTTTCTTTGTATCTCTCTGGGAGAAATAGCCTTTTACAAAGTTTAAAATTAAAGAACTGCAAGCAACAACAAACTGCAGGGGTTAGAATGCAGTTAAAATTTATTTCTGAAAGACACCAGCGATTGCTGCAGAAATGGTATTATTAATTTACACTAGAAGCAAACTTTTTTTATCTTCTCCTAGCAACAGCTTCTCATAGGAAGGTGACTTCACTGGATTGCTAAACACTGCCAGTGAAGAGCAATCAGAACTTGAGGAAAGTTTAAATCAAGACAATAGTTTTTCAAAGATACAGATGAGACTGATATGTAACGAAGCGTACCTAAAACATAGAAACATACTGTGTTGGTTATCGAAACAAAAAGTATCATTTATTTAAATGGTTACCATACATCCTTTCTAGGACTCCTAAAATCTAAATATCTGATAGACAGAAAACATGACTAATATTTCTTCAATATCCATGTGAATAGAAGAATCACATAAAATTAAAAAATAAGTTAATAAGATCACATAGCTATTAATCAAAGCCTTTGTTCCTGCAAAAACTCAAAAGCAAACATAAATTTAAACACCTATAGAAGAATTATGTTTGTATATGTTTGTTGTCTGAGAAATACAGAACCACACACTGGAGTTTCAAATTACTATTAGAACTCTGAAATAATATATCCAGATATTTCTCTAGTATTAGCAACACTTGTTATGTTTTAAAGTACTTTTTCCCATTCTCTGTCAGATGATATCATCATAAAAGTAAGCAGAAGCTCACCCTCAAAAACAAGAAAGTAAGAGAAGATCACAGAGAAAAGGAACAAAACAAAAACCTCAAAACAAACCAGAGTCTGATATTTAAATCACTATTTCTAGTAAAGGGCTTCTATGTCTTCGATTATTTGATTATTATCTATACACAGGATTTAGGCACCTCCAGCATTTAATCACAATTTCACCATTTTGACAAAAACAACTACTTAAGTGCAAATGTTTTCAGAACTAGTTGAACTTTTCAATCTCATATTCTAGCTCCTAAAACTCTACCAAGGTTCAGCAGAATCTCAGCTCAAAGAACTTGTCCAAAATAAACAGCTGCCTCATAACACTGCTAACACTGCTGACTGCTCTGAGTTTCTAAAATATATTAGTAATATTTGTGGCTATTTTCTGATGGAAAAAAATCATAAATTATGCTATTTATATTTTGCAAAAAATATTTTTAATTGCATTGTTATACATTGATCTTCATTTCCTTATAATACCATTAATCATCATACTTCAAGAAATAATTTGCACTCCCAGTAATCACTGCACAAAGTAACCAATTTCCTACATGAATTACAGCCTACCTCTCAAATGCTACTTTTAGAACAGTAATGTTCATATGCCAAATTTATGGTGTTAAAATCCTCTGACTTTAGGAACCTCAAAACTAAAGCTCTAAAGCCCAGTCTAGATTCTGTACTGCATCACAGTGTGTAGGTACCAGGCAGTACAAACACTACACATCTTTCAACAGCTCTGTAGCTTTTGCAATTGACAATATTTAACAACTCAGAAGAAGCTAAAAGACTATAAATTTGCTGTTTTCTGAAGACGATCTTTATCAAAGTTCTGCTCAGTCTATGATTTCAAGTCATGAAGACTTGGTTGGTAAAAGTGATGCTGTCAATCCTGCAAGCTGTTTGGGAAAGTGTTTACATCCGAGCAAAGGAGAAGTCTTTATGTCAGAGTTAAGTGCAAGCAGGTATTGCAGGGTCAGGCCCAAAATTTATAAATTTCAGTCTATGGTCACAAATGTTCTTATATTATTAAAAAGTGGTGATCTCAGTATTATTATACTAGGAAATCTACTCCCAGAGAAGTAGCTCCTTACTTTCTCTTTTTTTCCTAATTAAAAAATAATAGACAAATTCACAGTGAAATGATGAAATTTAAAAACAAGCTTTCTTGTCAGAAGAGCGAAAAAAGAGGGGCTTTCCCCCTTCCAAGAAAACAAAGGATTCCTGAAAGTCTTGCCCTGATTTATTCTTCCAATTTTAAATACCTTAGGAGTAGCGGAACTGCTACTGGCATGGTAGTATTTCTAACAGTCAATAAATCTAAAATATTATGTGTGAATATTGGAATGAAGCCATTAAGAAGATTACAGCATGCAACGCAGCAGAGGGTCCTCATGAAAAAAGGACTGGTAATTCAGGACAACTGTGACCACTGACCTTTGAACAGTCAAGACCACTGGTCAGTCTGACAGAATAATAGAGTGCACATGCATGGAAAGTCATCTAGCCTGTAACTATAATTTAAATACTTAAGTGAATGATTTAAAAATGCCTTTAAATCTCAGTTAATTTATTATACAGTTTATTAGACAATGCCATAGAATAATGTTTCTTTCAATCTTAAATTTATCACGAAAAAATTCATTATCAGAGCATATATCCATGGGTAAACCATTAAATACTTATGCTGTGAGGACATCATCAGGCTTATTGATCGAGAAAATAATTACTTTGTTCCCTCTGGACACAAGAAACAGCTTTAGAAATCTGGAAAATACTGCGTTTCTTTCGTAAGGCTGTTAACCTGGAATCAATTTTTGAAAGGGACAGTAAGACTACAACTTCTTTTATATTTTCAGTTCTTCATTCTATTTTAATGCCTTTCAGAGGTACTCATATTTTTTCATCAGAAGTTTTACTACTTTTGTATGTATGCTTATGAGGTTTCCCTGTATAAGTTAAAATGCTTCACACATGTATCTTTGACATTCCCTTTAATGTTTTAACTCTACATTCCTGTGTCTTATACTTTTCCCCAGGATGTCAGCAGCTGCACTGCCCCTCAAGAATGCAAAAGGAGGACATGCATTTTGTCACCTTATGAACCAAACACAGCCCTGTGCCTTTTGTTTCCAGGTTTTCCAATTTTAATTGTATATGCATTCTACCAAAATGTTTAATTAAAGTGCCTTACAGATTGAAGTGAAGTAAGAGATGGGATTATTCAAATTAAAAGCTTCAGTATAAAATCCTCAAGTTCTGGATGTATATTTCGCACAGAACACTGCTATTTTCTGTTTTATATTAGCTATGGAAAAAATATTGTAAGTCTAGTCTGTAGTCCGTATACTTAGATAACCTATGTTAAGATTTGCAGTAATATGCATATATTCTGGGAGAAAACACACTTCTAGAAGTAGGAAGATCTGTATCCCTATTTGCTTCATGCTAGCCTGCTGATTTAGAGGTCATTTTGATATGCACCTGTAAAACACATGACAAGAGCCTCTTAGTGCACAAAGATCCATTTTGGCTGTTCGAAGGACCTCCAGCTGGAATTCCAGTAACTCATGGAATATGATGCCTAATTCTCAATTCCACATCCAGCTATCTGGCACACAGATCCTTCATGGCATTATAACATCAACCCTATAAACTCAATGGAAGTCCAGTTAAAATTACTGACACACCAGGAAATTACTTTTCTACTTAATTTGTTATACTCTCAAATGAGTCAAAGTTACTGTATATATACAAAGTTTGTGCATATATACATGTGCATACATACATATCCATACATATGTAAACCTCAAAAAAGACTGACCAGATGGTCTATAAAAAATTTTAGACTTATTTTTAGATCTTTGGAATCAAAGGCAGTGTCACAAATATTATCATCAACAGTTTGACTTCTATTGTACTAAATACATACATATTACCAACAATAACAAAAGACACAGTATGCCACTATAGGATCTTACTTTGATTACGACAGGAGTTTTCTATGAATTACAATTTCAGAAAATGTAACTCTTTGATTTCATATTTTGATATAAAATTCTTTGTCTTGACAACTGTTTGTGATAGCTTGTGCATCTTTAAATAATGAAAACAGTGGTTTCACAATTATATTCTTTCAGAGCTTTATTGGAAAAAACAAGATAAGTGAATTTTGTGACTATTTAAAATGATATACAGAGTATGTTCCCCTATAGGCAATAAAAAAAAAAGAAAAAAAAAAAAGCGGGGGGGCACCCTCTGCAAGATCAAAGTCCAGAAAGAACTGGCACTTAATTTATCATCCTTTACAGACAAAAGACAGCTTTCGTCATTTCAAAAGGATCAGATGTCTTTTATGACAAACTGGGTTTGCAGTTTAATTTACAAATAGAATTCTAAGTAAGCAGTCTTTGCTCTGCCAAAGCAAATGACAAACAGTACAGGTTTTCATTCACGCAGCCCTCAGCAGGATATAAGACATTAAAATAAAACTGAAATAATTTAGAGAAAACAAATAAATGTTTCACAAAGTTGAGGAAGATCAAAGCCTGAATTTTCTGACCCCAACTGTACAAGCATTTCTTATTATATTGACCAGTGCCATCAGATCATTAATTAAAAGGAAAGCGCTGGCAGGTGGCAGGGAAGCAGAAGCCGATAATTGGCCCCCTTCTTCTTTTTGCCTTCAAAAACTCCCTCGTTCTTTTGCAAGACATGCCACTAGGCAGACAGAAATGCCTACTTTGTAATATAATGATTAAGATGAGATGAAGAGACTCTTGCGTTTAAAGCAGCTCTGCCTAATGAATGCAGCTAGCTTTGTAATTATGATCCTACTTTTACAATAAGGAGTATGATGTTCCATTCAGCGTCTCCTCAGCTGTCAAAAAGGTAAAAATCTCAAATATAGGGGTCTGCACTGGGTGCTTTTCACCCCCTTATTCCTTTTATAGCAGTTAGCAAAATGAGGCAAAAATAACTATCAGTAATTCAAGCACCTATATAAGAAAGAAAGAATGAAATGTCTAAGACTTACCACTTCACCAGGTAGGTTGTTCAGGTCATTAAAAGGGGTTTCTAGAGTGTTTGTGTCAACATTTAGTAAAACCACATCCTCCAGTGATCTATTTTTTACTCTCTGTTAAGAAGAAAAAAAAAAATACTGGAAAAACAATTTACTATGGTGTCCTCCTGAAGCACATTTTTAACGTAATGTGCTAAATTACAAACGATGATTTAATACAAAGGACAGTAAAGGCAAAAAACATTTGGAGCTTTAGATGTAGGAGTTGTGAATTAGATACAGCATTACAGTAGCTTTTAAAAATACTTCTTATTCTTCAAACACTAAGGTTATATTAATTACCTCTGAAATGAATTCCTGAAAACCAAGATTTACACAGAACACAGTTGAATATACTGGATAAATATATATTGGAACTATACATATCTTGTAACAACATTTCATTCTCTCATATTTGTGAAAATCAGATAGGATGTTAATCATATAATCAGATGAAAACCAGGAAAAAATACAATTATTTGCAGATTTATGTAAGCACCAAGCATGTGACGCCTACTATTACCACAGAAGAATGGATAAAATGCTTTTTCATCAGTGTACTTGGCTAGCAGCTAAAAATTAAACAATTTGTTCCTTTCAGGAAAAGGGACAGAACTCTTTTCTATATGGTCCTACAAGAATACATAATAAATGCAGTGCAGGAAATAATTCCTGAAGGAACTGACTTCTTTTTTTCAGGGCAAATCTTTCAGTTCCATTATTTCCTTATTGAATAAGAAAAAGCATCCTAATCCAGATATTAAGACTGATGCATACGACTGGAGTTGAGAAGTGTAGATGATATAGAAGGCCTGTTTTTGGAAAAACAAAAGTGCTGGTGGCTTGGGGAAAAACCCACCCTATCAGCTTAGCAGATGTGAATTGATCCTTAGAAACACTGCTTTAGCAGAAGTGTAAATCAAAAAATGTTCCCAAATCAATTATCTACTCTGCATGATAATCAGATGGCACATGTAGGCTTCACAGTATAATCAAATGGTTATGGAAAAAAGCAAAACTATTTCATACCCAGCTATTATGCACCACTCAGGTGAGTTCTATTGTGTTGCTTTACATTCAAATCTGTAAAAGCCACCTCCTGCTTTTTGGCAAAAAATACTAATTTCTAAATTAATAGTTAGAAATATTATGGGATGGAGGTTAGATTCAGAGGGACAGGAACTTAAATTATCTGGGAAATCACAATAATGCTGAAATCTGAGCAATGGTGACTCCAAAATAAATTTTACCTGTTCCTGAAAAATAAATTTTTCCTCGTTATTGTGAAAATCTGTTGCTACAGTACTAAAAGGTAGGAAAATAGTTACCTAGCTAATAGTAGGAAATTAATTAAACAGAGAAACAAATCTTGATGTAGAGCTACACGTCTTCATAAAACACTTCAAAAGTAAGATTCCAAAGGGAGACATTTTTTACTTAGTAAAGCATATGAAACTTAAATTTTGTAATTCTGCATGCTAAAATATAGGGATTTTTTCTAAAGCATTTCCATTATATTTTTTTATGGCACACACACCTCATCCTTCCCAGTACACTGAAGTGTGTAGTAAACTTACCTCTATCAAGCTCAAGTGGACGCCAATTAGATAAGGCATCGGGGCACTGAAGAAAAAGAGTGGAAAACATGAAGTATTAAGTACAACACTAATGGAGTATTTTAAATCTTGGCACATAAGACCCTAGTAGAAAGTTCACTGTTTAAGACAGTATTAAATGAACACAGCTGCTACATGAATGTTTACAAGACAAAGAAAATTTTGTTTTACTCTGCAGTAGAGATAACCACAAAATAAAGGATGCTGCTGCAAACTATGAGGCATGAGCAAGGAGGCGCCACAGCTCTTCATCCAGACCTAGCCAATAACTGAGCACAGTGAGCTAACCCAGCACATGTTCCCAAAGTGGTCTGGTTTTACCACACCAACTGGAGGACATGGTCCTGGTTACCACCACCGCAACACAACACGAACATCATTACCACCAGTTTTGGTTCTGAAACCCTTCTTTGGCAAGCCTTTGGAAGCTGTATAATATTCTATTTAACTCAAGATAATAAACTTCTCCTTTCTGATTTCCTAAAAGACAAGGAACTATTTTCTCCAAATAGAACAAATTTCCACACAAAGCCACTGCAGTACAACCTCCTGCAGTAAGCAAGCAAGAAACTGATTTAGGCTAATTTATCATGGTTTCCTACAATCTTCTGTTCTGGCAACATCTGACCAAGAATATACTCAGTGTCCAGCACTGAAGGAAAAAACCTCCAACCATCATCATGAGATTTTTGGGTACTGTGAGATTACTGACAATATTCTCCCCAGAGAAGTGAGCAATTGACAGGCTAGTTTAGGCAACTCAATGGGAAATGAATCGCTAATAGACAACAGACAAAAAAAACACCTAAAAAAAAATGTCTGAAAAAAAATGGAAGTCAAGATGACGTACAAAGGTACACAACTCACACACAGTAATTTCTTCCATGGCAATAATCTGATCACAGATCTGAGCCAGTGGCACTGACTGATTGGTGACTGACTTCCCAAGGATGGGGCAAGGTTTCACTGCAACAGTCCACGTGGTCTCATCCACTTGGTCCCACCTCTGGGACCAGAAAAAGCAATTCTCACCTGCCTACGACTACAGCCCATTTTAGAAAAATCTGTACACTCTATGGATTAGCCAACTGCTCTCATTAACAATGTCCCACAGGAGAACATCAATGCAAAAAAAAAAAAAAAATCCAAATAAAAACCAACAAACAAAACCAAAAATTCAGCCTGACTGAGGCCCATACAAATATAGGTTTCCTGAAATTGCAAACTATCATAGTTTAAGGTTCCAAGGCCCTGGGGCTTCCAAAAAGGAAAAGAGGCCTCTACTTTTCCACACATCTTTTTCTTAGCCCAATACTGACAAATTTTAGCACTTCCTGATGACTTCATCTAGGCTAATTCTTATGTCTTTGTAGTTCACAAATGACATGGAGTTGTAAACGAGTGTCACTCCAGAGCAGACACCCATATATATTCACAGAGGATTTAAACAGCTTTAAACCACTCTATAATTTTAAGAACACTTGGTACTATGTAATATATTTAACCAAGCCAGTAAGAATGATTATGGCTGACACGTAACTGAGAGTTCTGCTGCAGAATATGCAGCAAAATAGATCCTCAGGTTCTTCATATCAGGATACCTCAGCGTTACAAATAATGTGAACAGGCTAAACTACAGTGAAAACAAGTGCTATGTCAAGCATGGATTTTATGCACACTTGTTTTCTACATTGACTGTATGAGATACATTCATACATCAGCCTGTGCTGACTTAAGATAGCTGATGATGATTTGCTCCATTAATAAATCTGGCATTAAAAAGGGAAGCATGTAGCTCTTTTCTCTACAGAACAAAGCAACAGCTACATCATTTCAATTCTTAAGTTAACAGAATAAAGGTACAAAGAACATCTTGAAAATGAATCAAATAAAAACTGCAGGCATGGAAAGTCAATTTAATTGTTTTCAGCAAAAAGTGAATTTTATTACTGCTGGATTCTGAAGTCTTAACAGCAGAGGTCTGTAATATGTACATGAAATTGCTTACTACGATACTACTGGGAGCTACTACAGAGTTTTTCTCTTGCTTATGCATGTTACCACCAAAAACATCAATCTGTGGTACCACTGCCCAAAATAATTACTATGTTATGCAAAACATCCAAGTTAAGTGGAAAATAATTGTGCCACTCTCACGAAAGCAGGCGTATGTGTATCCTAATTCAGAAGAGACTAAATCTCATAAAGACCTACTGCAATTGTAACTTGAATTTTCTGATTACATTATATTCTCAACAGAGCACCAGCAGAACAGATGCTTTATCATCCACAGACAAAACTGGCATATATTCTAATATCAGTGATTTAGTTTGCCAAGATATTACACAGAAATTTCATGAAATTAGACTTCTCCTTTACAAAAATTCATTTTATTTAAACATAATTACAGTATCAATGTTCAAATTTAATTTTTGTAAGAGTTTTCTTGAAAGCCAGCCACCCACTCAACTGAGTGCAACAGTCTCCTTTTACTTAAATGTAGAAGAGAAATCAATTTTTTATAACATAATATAAAACTCAATTTTTTATTAACTATGTGGTGGGGTTTTTTTGCTGCAGCTACAATGAATACTACTTTCTCAGACTATATTTTGCTATCTTTTAGAAAAAGTAATTGATTATGTTTCCTTTTTTGGATGGTCACTCCAATTCTCACACTGGAGCTCCCATAATGGCACTCAAGGCCAAGATAAGCTGTGTGGGGGTAAAAAACCCTCCTGAAGTTGATAAACAGAAGCTCTGTTCATACCCTGGAGCTTGGCACTCACAGCCTGGCCAGTCCTGAGGATGCTGCAGTCCTCACTGACCCTCTGGGTTTGGGCTACTCCAGCATCACCTGTTACTTTAGGTCTAAATCCAGCCTGTAAATCAGGCAGCAGGCTAGAAATTAACAGATTTCTTAATTAAAAAGGCAAGTGGAAGAATTGAAATAATTTTAATATAGCCTTGTTTTGCTCAAAGATATATTTCTCTTTTTTCATTCTTACAAAATGTACCAGCTAGGCACGTTATGTAATTTATCAAATTTTAACCCCCACAGAATTATATCCTTTATCTTTATTATTAAGCTTCTTAGTCCAACTAATTAAAAAAAAAAAGAGTGGGTTTCTCTCAAAATATGCTATATGATTAATGTGCAAAAGAAAGCTACAGAATCAGGCATATCTTTAAATTACTAGATTTATATGTATTTTATCTTTGTTTTTAAAAAGCCTTCTACCACAGAATGAACAAATTATCCAATTGATATTCCCCATTTCATTTCTTCATTTATTTGAATACCGTTTCAGAACAACACCAAGAAAATGAGTCCATCAGTTGGGAGACATCCCAACAAGTCCAAGTGAAACAGTGACAATGAAATTTCTAGGTACGAAAATGCATGTTGAGCTAAAAGGAAAAATGGCACTTTTATAAAAACAACTTTGCATCAAAATGAATTAAAAAATAGAAGTATACAAAATAACTTTTATATTCTTTCATTATTTTTAAATTGGCACGATTCTGTTGAACTGCAAACTAGGTCAGGCCTACTATAAACTTTGACCTTAAGAACTCATCAAGGTTTTTTAACTTGATATATTATATAACTATGAGGAGAACATTTATTTACTGTTAGTACAGCAGAATACGAGGAAAGGTAAGTAATTTATGTGTTTTTATTACACTTTTCCAACCCGTCTCACAAAAGAACCATTCAGATGATCAGAAAGAGAAATGTAAATGCACAAAAGTCAGAATCAAATTGAATTACAGTTACTGTGATAAATTCATCAGTTGTGTGTTTCTTTTCATGAACTTTATGTTTCCTTTTGAACATCTCTAAAACAGGGGAACTTTTTTCTCCACTCTATTGTACTACTGTGAAAAAGAAAAAGGGATATAAATGAATTCTACAAGTTTAAGACACTCCATGCTTCTTTTAAATTAGCAAAAAAATTTCTCAGGTCACACCACAGTGACCTAGAATCCCAATTATTATTATCATCACATGGAGCTGTGTACAGCATCTAACATTGTTATTTCTGAAACATTATCTGGGATTAGAAGGGGAAATCAAAAATCTTCCATATTCAGGATGCACTCTACAGGGTACAGCTTAAACAAAGGTGTTGATCTGCCTTCTGAGAACAGCATTTATGAGTGATCTGAAAAATTACAAAGGTTCTGGGCATAAGCTCAAGCAATACAAAAACTAAAATACACCCAAGTTCTACCCCATCTTGGTGCATTTTATCAAAGGCAGGAGGAGAAACAATTAAGACAGAGTTTCTTTAAAAGGAAACTATCATTAAAGATGAAAGGCTTAGCTATACTTGTAAGTAAAGGGAAGAGTTGGATAAGAACATTTGTTTTCTTTTTTAAAACAACAAATAATATATACATGAATTTTAAGAACTACCACAGAAAAAATATATACCATGGACAAATATTGTGAACTTTAGGAAAAACTATCAAAGACACTTAAGGAAACATAGTGAGAATTCGTTCGAAAACAAAAGTTCAGTAGATTGGATGGAGTTCAGTAGAACACCAACACATTCATAGATTTGAGGGGGAAAAAGCCCAAACCAAAACCAACAATGCGAAGCCCAGCAAACACATAAGCATATTTTATTTCTATGAAGAAAACATAGACTTAGCTTGGCAAGTATCTGGCTGGGTCTCAGTTTTTATATATAATAATTCCCAATCTCTAGAACAGCTTGAAATGGTTCATTTTTCCATAACAGACCCAGAGGGTCGAGGTAAAGTGAAAATCTCCAGGGATGGATATCCCTGCTTAAACAGAAAATGGAAACTCTCATTTGTTATCTCTGCCACTACTCTGAATAAACGCTAGTCTTAGCCTGAAATTGTGAAACACAGGCATGTGGAAACATCATCCCCTTGAAGGATCAGAAGTGAATCAAAGAGGGATTCTTGTTCAACTTAAAAATATGCCAAAACCACAAAGTCTGTCATGTGAACAGAAACACATCAGGAGAAGCAGAATTCTTATTATAAAAATTTTGGAGTCCCAAAAGGAGTTTTTAAGCTCTTTTGGGAAGGAGCTGGCTAGAATCCTGAGCCTGGCTGAGTTAAAATACAAATACTAAATCACTGATGAATACTAACATCTGATTCTGGAAAAAATGATTAGGGTTTTTTTGAATGCTTCTATAAGTATAATGTGTTTCAACTTAAAATAAAAGCCAAATAAAAGTAAACTGTAACACATTTGCATTTAAATTATTGAATTCTCTTACCAATAAAACAGAAACAATTCTTACAAGCAGGATTCTAAATGCTGCCATAATAGTAATCAGCACTGTAATTCAAGATACCAATTCAAACCACATCAAGGCATGCTGGAATATCCCTATTCAAATCATCATTTAAGCATTGGCCTAAGTGCTCTCATAAACTGGGTCCTGTATGTTCAGTCGCAATAGAGTTTGTGTTTTCATCAGTTATTCAGAATTCTAAGAGAGGTAAGAATGTCAGAAATGGGGATAACAGGTTAGCTGTCTTACCAGCAGTAGTCCAGAAGATGTGGAGGAAGCACTGGGATGTAAATGTGTTGCCAATACATTGGATATAACAATGCAGCTGACGCATGAACACAAGCAGTTAACTAAAAATAAAAAATACACACACAGAATTGGCAACAAAAAAAAACATGAATAAAAAGAAAATACTAAATCTTAAATTAATTTTAGACATGCAAGAATCTTAACCTCCCCAAACCACCTATAATTTTGTAAATTACTCTGAATTGCCAAAACACATCCACAAAGAACTCAGATGTACGTATACAAGCACAACATCTGCAAGAAGTCAGGCTAACAAGTCAAGTTAGCCCTCCCTGCTCAGCTATTCCCTTGGAAAAGGGAAATAATCATGAATTACTTGATGCAGTCATGGTCAAACATGAGTACTGCCATGAACACACAGGACTGAAGATAACCCCAGTTCCATTTGGCTCTTTCCCACTGAGTGGGAAAGACTCAGGGGAGTTTTCTGGTCTCCATTTCTGCTATTTTTAACTGGAATTGATCTGAAGCTACATGAAGCCACAGAACAGCACTAAACCCAGAAGCAGGATTAACTCCTGTTTGTATCACTATCTTGATTTCCAAACTATCTTAAAAAAAAAAAAAATCTGAAGTGAATATTCCCTGTAACAGAAAAGCAACTTAATTACAATTTTCCCAAACTCCCTTCCCAACGCAGAGACTTCCAAGCCTGGCACAAGGATCATGGAAAAGGAAGGACTCCTTGACCAAGAAAGGAAGTGCTACAAATTGGACCAAGAAAGGAAGTGCTACAAATTGTTTACCACTCAAAACGGACATTTCTGGTTTTCTAAAACAAAGAAAAAACCACCACAACCACCACTTTGCCCCCAAAACAAACAAATAACTATGGAATGCATTAGAAACTGGGCAAGTTCATTCCACAAGTGAACAAAATCATCTTGCAATATGTAAAGAATTCGAATTTGGTCTATCTTTGCTATCAAAGAGTCTCTCAAATTTTGTTATTTTATTATGCAGGCACAGAGCTACAACAGACTGAGAAAAAAAAAAAATCACACTGTTCAAAACAAGGTAGCCTATATCCATCCCATGTAGCACTACAAACCTCATTTTAAAAGGGAAAAAAATTTAAGAGAATGCTCCACGTAGAAGTTACCAAGCTGATGGAAAAGACAAGGCTGTCCTAAAGTTTTATATCACAACAAAATTACTACCCGAGCTTAACTTGATAATAGCACTGCTTATTAGACATGAACTTTCACAGTAACAAAACAAAGAGCAAAAAATAAAATGTAAATCCTGCCCATACAGCAAGTGCTAAAGCATTATAGATTTTACAGGGGGAAAAAACAACCCTCTTTGTGGAACAGATCAGCAGTTAAAGCGTTCACACCCTGGCTGTCTTGGACATTTAGACTTGTAAATAAAAAATTACACTATAATTTTGTACACGTATTTTTACACTAAGAATGAAAAAAAGCAGTTATAAAACCATTGCAGCAGGAATCACAGACAATTACAATTTGTGCAGCCTAGTTTGCTCAGCACTCAGATTAATATAACACGATTAAATATGGAAAAGAAGAGGGTCTGAAAGCTCCTGAGGGATATCATTAGGGCAAATTGCCAAAGAATGAAACATGAGCCAGTCAGGAGAGTCTGGAAGCTGCAGTGGTACCAAGGGACTTGAATGTTCGACAGTTGGAGCTTCAGTAATGTGTGAACTGCAGGTTAAGGTATCAGGAGACTCTGCTCACTGACACACAGAATGTCACTATTGACCAGCGAGCTGCCCGAGCCTGACAGCTACACAGCACAAAGCCAAGGATATCATAATTCCCTATTTAAACTCTTCCTTGCACATTAACATCTCCTTTCTTAGCTTCACACACCTCTGCAATTACTCTCATTTTGGACTTATGATAATGGGTATTTTAATAATTATTGGGTTGTTACTAAGAATAGATTTGGGGGAAGAAATAAATGAGTTCCTTCTCCCTCTTCCACATAGTGGGATTTATGAGGTTTATTTCCAGATTATCTCTCTGTGTAGTTGAACTAATGCTACTGATTAGCACAGTCCACCTCAGCATCATTTTTTGCTCTTTCAGTTTCAATCAGAGGCTGAAATAAAGCTGAGCATATAGTCATGCAGGATGTCCCCTGATGTATACAGTCGCCTCCTCCTCCTCTTAATAGGCATTCTTAAATCATGAATTAAGATGACTATACTATTTGCATGAAGAAATTACCCTATTTATGCATGTCTGTTATATTTGAATTCTCACTTTAACAGAGGAAGTGTGCAATTCCTTAGAAACACCTGAAGTTTTATTAACTTGTTTTATAACCTGCATTTTAGTGTGGCACTCACACTAGCATCTATTTACCATTTATAATTTTTTAATCTACTAAAATTTATTATTTCTAGCAGGAAAAGTACTTACTTGATTACTTACACTTCAAGCTTTTGATGTACTGTTCCTTGCTTCTCTATTTAGTAACATCTTAATGTAAGATCTTATTTAAACATTTCCCTCTATGCTGCTGCAGTAGGTTTCCAAACATTTTAGTATGCTGTGAATACATTTTATAGTTTCCTGTTGTATACAGCCTGTAACACAAGCAGCTATGGAATTGAGCTCCTCTTCAAACCATGTCACATTTTATTATTCTGCCAACTCTGCCTTTAAGCAAATACTGATAAGATAATTATGGATTTCATTTTAAAATTTGCATACGTGGTGCGAAAAGTATCTTTTTTGCTTTTTTTACTGTTTCAGTGGCGACTGCATTTCTCAAATGCATTAGTTATCTAAATAACCTTCCTCTTTAACTGACACAGCCACTCTACAGAACTGAATGGGAACTGCCGTGAACCCTGGAATAAGGAACCAGGCAGTTCAGGAGATCTGAAAAAGCTGGGTACCAGGGAAAACTCGACCATTTATATCAGAACTCTACAAAGGTGACAGCAGATTTGGGGGTGTCCAACTGTGTCTGTGCAGGGAAGCAGAACCCAGCAGGCACCTGCCAAAGGCTGCAGGAGGAGATCCTCAAACAGAGCACCCAGCACAAGCTCCCAGGCAAAGGAATGAGAGTCTGCTGCTTGACCAAGTAGCAGGATATCTTATGCAGAAAACAGTTCCTTACGCTATTTAGGCACAAAGGCATCTCTCTGGAGTCTGTCAATTGACTGCTATCTATTCCACAAGGAATTATCAAGAACTACCTTAAAAAGATACGTCATAGGTCATAAAAATCAAAACAGGTACACATTCTCCTAAATTTTCTTGAAGTTGTCTTCAGTAGACATTCTCCCAAACTATCTTGAAGTTGTCCTTAAAGACTGTGTACAACCCTACCTACTTTTCCACTGACAACTGGATATAAACATCAACTGTCAACTGTGATTCCTTTTACAGGTAGCTTTTTTATTAAAGGCAAAAGCCTCTGTCCAATAAAATTTGCTGTATGTTTATGTATACACACAGATGGATCATTGCATAACTCTGCAGTTTGATGAAAAATCTTTAATTATAGCAGATGAGTGCTGCAGAACCTGGTTTCTGCAAATCTCCTAATTTATTACCTGGCTTGAGGCAACAAGTGATGTTGAAATATCTTCCTGTAGTTCACTGCACTACCAAAGACCTACTAGAGCTGTGTTTCTATCCATTAAAAAATGGACAGACAGCTTTTAAGTAAAGTTTTTGTCAGCTGAAACTCATTTGCCAACACTGATCAGAACCTCTAATACTTTTGCTTCCATCAATTTTGATTTTTAGACTGTTTTTCTCCTTTTCAAAGAATGTCTTTTAGTTAAAAAGCTTTTACTTTCAAAAAAAATCTGATTATATTTTTAAAATTAGTTTAAATAATGTGGTTTTAAACTACATGAACAGCATGAGTCAAATGATTTGAATTAGTTAAAAGATAAACACATCTAATTTGAAATCTCTAGAATTTGCACTGGGCATAAGAAGCTTTATGTCTTATTCCATCGTAATAGGTTTACTAATAGTACTGAGTACAACTGAAAGTTTCAGTCTGTTTCAGGATCTCTCCTGATAAGATGCTGCAGCCAGAATCAACATGTGAGCTTTCATATCCTGCAAGGGAAGTAATTGGTGTTTTCTCCAGAGTATTCCAATGATTCTGGTAAAATAATTTTTATCTTTGCCCCTGCAAAAAAAATTCTGAAACTACATGCGTGGTGAAAATAGTCTCTCCAAATAGTGGGAGACCGCATTACAGAGTTTGTTAGCAAAATTCATTATTGGGTGACACAAAATTGATTACTACCAAATCTCAACAAGACTGAAGCAACGCCACATTCTAGAGAACAATGAATTACTTTCTACCTTATGGCAATAAGCAGACAGTTGGGAAGGTTGTTGTTCAGAAGCCATGCAGTGATGAACATGAACAGCCAGGAGAAGTTTTAGTTCAAGACTTGATCAAAGCAGGTTTACCTGCTCCTGGGAACACAGAGAGTGCAGCTCCTCCCCTCCCTCATGTGGATGCAGCAATTCTGATGTGTGCATCTGCTACCCCATTGCTCACTTCTACCAACTGAATCTTTCTGCTCTGTATTTCAAAGGGACTGATCCCTTTTTCTGTTGATCTTTTTTTTCCTCTTCCTCATTTTAGGTCTTGCTAAAACACTGCGACATGTCTGGAGCCACATGAGTTCAGCTGAAACATTTTCTGCAGACTCACAGATAATGCTGATTTGATACCTATTATTCACATAATTTCAATGAGTAACATTAAAAGACCTGTATCCTGCACAAGAGGTACCTGGCAGTTTCTTTCTACCTATATAAATGACTTTCTTCAAAGCCTTATCTATAATCAAAGGCAAAAAGAGAAGAAGAGCATAGGTGGCAAGATTTGCACACATTGCAATGCACAAAACAGAAAGACAGAAACTGATTAGCAGATCTTGTCAGAAAGCCAAAAACAGCAACAGAAGTTAAACAAATGCTAAAGTAAAATTAACCTGTGATACTATACAACCTTTCAAAATCTACTGTAAGCAACTAAAGAACGACTGTGATGAAAGCATTTCCTGAAAAATCATCAAACACTGTCAATCTCTGTCAACACCATGTCCAGAAATGGGTACTAGTGTGCTCTCTCCCTCCTCCCTCACAGTCCCAATGGGCCAAAGCACTGCTTCCCTCCCACTGCCTTGACCATCCATATGTTGAAAGATGCCCAAGATTCTGTTTAGTTTAGCTATCTCATCTACTCATTAATACCTATAGCAATAAACTGTAGGGGATGGGTCACTGTTTCACCACAATTACAGCAGTTACCATCAGCCTGGACCAACCCTTGTGGCTCCTTCCCCAATACTCCCAGTTCACAAGAATTACTGAGAAACTCTATCTGCTTCCTGAAAGGGGAACAGTTGCACGGCTGAAAGGAAGCCTCTCCTCTATATTATTACAACTCATAAGACAACCAACTTTATTTTAGAGGGGCAAACACCTCTAAATCCTGTTTGATTGAGAATGAGATCAGGTCCCAAACCCCTAAGAGATGCTTAACATTTGTGGAGACCTACCTTCCCATCCACTTCTTGAATGGGGGGCAGGCCAGGGGGAAGACTGCTGGGGAGTAAAAGTGGGAAGGGAGCTCTTCCTTTTGCCAGTTTACAAGAGAGCAAAAATCTATTCCCAGCTCTAAATATTAAACAGCCAGACTAAATTATGAACTTAGCTCATTCTGGCAGCACTGGTGAGAAATCAGTAAGGAAAAAAAAAATTTAGCAGCAAAAGAAAACAGAATATATTGTCCAAGCCATGATATGCAAAGCCACTTCTATGCAATTCTTTAATTTAGCTCCTGGCTAAACATTTTCCATCTGCCAACCCCATAATCTTTAGGAAGAAAAAGAGGGAGGATCTTAAATGAGCCATAATGCATTTTCCTCCTGTTGGCAAGATGAAAACACAGCTCTCCTCTCTCATAGAAGGGAGAGAGAAAGGGAAATGTATTTCCAGTTCCCAGATGAAAATTTTAACTTTTTCCGTTCTAAAAATCAAAGATGTAAAAGAAAACACTTATATTAAAAAAACAAACAAACAAACTTATTTTCTCCTGGAATTGCTGTTGTATTTTTTTAGGGTTATTCACTTCCTTTCATCATTCTTTCTGGGGAAAGGAAAGGGAAGAGATGAGTGTTATTCATGATTTTGACAGCACTTCATATGCAATCAATTTCATTCTTTCTTGCAGTTCTTGATTCACAAAGCAGCATTATGGCATCATTCTTGTGCATTAGTTTGGAAGAGAAAAGAGAAGACTGAAGACACGGCTTGTTCCCTGCCTATGGCTCCAGGAGTGACATGTTTCCCAATAATGGAAGCTGAGCAGAAAATAGAATTGAAGTGGTAGTAGACAGGTGAGCACTCAACAAGGAACACCACTGACATACTGTGCCTACACCAGGGACCCACAGGCACTTATACAGATAATCAAAGGTATCTATATACAAAGCAGGTGTGGGCGCAGAAAAAAAAACATGTAACTTCATTCAGCAACTAAGTATTTTCATACTACAAAGGGGTTTTTTGTGTTTTTCATAGGTTGCAAATGAAACTCTTGGAAGTTAATCATCAGGTTTCATGCTTAACACATTACAGATTGGGTTAATAGGATGTTCCTTACGATACTAATTTATCCGATAATAAACTAACTATGCTTCTTTATACCATCTGTACAAAAACTGCAGTTTCCTCCCATTTTTTCACTTCCTTTCTGTATGTTCTTGATTTGTTTATTCCCATTTTGACATCCATTTATTCCCTAACTTCTTTATCTCTTCCTCACTCACAAAAACACAGAACACCACAAATATATATACACCTTTGTGTCCCTTTTCCTGACCATCTTCTTGATCCCTCCTTTCCTTCTCTTTTTATTTTATGACCCACCTCCATGGAAGAAGAGCTACCCCTCCCATACAAGGAGGGGCTTCTGCAAATGTTTCTCACCTCTGAAAGGAGAGCTTCCAGGAAAGTCATTTTTATTAACACTTCCTCCTCCAAGGAAATACCATGGCATGTTCTTCTGCCATACACTAATTAAGAAGCAGCAGACACAAACTTCCTTGTGAATGGCTTACTTGAAACAACTTACTGTAGCAAGGGTAGAGATAACCACCAATGATGCTATAGCTCATCATTGGTGAATTGAGTAGAAAAAGGGGTGATAAAGCATCAGCAAGTATAAAAAGGGTAAATCTTGCCATACCAGCACACCAGAACAAGGGTTGGTATTACACTCATTCACCCTTCAGCAACTCCTCCTCACTTCTTTTGCTTCACCAACAAATCACTTCAGCGGTACTCTGTAGGGGGTGAGACAGTTCTGCACCACAGAATAGGGACTCTTTCCCTTCCAGCTCCCCTTCAGCCCAGCCACAAAGGACTCAGCTCCTAAAGGCTTCTCTCAGAGTCCCACAGCAGTGCCCACACTGGCTCTACACAGCATTTAGTTCCCTCAGTTTCTACTGAATTGCCAAAAGTCATATGAAAAAGAAACAACTTTGTCCTAGATTGACTCAGTCGTGGAGCTTTCTTTTTCCTGCAAGAGTTAGTAATGGAAAAATTAAATTCTGGAACTAATTCGTAGATTTGTCTGTCTACATGCCTTTTCTTTTTACAGTGTGGATTTTTGACGTTTGGAATTTTTTTTTTTTAAACCCCACTACGAAGTTCTTAATCTGTTTTACATAGATGGCAGGTAATACCAATTTCCAACTATTTACTGGCTTTTTCCCCTCACACTCTCATTAGAAGTTTCTTTTTTAACCACACATTTCAATTTCTTTTCACAAATTCTTTCAGCAATTATTTCTCCTGATATTACGCTGTGGCAATGGGAAAACTATTCTAAGCTTCAAGACTGAGACAGCTTTCCAGATCTGGCTGTATATTCTAATCCCATTTTATTCCAGATTGACATCCCATAGCCTCATTGCTAGAAATGTGCTCCCTACAGGTGTCCCAATGGGAACCTAACTGCACCTACAACAGTTTACACCCCTGCCCTGTTTATCTTAAGACTGCCTACACATGAACTATTAAAAGAAAATATTAAATGCCACCCGTCATTTACTTGCAGACCAAATGGCCCAACCGAGGTTATATTCCAAAATTAATTCTAATTATGGTTCTGGGAGCACAGTGAGTATCAGCAGAATATCCATTCTGCCTTGCAAGTTAATGATAAATTCCCATCCATTTCTTGACTTTTAAGAACTTGATTTAGCCCTTGAACACTTCCAGGTCACATGAGTTTGAGATATGAATTAAATTTTAAATCTGTAATACTCCTTCCTGAACAACTACGGATAGTGTGACAAGAGCTGAACAAGACTAATGAGGCTAACAGAATAAAGCCAACTCAGTCTAATTCACTGAGGGCAACCAGAGGCAACTGCAGAAAGCGCTCTGTGCATGGAAGCAACAGTAAAAGTGATTCCACAAATGTACGTGTGCAAATTCATATCCAGTGCTCCTTCACCACCAAAACAAATAAATCTGTATCTTTTATTGGTATTTAAGTCTGTTTTTGTAGGGCTACCAAAGAAACGCAGAGCCAGCACCAAGCAGAACTTGTGAGCACTGTGCTCTGAGACACGTCAGGCTTGTATTACCCGAAACAAATACTGGTCAAAGTGGAGACAACGCTCAGACATTTGCTTTAAAGTGTAGCAGCCCTTCCACCTGCCAGTGCCGGCCGCAGAAGATCCAATCTAGTTAGCATATTACTGACAGGCTGATGGGAAAGCTGCTGTCAGACACTGGCCAGCCGGGGCTGGAGACGAGCACACAGCCCCAGCTGACTAGTTAGGCAGAGACTGCAGAGGTACAATTACAGAGGCATATGACAAGCTTTCATGCTCGAGTGACTTGAGAACCGATGACATGGCTTTAAACAGCAATCCTTCCTACCTCCGGTCACAAAACAGCAATAAGTCAACTGATGCATTGTTGTAAAATCATGATTTATTCCTTTGCTTTGAATACATGAGAGTGTGGTATGATGTTCTGGTAGACTACCACAGCAGGTGCACTTGGGGCCAAAACATCTAGAGCCTGCCTCCAGCATGCATAAAATCAATGCTGTAGCTCAGCCTTCCTGGAAAAGCCAACCCCAGCACTTTAATAATTTATAGAAAGACTGAATTAAAAAATTATTTGTACTGAAATTCATACAGCTCCATGCAACTAATAAGAATACATGTAGATGCAGTGACGTGTGAGAAACCAGTGCTGTGAAAGAACATACAGCCTGACATTTAGGAAAGGTCTTCCTTTTGCTGCTAAAGTGAAATAACTAACAGCCACCTCTGTGAATAGATCAACCCCTTTGTTTCATTCATCCTTTCGCTTAATCCAAAGCCACATAATTTGTTTCTCTTTTATGGTTTACTGTTCAAAAGCCAGAAATGGTAATTTTTGCTACAAACAGATCTTACAGAGCATAATCCTCAGGCTAGCTGAATCCATCTCACTCTACTGCTAGGCCTGAAGCAAGCTGTGAGGTTGGTGATAATCACGTTATTAAAGTGGTTGGAAAGTCAAGCTAATAAAAGTATCAACAGCTAGGGCAAATAATGACCCAGAAGCTACAACAGAATGGAATGGTGGGAAGTTTCCACTTGTATCTTGGTAGTTATTGGAAGGACTTGCAGACAAATATCTACACCAAAGGAATTTTTAAAGGGGATAAACCCACAGAAAATCAATTTAAAGGAAGATACAAAGAAAGCACAACTGCAAAAATCTGAAGACGCACATAAAACAAAGCCTGTTTGGCTGAAACAAAATCTAAGCTGAAACTCCCTCAAGATGGTTCTTTTTTTTCTGGTGTTTTTCGTTTTGTTTTTTGGGTTTTTTTTAATCAAAAAACTCTACTCAGCAACTTAAAATAAGCAACCTTCTTTTCTTTTGTTATTTTCCTCTACAGTACACACTTCTAAATAGAGCATCATTTTTTGCCCCCTTTTTTCCATACTAGGACTGATACTTTCCTTGAACATAGTGACAGTATAAAATTAATAGGGCAGAAGTGGTAGACAAAGAATTCCTGAACATAAGTAAGTGCAGTTTTCCATTCCTGGCCCCCACAAGAAGGGCGAGGAGAAAGTGAGCAAGGCCTTGAATTATGCCTTTTGTTATCAGTCACTGCCCTGAGATAGTGAACCAAAACAAGAGCTGATAACTTGAAGGTGACATCACAACCCAGTCTTCATGAACTGACACAAACACTTGATATTCAGTTAACCCCAAAGATAAGACATAACTCCCTTAACAGAAAGTTGTGCTTGACTGCACTATCTTTGAGCAAATAATATTTTCTGGTATTAAGCTGTAATTTAGGAATATTAAAACAGGAACTTTGCAACAGAAAGTACCAGTCTGCTGTGTTTTGTATGCAATAGTAAAACAGCCCAGAGCTTGCAAAGGTTGATGTCCAAATATACTCCATTTGCTTACCGTATTATATCAAGCAATCCCCATGTTAACGAAGAAATATCTTTTGCCAAAAACACGATTAATCATTCTTGGCAATTCAATTAAATTCTTATAGGCAATACTGGAAAGTGTTTCATTAACTTTTTACACTATATTGCTCTGTAAAGAAGCAAGTCATGCATTACTCCTGTTCAGTTCATGAAAGAGATGAGCAAGCAGCACTTCTGTGAACTGAAGCTCTTAATAAGCCAGGTATACTTTTCTGTTTCATTAGAACTCACTAGGGCAAGTGCAAACTAACCAATCCTGTATCAAAAGTGGATGCACCATGATGTGACAGTAATTTTGCTCAGCTATGACTTAAGTAATGCTAGTAGACTAAATAAGCAACTGGAAAAAAAGTGAAGCTGATGGGGTCTCTCATTTTGGATTCGACCTGCAAGCTACTATTTATATTCAGAGCTTGGGGACACTCTCCAGGACCAAACACCACTACAAATGTCTGGAAAGTGACAAATTATTCTCAAGACACTAGCAAGATGGCCATTAATTCATTAAAAGATTAGGAATAAACAGCTAAAGTGTAAACAAAGTGGAAGTTTCTCACAACCAGAATATTCTATCTGTTGTCATGCAATGACTTCTAAGAGAAATCTGATCATTGCAATAAGGAGGTCTAGATCAGCACAGTCTAATTCTGGTACTTCCTCTTCTCTTGTCACATCATAGCAGTAGAGACCAGCTGAGATGTTCAGCCTAACAAAAACAAGTCCTAAGCAGATAGAAATGCAGGCTGAGAGTTCAATTCTAAATCGTGTCAAGCAGACAGAGACGTGCCCACCTGCAGAATGAAATTCCACGGGCTCAGAGCTGCCATCACCATTCCTATCTCCTCTCTACTGGAGCAGTAAAACAGAGCTGACTGGGGCATCATTGGAGCTGAGTTTTTTTAATGGTGTACTTCTCTTTTTTCTTCCTTTTATTTTTTTCCCCTTTAAATATAGCAAGCTGTGTTTCAGACTGGCAAAGTGAAAAAATATTCTGATTCCACAATTTTGCTACATCATGTGAGCTTCTGCTAAGACAGGTTCTTTGAAAGGGCCTTCCCTTCAAAATCTATTTGCCCATTCAGGTCTTATTACTATGTTGTAATGCACAATTCATTCTCTGTCCATTTCAGGAAGGGGAGGGGAGCATAGAGAGGAGAAAAAAAACAAACCTGTAATAAAATATGGAAATTTTCTAAGAAAAAGTAACATCTTTGGTGGTTAAAAAAAAAAAATCTATCATAGACTGGTAATGTAAAGATTGCCTGAATTAATTTAGTATTTATTTTGCTTGTTTTTAGTTGTTCATGTGGCCTCTGCTTAGATGACCCCATGTGTGCTTCACTCCAGTTCCCAGGACTGACTTAGCCCCACACCCTGCAGAGCACTGGGAAGGTGCTGCCTTTGTGCACTGCCCTAACTGCAGTGCTGGTCACAGATCCAGGGACCCAACACCACACTGTTTTAAAAAATAATAGGGCAATTAAATAATTGCTACTGCACCTAGAATTGTAAAACCTGTCAGCCTTTTACAGCAATTCTGAACCTCATCTATCTTCAATTTACTTTCGACTCAGAAAAATTAAAAGTACTTTTATCTACTATAATCAGAGAATTCTCACTCTTTACAACACCTGCAAGTCTTTGAAAATAGTAATTTTTAGTACGATATCCAACCTTTTACCCATGTGTTCATTTATTTGATAGTGCAATTAGTAGTGCTCAGAAATACAGAATTAATTTTCCACCACGGAGAGCATATTAAACTAAATGTTTTACGCAGCATTCTTCAAAAAAATTTAGGTAATGGTACTTAATAGGCTAAAGATTCTGTGTAAGAATTATACTCTCTGACTAAAACTTGGTTATAAAGTGAGAGTCTTGTACTGATGCAAAACTGACTTGGGAGTATTTTCAAAATATAAGGGATTTAAAAAATCTGTAAGATTCTGTGAAGAGTAAAATAAAATGGCATCCGAATATTTAGGTGTACTTTCCAAATGAAATGCAATATTCTTTTATTAAGCAGCCTAAGCAGGCATAAGGAGGGAAAAGAAACATTTTATTGTGGGCAGTGGCTCAAAACCTTTAATTAAAAACCTGCTATTTTAGGTTGTACATTATTGACAGTCTGAAGAGCTACTCCAAATCAGAGATATTACAGTGTGCACTCCCAAACCACTCTAACAAAGATGAATCTACCTATTACCAGGTTAGGATAGCAGCTATTATCAGGGACCCTTGATTTCTTTCAATGGAATAAGCCACAAGTGAATAATAAAGATCTTATAATAGCTCTTAAGAATTCTTTTTAGGTTAGAAGGCACAGAAATGAACTCAGGAGAGTTAAAGAACTCTCATCTCCTGATAAGAAAAATAATTAACCTGACTTAATGTATCTGAGTAGGTCTTACATAAATCAGACTTTTGTACTTCAAGAGCCAGACTAAAACCATATATTAGAAGAGTATGTAGATATTGTCTTATAAGTACACATGGAATATATCTAAAACCACAAAGGTCTGCAGGTCATTTTGTGAAATGTTCAATACATCCTACTTAAAAGGAGATGTGTGAAGTACTTACAGTGCTTAGTTTGCTGGAGGTAATAATGATTCGTCTCTCGTGCAACATACTGGCATAAAGTTGCAGCATGTTGTTCACATCCACAGCAACAAAATATTCAGTGAGGTTTCTCTGTTTAAATAAAAAAAGTTAACAAAATAGCAACAGTAGTAGCTAACTGCAACCTTTGATATATATCACTTGTGAACATTTTTGTCTAATTAGTAGGTGGGGAAAAAAAACCCCAAACTATTAGAGAAGTACCTTTGCACCAAAATTTGTGTGCTTTAAAAAAATTAATTAGGTTTTAAAGCAAATGAAAAGTTAACTGTGGACCAAGTTATTAATATTTTGGTTATTTCATTACGCTTGTGGCTTAGATTTGCCCTTTCGTATCTTCAAATTCAGAAAAATATGAGATTGGGTATTGTATCAATATCACCATATGCTCTTAAGGTGACCATTACTTCCAACCCAGGAACAGATCTTCCACCACAGTTCTGTCACAGCTACAGTAATAAAACTGCTACTTTGCCAGGGTCTCCCAAAGTCAACACATTTTATTCCATTTCAAGTACAGTAAAACAGCTTGTGGAACAACACCAAGCTTTTGCTTGAGGTCTGTGTGCCAGGACATCAAACATCCTGCAGAACTGGTGGAAGGTATTGGGTTCTTCCTGCAGCCACCCTTTTCACCCCTGCTAAGAATCCCACTGTGGGGTTTAACCAGAGGCAAAGTCACCACCACCTCCCATTAATAGTTCAGACATTAGAAAAGCGGGGGGAAAAGAGAAAAAGGGTGGGGGGATCTCTGTGTTCCAGCTGAATGTAACAGTTATTGCTGCAGGGCACAGAGCCAGAGACACACAAGTTCTGAATAAGCCAAAATAGCTACCAGCAAAATTGCCTGGGAAAACAGTAAATTTCTGTAAACACCGGAGAACATGTACGAAAATATACTAATACAGCCTTCAATATGCAAAATATTTAGTTTCACACATTAATTATCATATCTGCAACCAGAACTGCTGTTCATCTCTTCTCAGGGACAACACTATTACCGAATGTTCACGCAGGAAGTCTATCAAGGATAGGCCCCAGCAGAAGGACAGACATAACAGTGCAACTGTACACTAACATTCTATGCTGCATGTGGCCAATAAACAGCAGCAAGGTCACCCAGCCACGAAAAAACAGCCAGGGCAAGATAAGCAGGAAAAGCTTCAGAGTGGGGACATTTCCTTTCCGGATATAGTGCAACATTAAACAAAAAAAATTGAAAAAACGAACAAAGGTTCAGTGGTCAATCGTTTCATGCAAATTCATAAACCCATTACTGATTTCAAGATATGGAGTATTAAGAGTTATTCTCGGTCCATGCTGCATAGAATTTTGGAAGAGATAAAAACCAGAGATTTAGGGCTACAAACACTCAGTTTTAGGAAAAAAATCGTGGTCTTTCAAAATTTTAAAGGGTTGTCAGAGGCTGATGCACCACGGGAATCTCAGTCCATTTTACCTCGGACACCCTCTAACACTGCACTTGACAATGGTGTGCTGATTCTGTGTTGAAAAAGCCATGCTAAGAAACAGTTCACAGACCAATCTTGTACAGACCAATTTATCTTTGAGAGACAGTCACTGTTATTTCTTTGTTATAGCTGAAAAGTTACTGCCCCTGAAATATGTGAACTTTACAACTAAAGGTAAAAACATCCATTTTGTTGCTAATTTACTGTAATCACTTCATCTCTTGACTCCTTGCATGTTCTAACTCTCCATTAGTACCTTACTATTTTGATTCATACTGAAAGGATGAGACTGTTATTAATGGAGTAAAAAATCATTACAGAAAGGCACCTTAAAACTATTTTACCTTTCTCAAAAAGAAAAATAAATCTACATTGGCATCATTGCAGATCCTTTGTCAGTCACAGGTCCGCTAAATGCTTTCCCGTATTTTCTTCACTTTAAGCCTGTAACACACCTTCTAGCCTCCAGAACTATACTTTATTAGAACACCAAATAATAAGTTAAGAGATTCCTTAAAAACAGAGGCATTCAAAATGTAAGATGAAACAGATGTTTACATCTGTCATAAAATAACAGATGTAAATAAAATATAAAATATAAAATATATGTATATTTTTAAATATAAAATATATTTATATTTTTAAATATACTTCTAAAAACTAGGCCCTGTCCTGCCCAATGAGCCCTAGCAACAAGTGTCCTTTTATCCTTCCATCCAGCAACTTCCCCTGGTTTCTGAAGTTGCAACATGGTCCATGCCACCTCCTCAGAGCCCTTCCCACCAGCACAGATTTACCCTCGGGCCTCCTCTCTGCTACCAGCACCCTCTTGGCTCCTCTCCACCAGTGTTTCCAGCTCTGTGTCCTTCCCTGGCCCATCCCACCCTGCATCCCTGCTGCCCCAACATCATCACCCACCAGGAACAAGCTCTGGGACACTTGGGAGCCCCCACAGCTTAACTTCCAGAAGGAAGTCACTGTTTGAAAGTGCAAAACCACACACCTATACAGCCATACACAATTCCAGATCTAGAGGTTGGAGGGGAGGAAAAAGGTCCCTTTAAAGCCCTTTTATGAGATGCTATCTAGCTAAACACATCACAGAGAATGTGATCCGAGATTTCCCATTTGCAATTTACTCACAGCACCATCCAGAATTTAGCATCTACAGAATGCAAGTCTTCATTAAGAAAATTTTAAAAACCATAACAAAAAAAAAAAAGCCCCAAACCCCCTGTCCCTGCTGTCTGCATAGCATCCAAGTGTAGGCAGGTACAGCATGTTTTCAAAAAGCCTGAAACAATGCCTTCTTGCACAAAAAATGACTGCATATCTTGATGGCTGATTTTGCAGCTTAGCAATGCAGTGTTTAAACGGCAAGTATTCAAATAAAACACGAGGGGCAGAAGTAGAATATATAAGTAATCCTAGTAAATGCAAAGAAGCCAAGTAACTATGAGCAAAGGGTGGATATAGCAGTGGTCAGAAATGCCCTGTTAATGCTTTAAAATGGCTTAAAGAATGCAAGAGTAACTACCAGCTAAAGGGTGCAGTAACAGACATCAGTCATTTCTAAAAACAGTCTTAGAAAAAAAAAAAATCTCCTCTTGATGAAAGCAAAAGTTCAGCCTAGCCCAACATGAGGTTAAATAAGAAATGGAATACTTACACTTTCAGGGATAGTTGGCAATCCAGTTATATCAGGAGTAATGAAATATGAGTGCTAATCGATGGGAAAAAAAATAATTGACAATTTATGCACACAGGAAAATAAAATTCTTTCCATAAGAACCCAGCATTTAGGATTTCCAACCCCATCTGTGTTTAAGCAAATAGCCATTTTTCTAATAATATTCTTACTGCTGCTAGACAAAGAATTAAGCAGATCACGACATGAAATGACAAGCTCTGGTTCTGCATAGCACAAAACCAACAGAACAAAATGCTGGGCTGCAGTTTTGAAATAACACTGAAATTAAGCCAGCTTTAAATGTTGTCATGAGCCTGAGAGTAGCATTGATTAAATTAAGTATTGAATTAAAAATTGCAACAAAAAATGCTAAAGGACAAAATGTAAATTTAGAATGGAAAAGAAAAACCAGTCACATGAGAAAAATACTTAGAATAGAAATATTATTACTTGATATAAATTCTCTTTCCAAACATCTTTGAATCAGAAATGTGGTAACAGAAATGCAAGATCTGAAGCCTGAGATTCTGCAATCATTTATGAAATACATTAACAATTTTATGCATCTTAGTTTGAGGCCATCTAGGATGTAAATAAAAAATGGATTAAACTAAAACCAGATGTAATGTAAATTAACTCTCACTAATCCAATGCTCCTACTAGTTATGAGATATGGATTTAACTCAGTAATTTTAAGACATTTTTGTACGCTAGTCTAAATTTTGAAGGAGGAAAATAATGAGTTCATGTTAAGTAAATAAGATAATTATAGATTTTTTCATTTTTATTTGTTTTTTACAGCGTTTTGATGTTTTTTCAGATTTTTGTTTTTATAGGATATTTTTACAATTATAAATAGCAACACAAAGACATAGCTTGTTCTCAAGTCAAACTTGAAAAAGATACACCAAAACAAAGTCTACAAGATTTAAATGTGTCATGCATTCAAGAAAAAAAAATTAATACCATTAAGTCTGTGTAGGAGACTTATTAAACCAGCTTGATACCTTTAATAGAAAATTTTCCCCACAAATTAGGTCATTTGGCAATAATTAGAATTTAAGGAAAAAATTTACTTTAAAAAGGCATCCCATAAACATCATACCATTTGCACAATAAATATCACAGGTATTGTTTCACATCAACACAGGACAAAAATATTTTTTTCTCTGCTCAAGAAGAGGAAAATATTCAGATTAGATTCAGATAGAATGCCTGCATTCTTCAGAAGTATACTGAGAACAGAAAATTATTCCCTATATGTAATAAGGTCACAGAATATTTATCAAAAGATTTCTGAGTAATGAAGTTATTAACTTAGAGAAGTAATTATTTCTAATTAACAAAGTAATAATATTTCCCTCATTAAACAGAAAAGGAACCAGAACTATGAGAAGCAAAAGCCATTACTGCAGTCATTAGAAGTCATAAAGTAGCAAAAATACTGTGGTATGGAGTCCTTGCACATCTTTGTGAACTCCCTTAGGAAGATGAATGACCTTGGAAGAGATGCTAAATTAATAGCTGCTGTCCTGTATAAAGTTTTCTCTAAAAAGGACACTGGAAAATGCAGGGTTTGCTCATCAGTTCAAGGGTTTGATTTTCGTAGCAGTTTTTACAAAAGGATTATGATGCACACACACATAGCTCTGAAGCTGGATTTAAACAGAAAAGGCATATTAATATTAGACAATTCTTTTAGGCCAAAGAGAGCAGCAGAATTCCCCAAAGGACAGGTATAAATAAGCCTCAAATCAACAGAGATGTCCTGTAGCAAGTGATTATTTCTTTAATTATGATAGATTTTAGATAGTCAGTGCCTTTTAAACTCACCGATACAAGACAAGGCTGTTTTTTCAAAACTTGCTCACTTGCAAAAATCATCTCTTGGTTCTTATGCAAGATGAGAGAAAGATTGAACAGTTGACTTTTGAGTTTTCCAACAAGAAAGGCCAAAACTGGCTCTACTGCTTGTAATAGCCCATGTTTAAAATACTGGCTGAAAGTAAGTTTTATTCCTCCCCCATTTGAATTCAGGCTTAGCTACCCTTCCCAATAATGACATTTTTTAAAAAATTAAAACAAAGGAAAAAAAAGTGACCTAAATTATTTTTAAGCTCAGGTTTCACAGAACAAATGACCACCTCATAAATTCCAGCTGTAGAGTATTACAGGTGAGAGTAGAACTTGGTCCCTAACTGGACAAAGGCATTTTCATCTCTCCTGACCAAAGATTGCTAGGAAACCCCACATATCCAAATACTGGGTGTAATTTATGCATGGTTTTGCACACACAACCCTAGGGACCACTGTGGTCTGCCACCCAGACATGGTGCATCCATGAGCCTTCACCCTGCAGCATGTCTGAGTGAATGAAATCTGAATCACACTGATCCTGGAACAAGGAAAAGCCACCTCAGGATGTCACTTCTACAAGTATTTTTTAGACTGTAATTTCTTTTAAAGTCTATTACTACTGATGGTTCCAGTGTAGCTTTTTTACAGCATCTGAGGACCAAGAAAGAAGCATCAGTACAAAAGACCAGAACTGAAACTGGCTATAAATATTTCCCTGCTCCCTGCAGCATTACAAAAACAGAGATGCCTTTAGATCCAACAAGCATTGAGATTCCAGCTGACCCATTCCTCCCTGCTCTGCTCTATCTGAACCCACAATATTTGCTCGACTGTCCCTGCAGCCAAGCATTTGGCAAGACGTTTGCATTTCAACAACCATCGTTCAGCAAGAAAGGTTACAAAACTTTTTTGATATAACTGCGAACAAGGCATAATTGAGAAAAAACAATTCCAAAGTCAGACAACATTGAAATAAAACCAACAAGTATTGACTTTATAGCAAGCAATCTGTCATTCCAGTGTAGCCAGCTGAATTCACCAGGACAGCCATGTTCACATTCCATACAACATTCATTTGGAGGTGGGCAAGTTATGGACAAGATGAACTGTGTGAGAAATACACAGGAAAATATATTTAAAACTTCTTTATGTCTCTCTGAACCACATGAGTTTTGAAGGACATTTTATAAACCATTTTAGAGTTGCCAAATTATAATTGGTTGTAATACTACAATTAATGATAGCAAAATATTATTTGAGATAAAGAAGTATTTTTGGCAAAGGTGCTAGGAACTGAAACATTACACTGACAACAGAAAGAAAAAATGTATCAATAGAAACAATTCCAACTACAGCCTCAAATCCAGTTCATTGTTCTGGTGAAAAACAACATGCAAGACTGGAAGGAATTCCAAATACAATCAACTAGCACTGTACAAGGTGGGAAAATATTAGGTCTCTATAGCCTAGTGAAAAAACAAGGAATCTGAAACATGAAAAAATAAAATAAAATAAAATAAAATAAAATAAAATAAAATAAAATAAAATAAAATAAAATAAAAGCAGCATTATGTCAAGCAGCAAGGATCAGCAACTGCTGGAATAGAAGTGGTAGACTCCATTTTTCCTGCCTTCATAATAGGGCTAGATGCTTTTTTAGAATCTGTGCTTACTTTAAATGAAGTACAGGGGTCATTTCTAAATTACACAACCTAGAAGTCACTAGAAGCAACACAAATAAGGTCAAGATAAATAATCTAAGGATATTTCAGTATGTGTGGAAGCAAAGCCTTTACAAAGTCACTTCTTTCTGTGTCCTGCAACATGTGGTGATTCAACCAAGACCCAGCTATTTGCACAGTGTGCGTGGCAAGTGCAGTAACTGTACAGATGCTCTGAACATGCACAATGGCTCAGACACAGCAGAGGCTCTGTGCTGGCTTTGTCTTTCATACAAGCTCTACAAGTGTGTTTAAGCATGCACCCACAATCTAATTCTGCTTAAAACTTCAGGAACCATAACAACGACATATCCACTTCTTGATGTTTCTGCAGCAACACCATCTTGCCCCACTGTCACCATCCCATCCCACATCACAAAAAGTTGGAGCACAAAACCAAAGGAGGCCTGGACATGTTATTTCACCGAGATGTGTTGAAAGTTTCACATAACAGAGTGTACTTCTACTGTTCTTCCTACAGCATTTTTGTATGATTAAGCAAAACTAGGAAAAAGGGGAAGAAAAATGGGAAAACAGCCAGCTTCCACAGACTTTTGACCAATCCTGGAACTGTACCTACTCAGACATAAGAGGCAATAAAACTGAGTTAGTGTCTCCTGATGCACAGCAGGAGAAACCAAAATTGTCTACATGAAACAGCTGGAAGCACAAAAAAGTAGTTCTAGCACTGTCAGATCTCACTGCAGTTTACTTTCTCATCCATAGAGCAAAATTCAAATTTCTGCTTCTTTATGACTACGACTTTCAGAAAACAACATGAGACAGAGACAGACTCTACCCTGCACAGAGGAAAAAAAAAAAAAGTTGTCCAAGCCAGTTAATGATGGGAAGCAACACAAACTTACTCTTTCAAAGGGTTGAGGTTTCTTTTTCTTTCAACTTTACTTACTATTTCATAGTCAGTAGGAATAAAACAGAAAAAATACTTACCACACTTAAACTGACTAAAGCATTCGCCTTTGGCACAGGATGGCTATACAATGATTTCAACAAATCATTTGAGTCATTTTCCTATAGGGAATGCATTTTAAAGGTAATTAATTATCATATAAAAACTAATTACTATTTACTATACATCAAACTACATATTTACAAATAGATATGAATATTTAATAACCAAAACAATTGTAATTCATAGTGAAGTATTTCAATACTAAGTTTAAAGTTCAGGGTAGTTTCGTATCTCATAAAATGATTGTATCTGCAAGTTAAGCCAATCTCTGACATGCTTCCCCACTTACTCCCTAAGGGACTCACATCATTTGCAACTAAAAACTGGGACTCCATGTCTCACTGGTCTGTATACCCTGGACAGTATCTTTCTGAAACTGTTAGCCATGATATACGTTTATTTAAAATTGTATTAAATGTGTCTCATCAAAACACATAAAAGAGTTAGTAAGGTCTACTAAAATGTACTTGCAGCTACCTGCTTTAACTGGGATCCATCACTTTGGTCTCTAGAAGGGATATTTACTTAGGAAAGAGAAGTGATTGGAGCTTTTGTTGGTTTGGGGTTTTCATTCAGTTTAGGGGTTTTGTTCACGAAGATTAAATTCTTCATGTTGCCAAAGTAAAACCAAAAGTATCAGTGACAAGGCAGGGCCAGCTTTTGAACACACCGGTTTGAGTTTACAGGAAGCTTCTGCCTCTCCCTGTAAGAAGAGAATGCTGCTGGACCTCCCACCAGTGAACAAGGCTTTGGGTCTAGCTCTTGGTCATACAAACAGTGCCTGGGCCAGGAGGCAGCAGCGTCCTCCCACAGCCTCCCCAGCAACAGGTACGGCTGCAGGCAATGCAACAAACTGCTTCCACGCACTGCTACAACCAAAGCAGTTGCCTCAGCACATAAAACGACAAACCCTGCTACCTAAATTGCTTGAAGTAACTGCAGTGCCAGCACTGGTGAACAAGAAAATCCCTATCTCTTTTCTCAAATACAACCTTAATAACAGTTTTTTCCTACAACAGTGAAATAGGGACCAAAACCAAGGTCTAATTATAGCATTTGTAAGACTTATATATATTCCACTTCGTTGAATCACACAGCTAACACCAAACTCTCCTACTTATCTTTTTACATAAAATATCATCATTCTCTATAGTCCATTTACTATAATGCATAATTATTGCTTATTCTATACCTCATATATTTGTGAAATGTCAGCTTTTCCAGTCTACAGCATATGGCTAAATATTGATGCTTTTTTTTTAAATTGAAATCTAATACACTAATATAAAGCAGAAAGGTATAGCTTTAATGTTCTCAGTAAAGACAGATGCCAGTACCTCCTTTGCTGTGTAATGTTGGAATACATCTAATTGCTCATGAATATGCAAACTAAACTATCATGATTCTTCACCAAATGCTGCAAGTAATTTTGTCCTGCTACTTGAGATGTCAGAATCATGAGAGGTAGTTTTTAGTTAATACGAAGGGTGAAACAGTACATCATATTTTATACAGTTCTGAACAAAAGTGTTTGCAGCTGATAATCAGACAGTTCCAGAGAGCTACAGTTTACAGTCAATACGTCACACAGCTCCCCAGTGAGGTGACACCACTCACACTTCACACAGGACCTGCTTATGCTGAGACTGACATGTTATAAAGGTATATTCTCAGCAGCTTTTTTAGAATAATGTGGGATTCAAGTGACTGTGGAAGCTGTATGTTCAGATTCTTAGAATTTCAGTAAGAGGAATAAAACTTGCTACTAAATCCTACTAAAACCTTAAACTTTTAAACAGTATAGAATCTCTTTAGAGTATCTGAAATGGTGACTAATATTTCAAGGGAAATATTTTACACAAAGAACTAGAATATGTAAAATTACCTGTTCTTTAGCCAAATAATCTGCCAGGGTATTTAGGAGCTTGTAGTATACCTCAAACCATGGTAGGTAGCTAAAAGAGGAGGAAAAAAGTATTTAAATAAAATATCAGTGTATTTTTCCAGTGCTTATAAAATACTACAATGATTGATCTGACTTACATGTTTTTAAAACATCTCTATATATAAATAAAAAGCATATTAAACAATTCCCCAGACATTCAGTAGCACATCACTGACAGACAGTATAGATAGGTAGTTTCTTTATGCTGGATACTTGCATGAAGTTCCATTAAGCACAGATTAACTCATAATACTTAGACTTCTTAGTATTTTCAAGGCTCAAAAAAATATTTGAAACATATTCTAATCTCATTCCCACCATCACTAATTGTTACATATTTCAGTAGTTATTTGCAATTTTGAAATTCTACATCTTCCTATACCCAGTGGACTGACAGACCTGCTGCTTCCCTGGAGAATGAAAAACAACTGTGTTTGGGCGGACCAGGTACCCCCTATTTGACAAGTGGTGCAATGCTGTGCAGTAGTAGAAATGTCACATTATATGTAATAATATTGGTCTCCCTACAAAGTCATTTCTATAGATAAAATTAACTTCCAAAAATAAACACACAAAGCAATACTGCAAACACATTAATACATCTATACTTAAGAGACTTTTAACACAAGTCTGCAGCCCATTTAACTCTCACTGAGTTAAACAGAATCCAAGGCAAATAAGACATAACTGAAGAGTATAAGAAAATAAACTCAAACACAGCGGTATGAGGTCCAATTTGCCACCTGTTTACAGAAGTTATCTTTAACAGTGATACCACATGGTACAGAACTTTCCACTATCACTATTTAAGATATTAAGGCCGATAAACTAAATAACAACAATATAAATTATGCCTTATTTACAAGTTACACATGTTCTCATGTCTGTTAGAATTTTATCACAAACATTACTAAATAGGTAATATTATAGCTAATATTAGTTGTTTGAGAATAGAAGTGGGAGCTGGAAAGGAAATAGTGCCTGAAAGGTTTTCAAAACATTTTACACCCATATATAACACTGCTACAGACTTTATTCTTCAATGCAGTGTAAATCCACAGACATGCATTTCTTAAAGGCTTTAGTACATGCTGCAGACAGACCTTAAATTTCAAATGTATATATTCCAGGAAATATGCTAACTGCAGCTGCAAAAACCTGGTATGCAGAACTGAAATGTTTTCCCTGACAGGAAAAGGAAAGCAGTCAGGGGAAACCCTGGCCGGTAGAGAAGCCAAGTCCTGCTTTGTGCAGTGAGTCCAGCAAAGGGTTATGTTTTCTTTGTAACACCTCTGTTCTCAGTACGCAGCTGGCAAGGCTTTAGAAACAGATCCTGACTCTTAGGGTAAAGAAAAAGCACAGCAGAAATCTAAACACAGTTATAGTTAATGCATTTTCTAGCAATCTTTGCTGTCTTTATAAATGCTTAACTACTGGCTCCTAAAAAAACAAAACCAAAACAAAACCCGAAACAAAACAAAGGAAAAAAAACCAAAAAAACCCAAAAAACACAAGAAACCACAAAAATCCATCATGAATTTATTCTTGGCAAGCTAAAGAGACAGAGGTAATGATTTAATGATTTCCTTTAAATCCACCATATTAATGTCTTTATCACACTCTACCATACATTGTGCTGGCTATTAATCAAAACAAGATCAACCTCTTAATGCTCATAGACGTTTTTAATGCTTGGTATTGCTGACAGTGGTTAAGGTGTGACATTATTACATTTATTTTTCAATATATTTTTAATATAATCATAAAATTTACTTGAGTGCACCTTTGTAAGGCCACTCACTGCTTACAGGTGTGAACATTCCATGCCCTCATAAAACACCCACCGTATCAGCACCTAAAACATCTGATCTTTGAGCATTCTTTCACCTAGGACTCCTGTTCTATTATCTTCTCAAATCATGCTAACCTGGTTTTACACATCACTGAAACACAGCACAGAGAGGCAAACAGAATTAATTGTTCACTGCAGTGTTCAGAGTTTCTGCAAATGTCAGAGCTGTGGAACAGCTTCACAACCCAGAATTACAGCAGGGACTGCAGCACCATCCTAGCATTTTGTCAAAGTACAAGGTAAGTATAGACCACAAAGTATTTTTATAACAATGCACACACAAATGGGTAAGACTACATAAAGGCTTTCCAGTCTCTTGCTATCACCTCTGTGTTAACAGTATACATGACTCCAGCACATTTTGCCGTGGAATACTCCAAAATCTCATCTGATTATCTATTTTTGATAATGAACATTTAAGAACAGCATTCTATAAAAATAAGTTCTCCTATTTCAGTAAAACATTAACCATACTTCTTTCCTATATGCATGATCTCAGCTCCCCTATTACTGAGAAAAGAAAAATTAAATGCAATTTTTAAGCATTTTAAAAGGTCAAATTAATTATTAGAAATTAGTGAACCCTAAGAGAAAGCCAAGGGAGATTTTTACTTCATACAGCTGACCAGGCATGCTGAACAGAGTACTTGCATAGAAATTTCTTCCCATAGCAACATCAGGTTGATGATACACTTCCATGTCTTTGTGTAACAAAACCACTAAGAAAAACATCCTACTTGACCACAGTTTATGAAAGTCAGTTTCCTTTATGAGCTGAAAGAATAGTAAAAGAATTGCTTTAAGCCTTATAACCACAGACACAAGGTTAATATAATTTCAATGTGCCCCTTAAACTTGAAAAATTAAGGAAACCAAAACAAGTACTCCATTACATTATATGGCATGAAACCAAAGGCTGCCAGAACCTGTCCTCTTCTTCTTTTCTATATAATCTTCAGTTGTTCAATAGTATGGCTAATTGCAAAAGCTTTTTGTCGATATTTCTAATTATAATGTTCTTCAACAAAATACTACAAAGATCTACTGGAAAGCAAAAAAGTTCCCTTTATATTTTTCTTTTACGTATTTCCTAATTATAATTAATTCAGCATAATAAAGAATCATAATATTTGTTTTTTTCATAAACAATAAAGACTGTATTTGCATGTATGCATATACAATGCATCTCTGCATTCACAAGTGAACAGAGTTGTGTTTGTTCATAATAAAGACACCATCAGGTGTTTTTTTAGATTCTCAACTCAAAGACCACGTACAAGCTCTTTTCAATTTGTTAAATCCTCAAGGCTGGAAAGTAACACTTTTGTCCTCTTTTATCATAGGCTAATTTTGGAAGCACACTTGTTAATAATCCCATTAATTGATTCAGGCTACTCCAGTAAACATATTTATGCATAGATAAACAGTGGATGATATAGGCTTTACATCTTTATCCAATATATCATATTGGACAAATAATTGTATATGGAATCATAGAATCCTGCAGGTTAGAAAAGACTGTAAGATCATTGAGTCCAACCATCAACTCCGCATTGCCAGATCTACCACCAAATCATGTCCCAAACACCACATCGACCTGTCTTTTAAATCCCTCCAGGGATGGGGAATCCACCACCTCCCTGGGCAGCCTGTTCCAGTGCTCAACAACTCTTTCCATGAAAAAACTTTTCCTAATATCCAATCTAAACCTCCAGTGGTGCAACTTGAGGCCATTTCCTCTTGTCCCATGACTTACTAGCCAGGAGAGAGCCTGACACCCCACACTTGCTATACCCTCCTGCCAGGTGGTTGTAAAGAGCCCTAAGGTCACCCCTGAGCCTCCTTTTCTCCAGGATAAACACCCCCAGCTCTCTCAGATGCTCCTGATCAGGCCTGTGCTCCAGACCCCTACCCAGCTCTGTTATCCTTCTCTGGACACTCTCCAGCATCTCAATGTCCTTCCTGAAGTGAATGGCCCAAACCAAACACAGAGTTTGAGGTGCTGCTTCACCAGTGCCCAATACAGAGGGACAATCCCTGCCCTGCTCCTGCTGGCCACACTATTCCTGATCCAAGCCAGGATGTCCTTGGCCTTCTTGGCCACCTGTGCCCAGCTGGCTCTTGTTCAGCTGTTCCCAGGTCCTTTTCCATCAGGCAGCTTTCTAGGCACTCTGCCCAGTCTGGAATGCTGCATGGGGCTGTTGTGACGCAAGGACAGTCCCCAGCACTTGGCCCTGATCACTTGTTTGGCATTTATTTGTATGACAGCTAAAATCCAGAAGCATTATGGGTCAAAGGATCTTCTTAGCTTGTCCTGTTAAAAAATCTTGCAAAATTATTTAATCTTTGCTAGCACAGTAGAACTAGTCTATGCACAGAAAATTCATCCAGCACACAACGTCCATCAACATCTATTAGTTGGGTAACTATATTTTTTCAAGTCAGTACAGAAATGCATTATCTGAAACATATAGTTTCTAAGTGGCTGAATTTGACAGAGGAGACATATAATATATTACTCCTCCTAACTCAGATGTGGCACACTAATATGTGTATCTTAATGTGTTAAGGTACACACTAATATGTACCTTAACAACAGATAAAATCAAAATTAAACTCCATTACCAGAAAAACTTCACCACCGTAACTGTATTCATAATATTATTTATGATCAGTCAGTACATTTCATAATTAATTAGCTGTCTTATGAAAATATCTAAAGGTTATCAATGAAGCCCCTTCACAGTAGAGAAAGTAGAGGAAAATCAGGGCTATAGTGTTCAATTTTAATGTATTTGGAAGCCTAAATTAATTTCATTTCTTAACCTATGAAAACACTACCAGTTTCTTATTTATTTTTCTTTAATTGTAGGCACTGTCGTTTCATTCCTCAATTTACAATCAATAACTGTTTGAAAAACAAACATGTAAGACAAACATAGGACAACATCCAAAAACATACAACAATTTATCTAAATATTTCTTCCATAATCACGAGAAACATAAAAACACAGACAATATTAATAGATATATATTCCCTGATGGAGAATACAGGGTTTGAGAATACTTTTTATTTAGAAGTATAACCCCTGTCTGTCACAAAAGCAAGAGATCAAGATACTTCACGGTTAATTAAAAACATACTTCGCATTTTCTCTTAATCCAAATGAGCCACAAGGCAGGAGTTCAGACTTTTATTCAAAGTCATGCACAACCCTTGTTGCCATAAGTAGACTTCCACCTCACCGGTGCTTCTACTACAGCTCTGATAAAACTTTTACATTCATGAGTCAAAGGTTACACAAAGGAGAGGAAATGTTTTCTGTCAAATAGTCAGGTAACCACTAACAGTCCTGAACTATCAGCAGGAATCTAACTTCTAGTAATCAAATAAAACTAAGGAAACTGCCTTTCCGTAGCTAAATGTCTAATGTCTAGGGGCCACTTTTCTGTCTGGAAAATTGACACAAAATGTGTAAAATTGAAACATTCTGCTTCTAAGGGATTTGCCTAAAGGAAGAGTGAAAAAGTTTCAAGCGTGGTCTGAACTGAAGAACTACAAAGCCTTACAACATAAACCTGTCTTCCTTATTAGAGCATTTCATTTGGAAATGCAGGTGACAATTTTACAGTCATAAAATTAATGAAATCTAAGACTGAGAATTTTAATGATGCATTTTGTGTTCCTCTGCATACCTAAGGTCAACCTCAGAGTCCATCAAGAGTTTCAAATTATTTGTACTTTGTACTAAAACCATTCAGGTAATTCAAAATCAATTTCATGTAAACCCAGAAAGTATATTTCCACTGCAAGCAGCAGTGATACTTAGAAACAAAACCCAGAATAATTAAATCTACTATTATTCAAAAGCAGACATTCAAGTTTCTACTGTGCCACTTCAAACCTCAACTAGCAAAACTATTACCCAAAAATAGGAAAAGTAAAACTAGGAGAAAAGATCCAGTATAGGATATGAGCTCAACAAGGTATTTTACAACATGCCTGTTGTGTACTCCTTGTCTTACAGGGCTGCATTAGCCCAACAGCTTGTGGAGAGGGTTCAGACCAAGAGCTTCATGAAGCAGCCATGCAGCTTAATGAAATGCACTAAATGAAATAACACTTGCAAAGGGAATCACACAGCATTTCTGGAGAGTAATCTTAAGAGTTATTTTCTCATCTTACTAGGCTTTAGCACTTAGAATTTGACAACTGCAGTCAAGCTCTGCACATTCATTCTAGACAATTCAGTACCACAATTAAGTTCTTCAAACAAAAATGCCTGAGAAAACTACCTTGGGAAACTTTTATTTCATTTTATAAACATAAAAAGTATTTGAACAATACATTCTGATTTGGAAGAAAATCCTATTTACACAATTCACAGACGTCTATATAAAATGCAAAAAAACTCCATTAAACTTATAGAGGAATTTTGTATGTACAAGTATATTTGTGTTTCAAACTATCTAGTTTAAAGCAGGACCATGTGGCTGCAAATTCAGAGATAATTTCCTTTAATTAGTGTTTCAGATGGAGAATGAATTATAGAGCCAAGTCCCATAAACCACAAGACTTTAATCTTAGACACAGCTTTGAGTTGCTGGTGTAAAACCTGAGGACAAGCAGCCTTTACTTCAGCTTTCAGTCAGGAATCCCATCCAGCAGTTTAAATTCTCTCTCTTTAGAAGCCCTGGCACAGGTTAACACATGGCTTGGTACCATCCAAAAAAGACATGCACAAGGGAAAAGCTGTGTCCTGCTCCCCACTCATCAGCCTACCCAAATTTCTACAATATTTCTTTCCAATCACTTTGACTGGCTTGTTCCCACTCTGTAGAGATTTTTAGTTACATTTCAGTTATTTATGACAATGAAACTAAGTTTTCTGCATTTGACTATCTCTAATTGTCTCTGTAAAAGCCTTAGTCAGTAATCTTATTATAGTCCTCTTGTCCAAGGGGACACATCCATGTGCACATGGAGAAGGCAGTTTGACGTGGCATTTCTGTACACCTGTGTGTTTATAGAAAAGTCCATGGCTATTGTGCACATATGTGATGAACAAGTAAGTCTGAATTGCCCATACATCAGTTATCACGTGTATCACAGCAATAACATTTTATGCTTCGTTTTGATATATAGACAAAAGTGAGGTTGAACATGCATCTACACTCTTTATATATAGAAGACATTTTTCTAAATTTATTTATTTTGGTTAATTTAAGAACAATAAGCACGTGCAAAAGAGAGACAGATAAAATGCCCCAAGAAATTTGTTTAGTGAGTCTTCTTTCACTTGGTCCCTTCTAATGAATCTTGGGATTCAGAGCAAAAACCAGACTGGCTACTAGAACACGTCAGATGGAAATAGTGATGCATTCCTTCTGTCTGAGCTGAACACACCACAGCACACACACATATTCTGCAGATAAGCAGAATACCCAGCTACAAGCGCAATGCTATGAAGCTATTGCTGTTATGCATTCAGCTGTGCATCGTAAATTTGAAATTGTCACAATAAAAGCAATAAAGGCAATACTTTGGATACGGTTCACTGAAAAATTATAGCTTGCCACTTTTCATTTTCCTACTTATTTCTACCAAGTAACAGACCATTGACTAATCTTTAGCTGATGCACATCCATGGGGAAATGTTAAAAGAAATACCCAGTTTACACCAGCTGAGAATTTACATCCTTTGCTTTGCAGCACTCCATACAGTACTTAAAGGTACTTGAGTGTGCATAACTGATTAAGTGTTGTTACGGCCACAAAAACAATGTAAAAAAATTTGTTTCTAGCTTGATGAGGGAAGAAAAGATTAACTCAGAGAAAAGAGCTAAAAGCATATACATACATTTTCACTATGGGCTTTAAGAAGTTATATTAAAAAAAAAAGGCATCACAGAGAAAAGGGTTAAATCTTATATATTCCAAAAGCCTAAGTATTACTAAAGACATATTTCAAAGACCCCAGAAAGGAAATTAATTCCCAGAATAAAATATTTCCCTTTTGCTACTTTCATTATATGGCAGTACTTTTTTTTCTTTGCAATATTTAGAGCAAACACTTATTTTTAAATTACTTGCCAAAAAACATCCAGTTTACTGGCTCTCCACATTAGTTTGGCATCTGTTTAAAAGTTCATTAAAATCTTCATGGGCTCTTTCCAATAATTTTAAGCACTACTCTACAAGCCTCTATATCGGCTGGTCATTTTTCCATCAGTGTCCTTTTACTGGTAATCCTTTTACAAGCTGATGTTGGGTTTTCCCTCCCTAACTCACACGGTCTATTCTAATGACACCCTCCAGAACTACCTGACTTCCACGTTGTCCAAATACTTGAGAATCTGCTTTTCTCCATATTCTTCCTACCCTACTCTCCAAAATTCTCTTTCCCCTTTGCTGCCAATGCATTTGGCTCCTCCTCTCTTGTGTTTGTCCAGATCCTTGCTTTAAAAGCAATTTAAATTCAATTTTGTTCTTCCTATTTGCTGCTGAACTGGATATTACCATTTCCTCTATGGGGCTTGCAGGCTGCTAGGCCCTTAATTGAAGTTACAAATTTATCTTTTAATGAGATCACTATGCCTTTAATTTAATTAAAATGGTTTTAGGACAGCTAAACAATTGGGGTTTTTTGTTACCAAAACAATTATCTTGAGAGAGAAGAAAGAAAAAGCAGAGGGAGAAACAAAGGTATTTTTGGGGGTCTCTCTCCTCAACATCAGCATCTCTGCAACAGCACAGCATGCTCTTAGTAACATCGTGAATTCTCTGGATCTGGTGTTTCTTATACTAGATACAGTCTGAACAAAGAACTTGGAAGAAACACCCAAAAATCTCCTTTCCAAAGACAGGAATACAGAATAATGCACTTTATTGTTGAATTGACAGAGTGCTTGTCAAAGATCTGATTAGAAAGTAAAAATATCCACGTAACAGTCCAAGCCCTTTAAGGCTGTAATGTATTCTTCTCTGCTCTTAAGCAGATATTTCATGTTATTTAAATAAAATTATTTAGCTTCACAGAAGAATATCATCATATAGGGCTTGGGGCCACTTTTTATATGAAAGCAATGGTAACACTGCCATAGTAAAGTTACTTAATCAGGTAAAAATACCTGATTAAGTTGAACACATCTGCAGAGAATTTGTAAAAGATAATTTTTTTCTTTTATGTTTTCTATTCACTCATTGACTCAAGTTTTTTTGTACCACCTTACCTTAGAATACAGAGGCAGACCTTGCCTCCTGACGTCAAACGGCAGAATCCAAACCTTTGCTTACTTTCAATGTCGGTGAGCACAAAGGTGAAATGCTGTCCTACTTGGTTTTGGGACACCCTGAAAAGCCAGATACAGAGCATAAAAGCATTAAATCACATAAAACATGAGCATTTAAGTCATTGGTCTCAAGTATTTTCATGCTCAATCTTCACTATAATCCTCAATACAATTCTATAGTCTGCTCTTCTTTTCCAATTCTTGCACAATCTTCTACAGCAGAGTATCTAAGAACCTGCTAGTAATAATTAACACCTACCATTTCTGGTTCAATCTCAGATGACCATGCCGAAAATTAGTTCCCAGAGAAGCTTCAAATCATCACAGACTTTAGACTAGCAGTCAGAGAGCACAAATATTTTTTTAATTTATCCCTTGCAATATGGGACGAGGGGGGAGTGTTGTAGTTTTGCTGGTTTGTTTGGGTTTTTTAAATCTCCAGCAAAATAAGATATGGAAAATCTCCCTCCTAGGGAAAAAGCAGCTGATCAAAGGGCAAGAGAAGCTACATAGGACACAGGGATTTTATACTGTTTTAACACGTGCACGACAAAGGTTTAAAGATTAGCTAAGTGGTACCACTACCCAGCCTGCAGAGTCTCCCACTCTGTTCTATTTGGTTTAGCCCCTCACGAACATAAAGTGACTTGGATGAGCCAAGAGCCTGTGCTGAGCTTTTAGAAGATACACTTAGTCCAATATAATCACCCATAATTAATGGACTTTTTTCATTAGGTAATCAAACTCAAATCATTAAAACAAGCACTTTCCCCAGTTGCCTTCCACAGCCTGGAACAATCTAGCACTCTCTTTGAACACTGTAAATTCTCAATAGCTTGTTCTCAGTCCCTCCTTGCTCAGGTTCTGGGTAGCTGGGATGCTGCACACTGTACCACAGAGCCATCAATAACCAGGCCCCACTGCTCCCCTGCCAACCCTGCAGTTTTCTGTGCCACATCTCTGCATTCTGCTCCTTCTGCAGAGACAGACTGTCATGAAATGTGTGTGTGGTTCCAGCACCCCTGCACACCCTGGGCTCCCACAGGAACCAGCAGCAGCTCTCAGTGGGAGCACTGGAAATGCTGGGAGCAGGGACCTTGGCTGCTCTGCCCCCAGCCTCTCTCTGCCCAGTCATGTCCCACTCCAAGGCTTGGAGCTTCTTCCAGCAGCCAGGCCAGGCTTCTCCTTACACCAGGCTTAGGCCAGAGGCTCTGTGCACCACCATATTAACCCAATTTGTAATGTACCGTGTACATCTATGCCAAGCAAAATGTCTGTACACAGGGCCACTTTAAAAATGAGATTTAAATTCTGGTATTTTCTATTAAAAATAGCCCAGCCAAGTTATGCTTGGCAGAAGCATTTCTGATGCCATCTCACCACCTTCAAATCGCAATCTTCCCCTTGCTTCTTTAAGAGAGGCAACTCCCATGTTTTGACAGTCAGTGTAAAAGTGGCCCAGCTTGAAAACTGCTTCCCACACAGGTTAGGAAGAGATGGGAGCAGCAAGTCCCAGATTTTTAACATGAGAAACACTCCAAGGCTAAATCTGAATTTCCACAAGAACCCAAAAGTTTGCATTTGGTCCTGTTTGCTTCAAAAGAACAGCTAACAGAAGCCAGTGACCGACCATCCATCTGGACTACATTTTCTGTTCAGTTTAAAATACTGAATTAATTCTGGGTTTCTAATTTGAGAGCTCCACTTAAAATGTGGGGGCAGCAAGGATGCCTGTTTTTCTACTCCTCTTCAGCGAAATTAGAACTGACTATATGTAAGCCTTACCATGAAAAACAAATGATAATTGGGGATTTCAATCGATTGATGACCACAGTGTATAAACCAGACACATAAAACATTCCACAAGTGCTAGCACTACAGTTTTAACACATATATAGCATGCTCCATCATGCAGACAAACACTGGCCAAGTGACTTGGGGTTTGTGTCTCTCTGTTTCATTGCAGCACATTCAGGTGGCTCAGCAATCTCTGCTCCAGAAACAGGCAGCAGCTCCTGGCCCTGCTACCTGGACCACACCATTGATGCCTGTCAGGTTTTAATTAGCATGAAAATCAGCACAGATAAAATGAAATTATTATTTACCAGAATTCCTTCAAAAAAACGTTATCCAGACTTTTTATTGGAGCACAAGACCAAGCAGCCCAGCTGCAAAACCTTTCTGAAGAATGCCGGTCTAGCTGGCTGTTCGAAGAGAGCATGATCTGCTCACTTGCAAGAGAAGAGCAGGCACAAATCGTTCCCAACCAATGCTGACATTCTCCTCACTCATTCCTCTGCCTTGCTTTTGACTCACTTCTAACTCTTGCCCTGCATGCTTACTTTTAATGTTAGTTCAACAATAATAAATCACTAATAATGAAGAATGTGTGTAAATACTTATTAACCCTGCAGACAACAATGGGCTCTTTCAAGGTTATTACAGTTCACTATAGAAATAAAAATAGGTTTTAAAATTTTATTTGTACCTACACAGTGCAGAAAAGGCTCTTTAGTACCCATGGAGTAGGTAAAGAGTAATTTTAAAGATTTTTGTTTACACTACAGCCATTGCTCAGGCCTCATTTTAAGGGAGCCTCGAGAGAGTTGATTAAGGCAGAAACTGAATCTCCTTTGAACAAAAACAGCATATCTACCTTTGCTCTCTATAAAAACTGCTCTTCTTCCAAAATATTTTGTTTAGGATAGAGCAGATGTTTGAAATTACTTTTTTCTTCAAATTTTAGAAATTTTTGAAGAGTTTCAAAAAATTTTAGACCTTATAGATGGGAATAGAGATTTCTGTTTTCTTTTAAAAATACATCATAATGTTATTGTTACTTGTTAAATAACATGTACATGCCCTTGACCAATGTAACTAATATTCACAGGTCTGACTCAAGCTTGGTAGCTACTACTTACACTGGAAGTTTCACATGTATTACAACTCCCAAACTGATAGGGAAAACCAAACCCACCAGTCACCCTAATTTCCCCCAAAGCAAGGAACAGAACAGAAATTGTCTCAAGCAGGAATCTGAAAACCAGATGTTAACGTGATGGCAGAAGATGATGGAGAGACTGGGGAGACAGTAACAGTAGGTTGGGTATTTTCCTTCAGCTAATTGCTATCCCCTAATCTAAGCTTCAGGGACTATTTTCTTCACTTACAGGCACACTTCCAGGATCCACAAGTCCACAGCTCAGGCTCCCTGTGTGGAGAGCTCCTCTGTTCCAAACAAGCTATCTGGATTGAGCTCTGCCTCCCAAAAAAACTCAACTCTTTACAATTCAGAAAAAGAAAAAAAAAAAAAAAGGAACAGGAGAAAAACTGCAGAAGATATGAAAATGGACAATGCCACCACCAAGTAAGAAAATTCCCACAAATAAAAAGCACAGTTAGCTTATTAATGGGGTTATATTTTCAAAACAACAGAAGCATTAAAAGAAACCACATCTACTGAGTAAAGAGTCTCACTGGGAGTATTTAAGTTGCAACAGAAGCCTGTCTAGAAGCTCTGTTTCAGGGCCTGGCCATCACACCTGACCAAGGGTCTAAGGGAACACACAGCAGCTCCCTTGGCATTCCCAGGTTTCCTCTCAGACAGGTGCACTTCTGCGCACACACAGAAACCAAACAACCTCTGTTTGAAATCAATAGTTACACTCTTCACAACACACACACTGCAGCCTGTCCTTACACTTGGCTCTCACACACACATTCAATATCACACAAACACGTGCCATAACGCAGGGAGGTCACAAGAGGCAAAGAACTCAGTTGTGTGTAACTGCTGCTAAATTTCTGGGTTTGCAACCCTCCTTGCAAACTGACTGCAGTGCCTGAAGGGTACAGGAATTGCTACAGTTTATTTATCTTCACACATACAACTGGAAATACTTTCTTGATTATTTACTTTCCATTCTCAACTATTTACTATGAAGGCAAAATTTTTGTGTAAGGTATCTTTTACAAGATCCAATTATTTCAAGGCACTATTTTGCACTTTGCTTGATGATAGCTGTGTTTCTGCACAGCCTTTTAGCACAAATATCAACAGAAAGAGCAATAGCCAAGAACAGGAAAGTGACAGTGATGTCATTCCTGCTATCATTACTAACTCACCCTAAAAGATGATGAGGTAAATAACCTGCATGGTAATTCCCATACTCGAGTGACATTCTGCTGCTAAGGAGAAATCCTCTACAGCAGTGGCAGCACCACTGATTATTCTCCAAAATCCAACCCTTCCCAGGGACTGGGTGAGCACTATGGGGGAATTAATGAGGTATACCTCACTGTCTCCATGCTGATCCTATAGGCAGTTCCCAAAAGAGTACCCAAAAGAAGCTTGTGCGCTTCACATTCAGCAGGAGAAATGCATCCTGAAAGGGAAAAGACTGAGGAATGAAAGCAGCAAGGGAAGTACTTACGGTGGAGAGAAATGACAGAGACTCAAAGCACAGATAAAAACGAAGGGACAAGCAGTGACGTAACACAACTTCAAACTTAACTTGAAATGGCTCCAAAAGGAACAAGAGAAGTTGCATCCTCACTAGTCATCACCCAGCTACATAACTGAGGGATGTGGAGATGGAGGTATGGACTCTGCAAAGTTACACCTGAGCTCTGGCTTGAAAGGGAAAATAAAAAAAGACTGCTGAAGAAAGAAAAGTGAAGCAAACCATGCAGGGTTTGCATAGAGTATTCAAGCAACAAGAGATGTGGACAAAATGGTTTTGACTGAAGCATTAATATTACTTCAGCAAGCGTTAAAATGAAGTTAAAATCTCTGTCCTCAAATGTTAAATCCTCCAAGACCATACAGAAAGAAACAAACCAACTACCAGAGAAAAGGGTCTTTCTGTGTAAATGTATACATGCAAACTGTTAGACTGTTACACAATTGTGCCATTATTAAATATAAAATAATTTATTCACAAAAAGAGACATAGGTACTTGGAGCAAATGCTCAAGAACTTCTATGATGTAATTAACCTCTTAATCCCTTTAAAATAAAATGTAAGCCGTAACTAGAAATAATGAAATTATGCGTTTGTTTTCAATTAAAAAATTTATATAAAACTCGAAGTTTAAGTCATGGTCAAAGAATTTTTTTTTACACCATTGTGCCTCTTTTGGCTTGACTTTCAGTTTCAATTTAATGGGAGTTACCTCCAGATTTTTAATTACCATTCACAGTATGTACTTCTGATAATTAGAATGAGTAGTGTACAGTTATTTATAACATCTGCATAAAGTAAGCCTGGTGAGATGACACAAGCATCATCCAATAGTGAGAACTAATTCTGGATCTCTATGATTATTGCAGGATAGTGGATTAAAAAAAAAAATCAAATACATGCTCTCATTTCTTTCCTTTTTCAATTCCTTAAGTAATTAATAGAGGTGACTTGAAAGAAAACAGGTGACAAAGATCTACTGGTGCTTTAACTTTGCTTTCTTCATAATTTAAAGAACATAAATTTCCTACTTTAATTAGTCTTATTGAGCTAGATAACAGAATTAGTACTCCATTATCTATAACTGTGCTGTGTAGTAGAAACCCAGAAGCAATCTATATAACAGTCACATTTTTTAAGTATCTTGGTCAGCAGAATCAGTGGAAATTGCTACTTTTGCACTAGTAATTTCTAGCTCTTAATAGGCTCAGACAATGCTTGAAGTATTTTATATACATAAATATACATATACTACACATATGCATATAAACATACATATATTACAGGTTGAGAAGCTATGCTCTCTGTAGTACAATATGCTCAATGAATGAAACAGATATTTTATATTTCAGTTCAAATGTTTCTGTACAGAAATTGTCATTGAAACTGCCTGTAAAATACTTGAGAGTATTAGGTATACCATATATTATGATCCTATATACAAGAGGAAAACTCTCTATATATATATTCGTCAGACAGGGAAAGCACATATATGGCTAGACAAATGCTAAAACGATTGTAACATCTTAAATGTTCAGTGGAAAAAAGCCCTATAAAAAGGAAATTCAGCAGTGCTTTTTTCAATCCTTTTCTTTATCACTCCAAAATAAAAACAATTAAACTGAGAAAGCAGAAGAAAACTGGTTTTGTTTAAAACAATTGGTGTGTCCACACTATAGAAAACGCTTGAGCTGAGTAGAAAATGGCAAGCACATCATGCAGCCAGTAAGCTGTTCACACAAATAACTCGCCAGTAACAGTGGCCACTCTCCTGAATGAGCTCCCAGCATATCTGTCCTTTGCTCCACACTAGCTGTGCCCCTCCTGGCCGTGCTGTCACACTGCCATGATCCCACGTAGCCTTTGGATCCCTCCAATCCCCCAGAGCTCGGCTCCCAGCCCTGCACACAGCTCTAAGCGTGGCACTGCCTGAGCAGTCTGCAGCCAGACTGAGCAGCTTCACTCCTCTCAGCACAATCCCAGCTCCCAGGAACCTCCACTCCTGTCCAGCTGACAAGTTGTATGGAATTTGTAGAAATTTTGCACCTTTCAGAACACTGCTTTACAGTCAAGCATGAGGCCAACAGTCAAAAAGCATCTCTGGGATGAGGGCATAGGGAGTGTTCACAAACAAACACCAAACTTCCTTTAACTTTTTCCTTTTTTGTCCCTTTTCCTTTGTTTTTTACCCCTTCAGATAATCAGCTAAAATACATAATGAGCTATGCTATAAATTCAAGTATTCCCACAGTTTATTAAGTTCATCCTCCTCATACAAGCAGCTAAGTGCCTTCTGAATGGTTCAAGAGAAATAGTTCAGGTAAGACAACTTATTTGAAAATAATTATTCACTGCCACTGATTATCTTCTTGCCACTGGATGGCAGCAACAGAACCTCACCTTTTCCTGTTATCCTCAAATTTTATTTCCATTATTCATCTTCATTACCAATTTTAACAGAATTCTGTATATATCTTAAGCACATTAAAGACTTTAATGCTTTAAAGCCAACACTGACAACCACATTAGTTAAATCATTAAAACAGCTTAAAGGACAGAGGGCTTAACCAGTTCAAAACCCAAACAACTTAATTAAATTCAGCTATAAAAGACTAAATAAGCCTAGTTTACTTCAAGGAAGCTGTATTTATAAAGATCTTTATTATGCCAGTGTGTTCTGCTGCAAAGACTCTTCTTTCCTCTCTACACACACCAGCTTTTCCTCTACTGACAGCAGCTTCTTCCATCTGATAGATGCTTCTCATCTCCAACTCACCATCTACAACTGATGCCCATGTCGTTCTGAAATTGGCTCAGCCTGCACATTACTTTCATTATTTATGAAAATATATCTGTATGTATCTTTCATTAATTATGCAAATCAAGCTTTTAATTCAATCTTTGCCAATTCGGACAATACGGGTTTTCCAAACCGAGTGAGTTCAATGTATTAAATAAATTACAATTAATCATTTTGACAAGCCCAAATAAATATTTTCATTAATAAAATCATTTTATATGAACAATTTAAATGATTGGCAGTGTTACATGGAAGCCAGACTATAACTGATAATAGAAAGGTAAGGACTAATTAATTATAAATAATGGTCTTGATTCTTCTCTGAGAAAAATCAATTGCATATTCAGCTACTTCCATGTAATTAAAGTCTTAATTTCTTTGAACTCAAACAACACGTTTTCTGTACTGCTCGCTGAGTTTTTATATCCTGGTGCACCGTAACATTTTTAATGAAGCTTTGCTGCTTGAAGGAAACTGTATAATATCCTTATACTAACACAGATGGTGCTCACAATTACAATGGACAAAACTGGGAGCTGGAATGTAGCTCTACCTGGACAGAGATATTCCTAAAATTCTGTGAGGATTATGTTTTGCTGTGATAGTTTCCTGCTAGTGACTTCATACCTACTTGAACAAGGGGTACGTTTTCTCATCTGCAGGTGCAAGTTTAGGGAGTACATTACATTTGTCTTTTCTTTAAACCCTTGCTTGTAATTAGGCTAAAAATAACTTTCTATGAAACATTTTAAAATAAATGATAACTGCAGCACATACCTTTCAACGTCAAAAGGAAAGCAGAACTTTGGAACGCTGTTCAGCACTTCCTGAAAACACAAGCAACAGAAATGAAGTTACGGGTTTTTTGAAAAGGCATTTGAGAGGTTTGCTTTTTTAAAAACGGCCAAAAATACTCATAACAAATAGTAAGTTCAAGGAATATATGATTACAAAAAATACAGCACACGTTCCTGGACTGAAATAATTGATTATTAAAAAGGAATTAGGTTTGTGCTTTGGCAGATTGCAAAGACAATGTCATAGAAGCCCCAGGAGGGAAAGGCCTGGCCTGAAGGGTATTAACACCCTTCACATCCCCGCTGGGATTCCCTTCAACAAGGCCATATGGATTTTACAAGAAGCACCACACCATATGGGTAAGCCACGTCTGCTGCTACTTGTACCACAGACTAGCCACAGGGACTTCTGACAGATCCTGGCTCAAAAATACAAATGTTGTTTCAATTAAAATGCAGGCAGAGAAAAGGGAATGAAGTTGGCAGCAGAATGAATTACAGAGAGGTATAACAACTCTATACATGTTCCATAGTCAAATGCTGAAAATGATGGAAATCGCCTACTGGTCCAAAGCAGAAATTTATATGATTAACCCTTTGGGTTTCACAAGCAAGCTTTGCTATTAATAAAGGAAAGGCGGGGGGGGAATCCACCAGATCTACATTCATACCACAGTATGAAAGATAATGTCTCTCTTTCGTGCACAATTTTATTTAAGAAGCTGTTTAGTGGCAAATAAAATGTGTTAATTAAAATATAAAAATGCTCTCAAACTAGTCAACATTTTTCTTCAAAAAAAAACAAGTGAATTACCAGATCATTTAGCAGCAAATATTAAACAACGACTTTACAAGAGCCTAGAAAATAGGTTTTATTTCCTTGCTCCCAACTGGGAAAACAAACCCCCTGTGAAATGCTTCAGCAAGAAGAGACAGTTGACATCAATGCAGCTGGTCAAAGCTGCAGAATTCCTTTTTTGTAGCAGCCCAGCAGACCTGTATTTCTGTATACACGAGCTGGCCCACAAGGTTTGTTTTCAGAAAAGAGCACATTGATCACAAATTTCCAGGGCTGCACCTGAAGGTTTAAGAAGCTGATTTAAGGTGTTAGCACTCTGCAGCCTGAATACCCTGTTTCCTGCATGTTGGACGGTCAGCTCCCATTAGGGGACATTGTGTATTTAAATTCCTACACACTACAATGACTATTTACTTCAAACATTCACCAAGCTCAGTGGATAGTGTAAAATATAAAGAGCCCACACAAGTTAATCAGCAAGAGAGGAACAGTTCAGGAAAGACACCTATAACTACAACATGTTCATGCTGGCTGCAATATTTCAAGGGTATGTGATGTGCCTCAGTAAATCTTCATGTGATACAAAATCAGGAAGTCAATGTTTCTAAAATTTCCAAGTCACACAAGAGATTTCAAGAAATCTTTAGAACTTTTACTTTATTAGCACAGTGTATGAAAGCCACAGCTGTGTTTTGGGAAAGGTTAACTCCATTAAGAACAACAGCAGCACACAGAATACTCTTCAAAAGGAACTGCTCAAGCACCATCCTGCCTGCTCTGAGTGCCCACTGCAGAGAAGTGAGAAGCAAAATATAAACAGTGCAGGTAAGCACTTGATTTCTGCAGTCAGGAACAAGCACACACAGTGCTGATAGTAACAAAAATAAACTCTAACAAAGGAGAGCAAACAGAACAGGCTAATCAAAACTTCTAACTCAAATTTCCAAATAGTCTCTCACTTCAGGCTCATAAAGCTTGCTTTTCCTGTTACAAAGAAATAGTATTTTATCCTTTTTCTAAATCTTCACCTATTCTCACACTATAGGAAGTAATTTTTCTCCTCACTAACAAGGATTTTAATTGCTGCCTGGTGAGCTTAGCACTGACTCAGAATTGGGTATGGAAATGTATTCATTTATGTTCCCCATTGTATTGTCTCAGAATAAATTATCGCGCGAGGAAAAGAAAACAAAAACAAAAAAAACCAAAGGTATTAGCTCAATATTTTGACTCAAGAACCTGGAAATTAGGGGTGTGTTTGCAGCGTTTCCCGGCCGAGCGACAGCCCGGCGCTCCCTCCCCGGGCACACACGCGCGCTCAACTTCTGCGGAGCGGCCTCCGCCCGCTTCCCAACTGGCAGCAGCATCCCTCGGGGGACGCGTCTTTAAACCTCCGCACTCTTTAAAATTCAACCAGCCAGCAGGTCTATAGACTGCTGGATAAACACTATAGACACACACACACACAAAAAAATCTTCTCTCAGCTTATGTCAGTGACAAAGCAGCTCAGCAGTTGAGTGGTTCTCCCCTGACAGCGTAAGCTGGGTTTACACAGATCAATAGATGGAAGTCCTACCTAGCTTCCAGGGCTCAGTCTTCTCCCTTAATTACAGGTGCTATTCAGATTTTTAAAATGGAAGAAAACAAGATGCCCCCAAGATACTCCTAGATGAATTTAAAATGCAAATTGTATTATTCAGACATTCACATTTGTGTACATATTTGTGTACAATTACAGCTGGTACTTGCAGCAATCTCTCTATTGGATAAAATTGGAGCTCTGTCTCCTAACGGGTCATCATTTTCAAGGTTCCCTAACCAGCCAGGATTTCCTCCTGAGTCAACATACACACTGCCAGAAAAAGAATAACATTATTTGTTGTCTTTTATATTCACGACTTGATAAAATTATGTTTTTATTTCTGAAGGCAAAAGGTTGTACAGGTCTTCAGAAAGCAAAATAGTTTGATTCACATGTCCCATGATTATTTTCTCCACTCGTTCTCACACTATTAGTGCTCCCAGAAATGGTCCTTGTGTCATAAACAAGGTTTATATAGGGCGAAGAGGATAATGATGTAAAAAAAACAAAACAAAAAAAAAAAAAACCACACAAGTAAAGAATTATCTATTTGCTTTAAATACTGCCTAAATATCTACAGGTGCATACAAAATTGTGTTTAATTGTTAAGTTAAAGGATAACTATTTCATTCCTCATGCAAACTCAAAGAGAAAGAAGAAAATCATAAAATTAATATTATGTAAACTGTGACACGCTGCTTCCCTTGAAAAAAGCTTAAACAAAGACAGAAATAGTATTTACAAAAATATTTCCCTTATACCTACAGCACAGCAGCAGAACCCTGCACTCTCACAGGCTCATGGTGCAATGGTTTATTAATTCCCTCTCATCAGCTGCACTGTCCAATTCCACCCTGGAGTGGTCATGCTCACTGGCTCTACAATGGGAGGATATTACAGAAGCCTGAAAGGTAAGAATTATTTAGTGTTCCTTGCTTGTTTTGGTACCCACTCAGCTAATTCTGTGCATCAGCATTTTATAAAGCAATGTAAACAGTGGGAGAAAATGTTTCTGAATTCACACATGCCAGCTTTGTGGGAAAAAAGGTCCCGATAACTTCATAGTCTGGAAAGAAACATGGTCAGTAGCTAACTTCCAGCAGTTTCACTTTTAGATATTTTCAGATATTTCAGATTTTCCTCTAGGTCTAAAGACAAATTATGAAGAATTCCCTGAAACTGTTTTACAGAAAAATTAATACCAATTAATTAACAAAAAATAATAGCAATTACTAATTGGCTTGTTAGTCATATCCACGGGGCAGTCCCACAAAAGTCTCATGCACATCACACCATGTCATTGGCAGTGCGACACCACAGGATGGGTGTAACACAACCGTGTGACGTGGGACTCTCTGTGCTGTGTGGGTGACAAAACAGAGAGCCGTAGATGTGCCCTCTAAGCTCCACCTGCTGCAACACTTCTGTTCACAGAAGATAGAAAATTTTGCAATCTCATCTCCCTAAAAATAGACCTGCTCTTTTCAGCTAACAATTTTCAGACTAACTTGCCGATAGTGCTGCGTTTCTTGACAGCTCTTTCTATCCCAATACAGCTGCCACGTAACACTTCATACACCCCTGACAAACATGCAAAGAGGAAGGAGATTCTGGACCACATAGCAGAAGTTGTCACTAACGGATTCAAGCAAGACTAAAATTCCACTAAACTGAGCTATGCGTACATTTCTACAACCGCAGATTGTTTTGACCCACAGAACAAATTCCACTCCACTGCTGAGAACCATTTTTATGCTCATTTCGTTGGCTAACATGTACACCACAACTGGAAAGGCCCCACAGCCTAATGATTGAAATTCAGAGGAATCAGGTTGCCCATAATGCTTAAGCACAGAGCCTTTTAGAATACTTGTTCTCTAAAAGGTGTTTGCATCTTTCAAAAGCTTATTCAGAGAAATATTCGTTGTCTAAAATGAATGAGGAGCCGAATACCTGCAAAGGAAGATGAGATCACTTACAGAATTTCAGTTAAATTTTAATTTCTCTTGTTCCTGCTTCTGTCTCCTCCACCTGGCCACCATTCTGTTAGATGCCTCAGGAAAAGATGTCAGGCAGCTGAAGATTTTTAGTAGCTTAGTCTGGTGACTTTGTGTTTTACACAGCAAGAAGGGCACAGATGAGGCAGCAGGACAGGAAGACTTTAGACAACAAGGTAATGGGATGAGCTCGGTATCTTAGAGAAGCAAAAGTGACATCGACAAGTAACTCTCACAGAGGTGGCAGTGGAGGCCCGAAGGCCAACCTGTGGCTGAACCTGGACGTGATTGTTGCAGCATCACTTAGAACCAACAGCATATTAAATACACACAAAAAGAAATAAAAAAACCTTAAGGACCAGAACAGTGAAGGACCAGGGTGTGTGTGGTGCACTCCAACTGGAGATATGCTACAGGATGCTCTTGCCCTGTAGAGCAGACTACGGCTGGTGGCCCAGGCAGCACACATCCTACTGCTTTAACAGGAGCTTTCAAAGGCACTTCACAAGAAGGAAAGCTAATCCTGCATGACTAATCTCAATGTCCTGTAAGACTGAGGAGTAAGACTTTCTAAACAACCACAGAGCAAGTTTTAAAATTCAGAAATTTTACTAAATTATAAATTCTTGGAGTCTCTATTTGCCTAATTGCTCCTGAATCTCATCATATAACCAGACAAAAATTAAGCCTATTTCAGACAGTAATGCCCAGCATAGCACACAGAGAATCAATTAAAATAACAAGCTCAGTTACAAATAGCAGAATAAAACCAACATGAGGTTCAGCACATTTCCTGCTTAAAGAAAAAAAATCCTTCAAATTTCCTGGAATTCATAATAAAAATATAAAAATTGACAATGCTCTTCTTCCCAAAGAGACTTCACCTTAGAATAGATTTAGATTCAAATGTTACCATCTACCTTACTACTGGCAAGGTAAACAAAATCAAGATAAATATTACTTCACCACACATCTCTAGCATGCATGTAATATTAGTATTCCATGCAGCAAAAAACAGTTTTCCCTCAGTTCCCTGACTCATGTCAGGGAGATCATCATTGCCTAGGCAGTATCAGAGTTGGGAAAAACAAGAAATATGCCCTTCCATCTCCACTCTTGAGATTACTACGTGAGCAATACTTAACTTTTTAAGGTGGTAGAGTATTTGCTAGCTTTAAAAAAATCAATTACACTTTGTAGCAAAAAAAAAAACAAAAAAAAAACACCAAAAAGGGAAAAAAGGGCACCAGTGTATGGCACACTTTCTATCACCATGCAGCAGGAGAAAACTGGCTTTTTATTAATAAATACTTTTCATGTCTCTAACACTATCTGAGAACTCAACACAGAAGTTCTCTTAACTAGAAGTACAGGAGACATCATTTTCTAAATCCAAATATGTAAGTCTCTGAAGGTCAGGTTAAAATCCCTAAGTCATCCTGCACAGCTAAGGGGGCAGCAATATTTGTTTTACTCAAGACCTCTTCAGATTTCCCCCAGCTTACAACAGCATTAAGATGCAACTCTGGCAGCAGTGCTGAGAACCTCCTGCACATCCTGTTCAGATGCTGTATGTCCACTGGTGAAAATATAATTATTGTCAAAGAAATCACAAATTGAAAAATTGGTTCATAATTATTTGTTTTAAATGTTATTTTTTTAATTCCACCTTTGAAAATTCCAATAGCAAGGGACAGAACTGAGCCTATTTGCAATAAACCTAACTCTAGCTATTCAATATATTGCTTTAAAGTGAAGACTGCAGTCACAGAAATGTCTGCAAAACAGTATCACAGAATATCATGAGTAGAGTGTAGTTGATACTCTGGTCAAAAAGCTCCTGTTTGCAAGATCTCCTTCTCAGCCACCAAGAAAGGCTATTTATAAAAGGAAAATTAACTGTAAAAGAACACTACAGATAATGAATATCTGCATTTGCATGAAAATGAAATATACTGAAAAAATCATAACATTTCAAGCATGACAAACTCTACTCCGGATGTGACTTGATACATTTCAAACTGAATTTAATTCCAAGCATATTTTGTTCCAAATATATTCCAAATATTTTTTTTCCCTCACTAAGTACTGCATTAGTTACTTAAAAGACAAGTCCAGAAACAGAGACTGTCTGTAAATAGTAGGATGCCATTCCTTGTCTATAAAGCTTTTAGTGAACAACTCACCTACCCAGTAAATACCCAGTACTGGTGTACACAGAGAGGTCAGCACCAGCCCTGCAGCCTGCTCCTGCTCGGGCTGGGCACTGGAACTGTCTTGTAACACCAGGTGATGCTCTTCCAAAATCACAACTTCCCACTGGTTATTTCATAAAATGATATAGCATAGTGGCCATGAAAAAAATCCTGATTTCACTGACAATTCAGAAACTCAGAAGAGCATCACATAAATTAAGGAACAACTTGAGTGCCAGGCTGAGAGAAAGCATCTGTAGCAGAGAGTGATTTATGCAGATAAACAAGGTGAAGTAGTCCAAAAGCCAAACCCTTGCCTGGGCTCAGCCATGCCTGCATGTGCAGCCCTGTGGGACAATGCTGGCTCCCATGGCTGGGTCAGCAGCAGGAGAAGTCAGGCAACCACATCACCTTGTACAGGGTAGTGAAACCCATGACGTGGGGGCTGAGCTTCTGGGGCTACAAGAATCTACAGCCAAAAGAAAAGGAACCGAGAAAGGAAATCAGCTTCTTAGGAACCAGATAGGATTGTAATTCCTTAAATAAAATTATTTGTGGTAGTTTTATAAAGGAAACACCTATTTCTTGTTTTACACTCAGCAGAGGTTACATTCTAAGCTTCATCACAATGCAGCTCAGTAAGAACTGCCTGCAGTAGTAATTTTTCAGTACTAAATTCAGATACTATCAAGTGTGTTGAAAAACGGAAGGAAGATGAAACAACTCCAGACAGAGACCAAAGAGGGAGAGAGAAGAAGCAAACAAGCATAAATTTCAAGTGTTCACTTGCCCCTAGTGCTACCCAATGCAGACAGATGATTATCCCAAAAAATGAAGTACAATTGTCTTCTTCCCTAGAAGATACGCAATGTACATTCACTTTACCTATAGCTGAGCCTTCTGCCTCCCTGCTCAAGACCTCTGGCAGCTTTATTGCCAGCAATTACTCTGCAACAATTGCAGGCAGGTGTTGCTGCATGTGAGCATCAGTCAGCCACCTCAGCACTCAGTCCATCAGCTTAGCTTCCACCTCTGATACAGCATAAGCCAACTCTGAACAGCTAAGACAAGAGGGAGGCAGCTTTCATCAGCAAGCCAGGCAGCACAAGCAGCTACAGCCAAGAAGATTTTCAGCTCCTTGACTTTGATCAGAAGAATGAAACTGCCAACGCTCAGGGAAGACACTCATAAATCTAAACGTTCATTCCACTTACGGAAAAGTTAGCAGAAATCCTGTTCCGACAGTAGGATTTCTCTATCGACTGAAGTAAGTCTTCCCACTTCCAAAATTTAGTTTAAAATTCAAGAGTGGGTGCAGTGAGTGTTCACTGGCCCAATAAATTTTCTCTAACCATTGTCATTAGTACCTAGTGAAGGATAAAGCGCAGAGGTAGTGTGCACTGTACCCTCAGAGAGAGATGATTTCTCATATGTGGATCTCTCATTACCAAGTGTACATTTATTAATGACTGCACACAAAAACACATACACAAAAGCGAGAAACTGAACACCTCTGCTTAGGGGAGAAGCAAGTAGAGTCTACCAGCCAGGTAGTTTACAATGCCTTGAAAATTTATACAGAAGAAATAAGCACCAGAAACAGTTACATTCTGATGGATTAACATATTTCCCTTCCCGATCACCTGCCTGGAACTGCTTCACCTTCCCTTATTCCTGGTCCAAGATCCCAAATCAAGTAGCCTAGATCCCTCCAGCTGCAGCCCACTAACCACCCTTGCATTGCTCTTACGGCTCCTGTTCCTGATTTTAGTCCCATCAAGTCTTGTTCTTTGCCTGGTTCCTTGACTTCATCACATGTGGATTATGCACTTTGATCCCAAACCATTTCCTAACATAGGCAATATGTAGAAGAGTATTTTATTTAACAAACTATCAGCAAATTATTTGAAGTGACACTTCAAATACCTGTAGCAGTAACTGTGAATCAATGTACCCCAAAAGCTCTCCTAGTTCTGCAGAAAACTATCATCAAGAAAGGCAGAAGAAGAGCAAAGAACCAAGCACAGGGTTCAGGAATATTACATCCAGTACTAATATAGAAAGGATACGATATTCCTAAAAGTGCAGCAGAGTAAGCCTGAGATAGAAAAACAATGCTGAAAGTAAAACAGAGGCAACAAATAGAAGACTGAAATGGAGGGAGGGTATAAAGGAAGCAGATGAGAAAGTATAAGGTATCCCAGAATAAGGAATTAAGGGACATTCAACAGGAATATTCTGAGGGCAGCTGAGGTCAATCAACAGCGACATCACACATGAGAATTTGGCAGTCTTTCTGGAAGATGTTCCAAATGATTGTCATCACTACTTCAGCCATCAGTTATTTTTTTCTTCTTTGGTTTGGCACATCACGGTAGGCTGGAATCTGATTTGGCTTTGAAATAAGCCAAATCAGTAACAGTTACTTTCAATAGGCTGATACAGAATATCTGAAGGACAGTCAAATATTAATTCTGTACTTATTTGAGCAAACAGAGAAAAAACTACTTCTACAAAATGTAGTCCCCCAATATCACAGCTGTATGATTTTAAAAAATGGCTAACATATGCAGACAGTCTATTAAAATGCACATAATTTATTTGGCTCAAAATGAAAACATATCTAACAAGTAATTCCATTCATCTGGCCCTTTTTCACCCAGCCTTAAGATATACAAATGTGTGCCTTTTCACCAGAACACAGCAGCTGGGAATGAAAAGAAAAGCATTCAAATGATCATTTTCACATCATAGTCCATCGTCTTTTCACCAGCTTCTCCCCAGTCTTTCTTTGAGTCCCATTCTGTTACAAGAGAGCTGCTTTTTAGATCAATTCATATTTCCATAATCCACACTGCTGTTTCTCTCTCTCCTCCCCAGGGTGGACTAACCCCTGCATCCAGAACTATGGCTTACAACTGTCATTAAGACCTGTAACAATAACAAGATAACAAAAGAGCTGGTAGAGATGAGGTTAGCCAGTACCATATGCTGATCAAGTTCAACATTTTTAACTTAAAAGCTCTATAAAACGAAACTCCCACAATTCTGAGAACAAGCATACTTCATGTTGCCACCTGTCCTCAAAATTCCAAGGAAATACCAAGTTTTAGGTATTGGCCTTTTATAATTTTAAAAATTTTAAAAATAAAAGTCTCAAAGATTTATTCTGTCCCTGTTAGGATGAATTAAAAGAAAAGGTTGAGAAAGCATCTTGGAATATTCACATCTTGAATGATGTAAGGGTCTTGGTGATTCTGGGTGCTCCCAGCATGTCTACGTGGGCCCTTGTTCCACTATCAGGACTGAACAAATCTTTTCTGTTCACACAGTGCATTTAGCAACTATAAATACACCTCTGAATGTTTTCCTGCTGAACATCCATCAACTGGGATCTGCATAGACAAAAAGCATTGCTGCCTTACACACGTAGTATTTTTCAGTAATTTTTATTATTTAAACAGCATGTCTTCCAAATGCAGAGTCAGAAAATCACTTTATCTTAACCAGATAAAGTTCCTTTGCAAGGTATAAAATTGCCACATTGCCATCATCTCAGCAAGGCTAATTGCTTTCCACAGAGATTCAAGTTCGAAAATATCCCTTAACTAAATAGAATATGCAACATTTAAACAAAAACACTCCTGAAAATCAGTAATCCCTTTAGATTGATTCCTCCTTTCTCATACCAATGCACCCAAATATTAATCATACTTACTAATACACAAACAACAAAATCACCAAACCCTTAGTAAGATTTCCTGATAAAAACAATCCTACAAAGCAAGCACCTATCTAGTTCGCATAAACATGTGAAGCATGCACTCAGTGCCTCATCAGAATACAAGAACAAAGCCATCTCATGCAGAAAGCTGGTGAGATGCATCCCCTAACAGCATGCCTGCAGCCTTGGAGGGAGTGTAAACAGCCTCAGACCTCCTGGGTTCCTGCTGCTCTCTTGAGAGAGCACAGAGGAACACAAAATCTCACTGCTGGCTTCCACACATTAGCTTGACCCAGAGAACAGATTTTAGCTTGCTTCTTGAGAATATAAAAAACAAACAAACAAACCCCAAAAAACCCAATTTGTGCTACTATTTAAATCTTCTAAAAAAGAATATAATCTTTTTCATGGTGACCTCATTTATGTATTTGCTGCCACGATCCATGCAATTAAATATTCCATCCTGAAAGAAACTGAGCCTTTTGTCTCCCATCACATGCTCATTTAAGCCAGGCTTAACTTTCAGTAGTTAAAACATACATTGAAAGTTAAGTGTGTGATCAGTGCTTTGCTGCAGGAAGACCAACACATTGGTATTTCTAAAGATTTATTCTTAAAACAACTGCATACCCACCTATATATCTTTATAGATACAAATATTTTCACATGAACCGGGTAGAATTACATGTATAGTGTCAGACTTTAGTTTGGGTCAGTACAGGATACAAAGCTTACAATTCAGTGGTGACTTCTGCACAATGTGATACAGTAAAACTAAAACCCAGATGTTATGTAGAATATGAGATAATAGCAAAGAGCATTACCCTAACTTCAGAGAAAACTGCAGAGATTCCTCATATGGGATATCATATCCCTTACTCATTACTCATCTGCAGGGTTTGGGAACAGCCTGACATGGGAAAGCAGATTTAGACTGCTTGTCTTAGAAAGCAAGAGGAGACAGGATGAAACCTGCAACACATCAAACAGTCCAGTGCAGAGTCTGAATTCCTTCTTAACCCACATCTTCAGTTAATAACCCCTTGTCATATTTATTACTAAAGTGGCTTCTGGTAAGACCTGAAGCTACTTTAGTAATAAATATGACAACTTCAGCCACTTCTGATTTTAGCTATTTGTGTCATCTTCCTGGTGAGATGTTTTTCACTAGCAGAGAAGTTGCAGGCTGAAGCTAGAAAATATTATGTGTTTAGAAGGGCAAAGAATGAGAACTATTTAATGGACACCACGTACTAGAGGTAGAAATCACTTCAGGTCAATAGGCAGTCAGATTAAAAAACTACTGAATTCTTACACAGCTAAAAATAATACCCAACTTGCCTGTAATTACTAAATTAATAAGAAATGCTAATAAGAATTAAAAAGCCTCAAAAGATAAGACAACACAGAAAGCAGCACTGCCTCTTGCACAGGCACTACCTGCTGCTGGCACTATCAGCCCCATGCTCTCCTCCTTGCTTGTGCTAACATCACTCTTTTCCCAGGAATGTTCCAACCCAGGGAAGCTGGTGGGAGTGTCACTGTTTTTATTTACTGAACAGACATAAGCAGAGCCCATGAGCAGAGTGGAGACATCTGGACATGTGTGACATCAGCAGGACTTTGCTACTGACTGCACTGCCACGAGGAGACAAGCCAGCTCTGCTGGGCAACATCGACTTCTGCAGAAATGTGCATTTGCTTCTTCAACAGGTCATCAAGTACTTCAGTTTGGAAGCCAAGGTGTTGTTTCATATGAGTTGCTTTTCTAAAGCCCTTGAAAAATACTTTCTTCTTAATAACAAGTAGATTTTTTTTTTCCAGATATCACAGCATTAATATTTTTTCTTCAGACTTCCACTGAAAAACGGGCTTGTAAGACTGAAATGAAACTCTAGCTTAACCAGTCTGAATAAACAAAATAGTAATTTCAAGATTAAAACATACATATCTTTTATCACAGGAATTTTTGCATAAAGGGGATATTTGAACACACTACAAGACAGTGCCTCTAGGAATATACATTCAAAATATATTTTAAACAAAAAAAAAACAGCCCATTAAATGGCTACAACTCACTCTTCATCCAAATCTGAGCATGGGAAGATAATCAAAGACCTATATATACTCAAATCAGAAATTTTCACATTTTTTCTACAGTGCTGAGATTATTCACAACTTTTTCAACACTGTCAAACTCATTTTTATAGCACTAATGCCAGTACAACAGTAACTTGTAACTCTATGATGTCTCAAACAGATTAGTCCTTCTGGCTTTTGAGGCAGTTTGTAATAAATACCTTCTTTGAAATGACAGTGTGGCTCTTTGTACTTTTGAATCCTAACCAGCATGAGCTCATTTTTTCATTGACAGTTTTGAGAGTTACTAAAAATGGAATTACTGCCACCTCAAAAAATAAAATAAAATGTAAAAAAAAAAAAAAAAGGCAAATATACTTCCTGAAAAAAAGATACACTCCTGACAAAAAGAAGTATTTTTCATTTCCTGCCTTGAAGCATTACTTTTTTTCCTTCTCCATTCTGTTTTTCTCTTTTCCTTCTTATTCTGGCATCTGAGGAATTACCAGAGAGAAAATAAGTGGTTTCCCTGCAGTCTTAGCAGATAAGGAAATCAACAATGTATCTTGCAAATTCTTTTGTGGTACCAAAACCTTGCCTTAATATTTCCTTTAGTTGACAGACTGCGAGTCTGCAAGTAAGTAATTATGACAAATCCCTGGTCTTGTCTTCCTCCTGATCAAGTCTAGTTTCTATATCCCATCCACAACAGATGGGATGTTTTGCAAAACATGAATTTGGAAAGTCAATATTTAAGAAAAAAGTACACCAAAAGAATACTGACCAGCATCAAAGAAAATGGGAGGGCAGAAGAAAAACAGAAGATTAGAGATGAGTAAGCACTGGGAAGTTCAGACATACTTAGAACACAAATGTGAGAAAGAGGAAGAAAATGTCAAAATTACTTAGACAAATTTTCTTTGCATTATGAAAGCAACAAAAAGGTGACATGATAAACTGTAGAAAAATTCAGGAAGAGAGGAAAATATTTTGCCCACTGTTATCACATCACTGTACAAACAGACAGCCCTTCAATTTTAGGAAAGATGATTCTTTGGGATACATCCAAAAACTAACTCACACATTTTACATTTAAAATAGAAATGACTGAAAAACAGGACAGAGAATATTATTCTTCTTCCTTTTTTTTTTTTTTTTTAGACAATCTCTACACTAACTTTCATGGAAATTAGCCCTGATGGTTTTAGTGAGTTTTTGGTTTTTAAAGAAATTAAATCTGGTGGATACTCAGGTCTCCAATCCAAACCTACCCAGTTCAACATGCACACACACGTGTGGAGAAGGCTTCTGCTGATTTCACTTCATGACTTGCTTCATGGCTTTGCTTTAGAAGCTGCTATATATTCTGTTTAAATCCAGTGGTTCCAAGAGGAAAATTTCCCTTGCAAAGAGGATTAAAATATCCTGTTTTCCAGGAACACAAGTAATTTACCTGAAACACCAGATTCCCTACACAGCTGAGACACAATGTGCAGACATGGGTTTTCAGAGCCCAAAGGCAGAGTGCTGCCTGAGGCCTCTGGTGTTCACAGATTAGGTATGTCTATTGCATCTTTCTATGATTCCCCTCCAGTCTTTAGCGGGATTCATCTTCTAATCATTTTTCTACACCAGCTGTTCTTTGAATAACCTTCAACTTGCTGAATAAGCTCCCATTTTTCTTCATACATAATTTTTCTTTTTTTTTTTTTTTAAGAGCAAGTCTTTCTTGGAGAAAAAGAACAAAACAAACTAGAAAAAAAGAATTTAAATGACAATGAAGATGATCATTCTGCAGCCAGGATAATTATCAAAACTTGTTGAATGCCTAGCTGAGAATATATAAGAGCACACTTTGCTCATTTGTCACTGTTTTACAGGCTGCACATTTCTGACTGATGCTATTCCCTAACCAGACATCCTACTTTCTATGTTTGTAGATTTATTCTTTTCATCATGAATCACCTTATAGCTGTCTTTATAGAATCTTGTACTATTGATTAAAAAAAAAAATCAACAATTTATCAACATGTACTGTACAACAACACTTCCAGATCATCCACTGTGGTGACATTACCAATGAAGAATATGTCTGCCTCAGTATTAGTATAAAAATAAGAGGCAAAGAAGCCATTGAAACAGAGATATTAATTCTATTTAGCTGCTTTATGTATTTTTCTTTTATGAAAATAAAAATATTTCTATGCAAGAAACTCTTGTAGAAGTTGCTGAAGTAACAAAATTTAGTGTTGGAACCCTGGTCACTGAGAATTTCAGACTTTCTGTCTGAATTTCATTAAAGTTTAATATTAATAACTTCCATAAAATAGTCATGGGGCAAAAAACCCAACACACTAATTAATAGCTTGCTGTCACTACAAACAGTGAAATAATCCATCAGTCCTGTATATACAAACTTTCCTTTGAGGATTAATTATAGATAGAACATAGGATTTTCACGCCTTCAGAATCAGTAACTTTAGATCAGTCTCTTATAAGGGTCTGAGGATTTTTTTTCCCCAAGCAAATAACTAGGGTATCTCTAAAATATTATTAAATAACTATCTAAAATCATGCATTGAAAAGGATTAAAGGAATGGAATGCACAATTCTGACATTAAAAGGACATACATGGGTAGCTCTTCAGCTTTTTTGTTCTGGTGGTTTTTTACAACATTAATGTTTGGCAAAGTTTTATTGCTAATTTTTTCCCACATTTTCAATCCCAAAGCAGACAAATACCCAACATGTCCAACAGGACCACCTGATAAAATAGTCTATATCAAAACTAAGGTGATACAGAGAATTAGCACAACATTCAGTGCTCTACAACTGCTATTGCATATTCCTGTCACAGAGGCAATCTAATCACCAAGCCACCAGTTGGGTGAAGACTTCCACCCTGCTATCATTAGCATCTGCCTCTCCACAGCTGAATAGAAGAGCTTTTTTATTATTATTCTAACATAAAAAAAAAGTTCAATCTCGTGTTTCCAACCTGGTCTCCAAAGTCCTCCGGGAACTTCCACAGTACCACTGGATCTGTAAATAATTGACAGACAGCATTAATCAGAGGCAAAGGAACAGAGTATTACAGTCAGAGTACATTAATATTAAAGAGAGGGTCAGCTTAGCGTCAAGCTTTGAGGCAAGTGCAAAAAATACATCTAAAAACTAAGGAAGATACTGGATTATTAAAAAGACTTATTTCATATTTATGAAACTGTATGTTTATTGTTTTACATATGGCAGCAGGTTATAGTGTACCAAACTCTTTTCATATTCAATTCTTTATTCCTGGAATACCTCATTCTTTAAGCACATTTAACTTTCACTTTTTAATTCAATTAAGAAATAAGAGATAGAAAACCTCTTTTCATCCCAGAGAAAAACAACAGAAAATTATAAGGGGAAAAAAAGGTCTTTATAAAAGTACAGAAAAACTTCCTTTGTGATTTTAATGATAGTATCAATGTAACCAGCATTCTCAAGGAAGGGTTTAGAAGAGCTAGCGTGTTTCAGAGTCATTTAAAACCAGCATTTCAGTAATACCTTGAAGTTTTCATTACCCTCTTGTAAAATGCTAATTATAAAAATAATCACTGTTATTTAGGCCACATATTGGTCTCCACTTAAAATATTGTTTTGAAAGCCTCTATCACAATGATTGGAACCATAACCTTTCAACAAAAACACAAATTATGACCTTCATCCTGTCCCCCCCAAGCTGTTAATCCCCTTTGACTCAAACCCTTTCCAAGGTGCTACTGCTACAGAGCCACAAACACCCACCAAAAGCCGCACAGGCTTCTGATCAACACATCAGCAGCAGTGTTTGTCCACCTGCTAAAAGTGAAATTATCAACCTGCAAGGAAGACCTGGGGCAGTGCCAAAGCCTGGACCAGAGGCAGAGCTCTCTGTTTCTGCTGGTGGCCCAGCCATGGTCAGGCAGATGCTCCCACCAGTGACACCAGGCCAGCAGCAGCTCAGGGCGCCCGAGGGCAGGAAAACCAAGGAGGAACACACCAGCAAGTGCCAGGAGACACTGCCTGATGGGAACTGCCACCTCTCGTCTGACTCAGGAGCTGCTGCTTCCTGTCTTCCAAGGAGCCAGTGTCTGGGAAGCTATTCTATTCAGATTTTCACTTCAGCCTCTAACACCAGCACTGTAAACTTCCTTCTCATTGCTAGGTTCGACATCAGAACCACAGGGTTTTCCACTTTTAGCGAAGTACAGAGGTTTCTGCTCCTCTTCAGGTCTCACGTATGTTTGCTGGTGCAAACTGGAGATTTAATGAGAAGGGAAATGCCACTGCTGGTGGTGGCATTCCCAGATGCTGATCTCAAATCCTACTGCTCAGCACAGAGCTGTCACACAGGTACATTTGCTGCTGGCCCAGCCACCAGGAGCTGGAGACTGAGGTCAGCATTCCCCCTTCACCCCAAGCTACATCTTAAGCCAACAGTAGAACATACATTTCAAACGTGTTACAAAATTCAACTTGTCAATCAACTCAATGCAATTTAGACCTAATTTCTACCCAATTCAAATCTAAGTGAGCTTTTCAATAAAAATTGAGGCATTTGACTATTGATTTGTTGGATAAGCTTGTTTATTCTCCAAAGAAAATCCAGGAAGGGTTCTGCAGCTATTATTTAATAAAATGCGTGTATCTTGCACAACAAATCCTCCTCCATGGGGAGCAAAAACTTTTGAAGGTAGATACAAAACAAGAGATAAGATGCTATGTTTATAAGACTGTGAGAGCAAATAAATACAGGTACTTACAACAGAGACCTTTCTTTCCTGATCTGTTTTGGGTATATTTAAATTGCAAACAAGTGTCTATAATGACCAGGTACAAGAGGAGTTTGAGAAACCTGTAAAGGAGCTCTTGTTTTTATTCCAAATTAGTATCATGAAAAAGAAAGAAATTGCATATCAACAGTGATCCCTGACAAATCCAAGGAGTAGCAAGTATGGTGACACATCAAATACTCGATGTTAAGTAATCCATACATTACTTGGTAAAAAGCACTGAAAACTTGCAGAATCCAAAAAATACTTCAACAGAACTCGTAAATCTAATGCCCTATGTCCACAAACATTTCAAGGATAAATTTCTCTTTGAAAGAGCAATCCCTCTGGACTGCCACTACCAGGTACTTGTTGGTGAAGCTGTAGCACTGTGTGTCTCCTGCTGGTGCAGACTGTCACAGCTACATGGAGCCACATGAGGGAACTGACTGAGATCAAACCAACTGTCTGAAACTTTTCAGGTCAGCTTTAACTAGATCAGTTCCTCAAAACCATTTGGTTTGCACCAGAAAAAAGGAAGAAAAACTGGGGAATAGGGAGTTGTGGTGAGAAGAAAGCAGGACTGCTTAATGGGGCAGCACTCCAGCATCAACTATTTGCTACAGCTCGTGCAACACAAGCTGGTTACCAGCTGCCTCTAGTTCCGTTTCTTATCACCCATTTCTTGTTCACAACTTCCCAAGCCTTGCATTACCATTTATAGGTGCTTCTATTGCAAAACCCAGGCGCTATGGGCTGTGAGGAGGCGAGAGGACCGCTCTGCAGTGGGGCTGGGCTGCCGGAGCATCCCCAGCCAGGAGCTTGGTGACATTGCCTCTTCCCAGCAAGGAAGCCAGGCAGATGGTTTTGGCAGATGTGAAGTACAGTTACATGAGAAACACTTAGTACAGTGAATGCTTTAGCAACACAGTAACAAAATCACTGGCGTTTCTGAAATTGGACAGAAATGTAATTTCTTTCGTTCACTCTCCTCAGTGCACATGTAACTGCCAGGCTTCAAAATAGGAAGCAGATCACAATAGCAAAACCTCCAGGTGTTCTTTTAAAAGGTCACAGTCATGAGCAAAGTACAATCTCAGAATTAAGCAAAACTTTGGGTTTGGGGTCAAAACATGGATAAAATGTACACATCAATGAGGTGCCAACAGAGCTAACAGCATTTCACAGGGCCACCCTTTATCTACAAGATCAACAGCTCCAATAAGTTCTTTTGGTGCCCTGATAGCCCAACAAAAAAACCCTAAAGCTTTAATTTAGTGTCCTGCTCATCTTGCCATCTACACTTCATACTAAGGCTCTCTCATACTACTCCAGTCTCACCTGAAATGGTAAAAACAAATCTAAAGTGAATTCCAGTTCACTCAACTATAGGTATAACAACATTTACTTTCATATCACGAAAGGATATTCATATCATAAGAGAATAATTCAAGTCATGTGATCTAAACAGGAAGAACAATGCTTTTAATACTCCTTCATGAAAACAAAGAAGAGCCAACATTAAAAAAACATATTCCAAACTCAATCCAAGAAAAACATTTGGTGCTACACTCAGCAAAAATTACATGCCTTCAAGACTTGTCCAACTGCTTTGAGCTGGGTTTTGCAGTTGTTATTACTGGCTTTTAAGTGCTTATTTTAGTAGGTACTTGACATACATTTATTAAGCACAAAAATCTGATGTGACTTATGCTTCAAAAAGAAAAGTTACTATATTCTTTATATGCCTTTACTCTCTGAAACCAAACCCTAACACCTACAAAAAGCCTCAGGATTTTATGCTAATTATACAAGTCTGGGATTGGGGTTTTTTTCAAAAGATTATGCTTTTGGAGCTAGGCTCAGGCAGCATCTGACACATCTTTGGGGCAACTTCTCAAAAGGGCTGGAAAGGAAGAAACAAAAGGGTACTGATTTAGAAATAAAAAGAGAAAGTATAATCTGATTCTGCAACTTCATGCACTCTATCTTCAGATTTACAAAGACTTAATTTTCTTTTCCCTGAGGATTACTTTCCAGATACCCTGTCTGATCTGGCAATGTTAGGTCAATTTTATGCTGATTTTATGGGTGAGAGGATGAGAACCATTCAGAAATAGCTGTTGTTATAGTCAGCTGAGGAACTACTGAATTTCTCCTCATTCACTTTTTCTAAAAGACTTTTCAGGACAAATGGTTTGCAGCAATTCTAAGTAAATGCAGTAGTAAGAGGGAATTGTCAAGTGCACGCATAACATAGTCTGTGTGGTACATGTATAAATGTATATATATTGTTGCATGTGTAAATGGATATTTCCATGTACAAACAGCACTTTTTCCTATGCCTACCACATCCAGGACATAAATCTCAGCACCTGCCAGTAACACTTGAAAATTCCTTTGCTAAATATCCTACAGCATTGGAAAGGACATCTGCCTTGGTACGAGCCAGATGAGAGACAAATCACGGAAAGGTTTGCTGAGGTACCAAAAGAGTGCAGTGCAATTACAAAGAGAAAAGCAAGTCACATGCAATGCTTAAAAAATAGAATTAAAGATGTCATCATCTAGAACTGCTCCACAAGACAAATGCAGGCATCCCTGACACCCACTAAGACAAAAGGAAAACATATGCAGATCCTCAAGGTAATTTCTCTTAAAAAATCTATTCCTGTAGAGGCAAGGTCATAAAGTATGTCATTCATATTTTCAGGAAAACAAATTCTAACACAGTTTAACTTCTGTAACAAATCAAAGAAAATACAAAGGTACTATTTCTCATGACAGAGTAGATTAGAGAAGTAGTACATTCTAAACTATGGAAAAAAAAAGAGAAAGTTTTGTGAGTTGTAACTTTCCCAAAAACTGACAAGTTAAATACACTCTAAAAATAGTCTTCATAATCATCCAGCTTGCAGATTATAAATGCCACACAAAAATACAACAGCATAAGGTAATTACCACATATTCAATTTGGTAATGGAACAGAAATTACGAACACATGCTGAGAAACATCATCTCAGGTAATTCTCTTGGACAGCGACAGAGAATATTTCACACAGGAAAACACAGCTAAAGTAAAATGAAACAGGTTAATTAAGTAGTCCAGTATTCTGGAGAGAGGAGGAATCTTCATCCCTGTTGGTGGTACTGAGCAGAAGAAACAAAAAGACTGCCAAGTAGAGTTGGTCATGCTTGGGACAGAAGAATGGACTAGATAACTGCTCAGTATTCCCCCAGTCATTTTTCTCTGATGCTGTACAGATTTTCATTGGAAAAAAGCAGTAAGTGCAGAGGAGAAAGAAGAGACTGGGGCCACGAGTTAAGGGGGTGGGAAAGAATTATAATGAGGAAAAGGAAGGTAGCAAAGCAAATCTTATTGCAGACTGTTCTTCTCTTTTGTCTAGAAAAAAGAAGTGCCATTTTTTTTTCCTTATGTGAACATGAGAATGCAATTAATAAATCTGAAATTATCTATGATTATCTCAGGGAGAACCTTTATAAACACACATTTAAGCAATAAGCAGAATGGCTTTTGTTAGACTAAGTAGTTTTCAGCAATAAAAAAAACAGTTATCTAAGTTTGATCCTGCTATTGTTCAAAAACAAAGGTCTCTTATATACTTTAAAAAATTTTCCAGAAACACTCAAAAGTAATTCTAGTGATGCTTTTTTTATCAATATAGTATTTAATACCCAACCAAATCACTACAACAGGGATTCAGAAACAAAATAAGAGATGAACTATAATGTACAACCCAAGGATTTTTACAGATGAAATCATCTGATGAAAAAAGCAGCATTCACATAAAAAAATTACTTCTTGCAAAAAAAGACTTCTGTATATCATATTAAAATCCACTTGTTAACAGTTTCATACATGAAATGCCAAAAGTGGAGTAGAATGGGAGGCCCTGCTGCCAGAAGATCTGGGTGCAGCAGTGGTCTTCAGCTCCCTGGTTTGGGGGATCAAAGTGGAGCACCAGCCAGGAGCAAGAGAAGAAGAGCGGGATGCCATGGAAAAGGGGAGAAGGGAGTTACAGAATTTCCCGAGCATCAGTAATCAAAAGAAAGAACAAGAACAAAATACATTGAAGCAATTCGATTTTAAAAAACTGAAACTTAGGAATAGTCACTAACTTCTCAGGCACCTAAAACCTGTCAGATTCAAGATAATATGCAAACGAAGGTGCCACTACAGAAAATATCTTAAAGTACATTTTTATACAAACCAGGTAGCAAAAGAAAACGTATCTACAAAGCTATATCAAATCTTAACAATCCAGCACCTTCAACTCTTTTACTCACACTTTACTGACAAGTATGCCTTCCTTAATTGCCTCCACAATTTCAAACACTTCCTACTTCAGCAAATAGCAAAGGAACTAGACAAAAATGACGTCACTGACAACATCAGTTATAGAAAAATGTTTGTGAGTTCCAGTAATTATATTTGCCAGGTTTTCCTATATATTAACCCACTGAGACTCTTCAGGGTCTCCAGGTGGGACTTGCCTTTCAAAATAAGCTACAGCATGGCCACAGCACAGCAGCCCAGTGTCTCCTGTCCCCTCTCCCTCACCCACACCCGTGGCCTTTGCCTTGTCTTCAACCAATCGTAAAGCTTATGCTCCATTTTGAAAAATTATTTAGGCACTGAAGGTACCCATCTCACACTGGCATCAAAGGTGATATCTGGAGTGTGTGACTTTTGACATTTTTCCTTCCAACTTTTCTCATAGAAAACAAAGTGTGAACTAAATGACAACAGAGTCAACAAACACACTAAATACTGACCTTTGGGGAATGGCAAATGGAAAGTAACAGTTTACTACCCTCAGTTACAGTCACTGTAGCTGTAAGTCTTTGGGATTGCGTATCTGCCAATCAGAAATGTGATTTTTGTATAAGGTTCATAAACAATTTCAAAGACCTTACTGGCAAGATGAAAACATCTTCCTTCCATGAGGAATCTTTTCCTAAGGAACTGTTTTTAGCTGTAGTAATAACACCTGCAACTGAAGTAATTTCTGGAGTATGTATGCTTGGAAAATGCTCCCAGTCACAAGTAGCACAAATTACTCATGGACTTACCAATTGGCTCAGAATTTAATTACATCTTCCTATAAACATGTAATACTTAACAAATTATTTCAGGATACCAGTGCTCACACCATGTTTGTGGAAATCCAGAATTTTGTTTCTAATTCATGGAGGAAAAAAGGTACAATCCATATATCTAAGAGTCACTCAGCCCTTAACAAAAACCACACACATGCACACCATGATCTTCTCTACTTCCCACAAAAACCTCTCACATTTGCAGTCAGTGGGTCCAGCTCACTCAGCCCCATCACACCACAGCAACTCCACAGCTTTTAGGTGCTGGCCATTGCTGCCCCACCGAGGCATTTACAGCTCACCAAGCACACTGAAGTGTGACAATCTGACGTGTCGGCACTGCAAAGCCACACACAACATTCGCTGATTGGACCGTTTATCACAGAACTATTTTCAAATATTTCTACTTTTAAACTTATGTGACAAAGGTTCCTCAAGGTTTTCAGAAATGTGAGAACACTGTGCAAATACTGACCTACCAACTAATCACATGCAAGGTTCATCCAAGTACACTGCAGAGAAGCAGGACTTTGTCAGGTTTTGGACCCAAAATTTCCTCCAGTCTTTCAGATGTTCAAGGCACTTGAACTAGGAAAAAAGTACTTCTTCCCATTTTACAGGCAGGGAGATGGTTAAAAGTTCTAGCCACAACTTGACAGCTCCTTCAGAGCCATAGGTCAATCCCTTTTAGCCCAAGAATTTGTTCCACTGAAGGACAGAGCAGTAAGTCATTTCAGCTTACTACAGACAGAAAGAAAGGGTCCTGTTGGCTTCAATGCTATTAGCCATGCTTCTAGCTAAAACCTTAATCAGGGTGAGAGTTCATTGCACAGATAGTGCATAGATAAAATGAGTATGTTCAGCCTTTATTTGGTCTCTTCACGAGATAAGCAGGGGTTTCTTTTACCTGGTAAATCTTTAGAATGACCTTGTAAAGTATGGCAACAACTGTATGTCTTTTAAAGCTGTGTTACTCTTAAATTTTCCTACTTCTAAGTTGTAATAATGAGTGACTCATGAGAACAAGGATCTAAGAACTAAAGCAGCAAAAGAAGAAGCAAGTGGGCACCACATATGTCTCCAGTCATTGCTAATGTTTAAGGAGAGTTTACAAAACAAAATACTTTTGCTGTCCCTGGGTCTCTCGTTCAAAGACATTTAAAGGACACAGGCTGTGCTGTGATCTACTGAAATGAACAATACCTGAAAAGAGTAAGAGCAAGAGCATTCACCTTTGCAAGCAAACACGAGTTTTATACCCTCCCTGTAAGAATGAAATAGTAACTTGCCACATTCCTTTACAAACAGATATTGTGCAGGGGTTTCTTCATTTTAAATGAAGATATGGGACTTAAAGTTCTTAAAGAATATTATGGGCGACATGAAATTTTCCTATATTAGGAAATATACAATCTTCATTTTATGAAAGATCTAGAAAGTTCAAGTACATCATTACCAAGCAACGTGTACTAAGTCAATTAGGAAGAAGCAAAAGTCCTGCCCTGCCAAGTGCACCAGGGATAGACCATCACTTGCTCTTCCATGTCAGTGATATCTGACCAGAGACAACCATTTTATCTCACAGACTACACTGTTGTATTTGCTTTGTGAAACCAACACACACTGCACATAGAAAAATCAAAAAGCTTTTGGCACATGACAAAAACTACATCTCACTACATTATGGATACCTGAGTTTACTGCCTCATGATTTACTCCAAGAAAAACAAATTTGGTATCAGCTTGGACATGAAACCAGGGATATATGTGACCCTGTAAAGCAAACTGATTGATTTACTGCAGAAAACACAGACTGATATACAAGCCATTTTTAACAGACATTTTCCAAAAACAATACAGAAATAAATCTTACATTAGAGTTAACATGCCTTAATAAATTAAAGCAATAAAAAATTAAACCAAAAGCTTAATCCTTCTGCAAGTTTTTTTCCTCTAAGCAGAAGTTAGTTCAGTCTTTAGCTACTTCAAGAAAAAATGAGTGTTGCAGAGGAACTCCCTCTTGGCCAAAAATTACATAATGACTACGTACGTACATCACCTCTTGCCTGAACAGTGCAGCAGCATTCCTTCCACTTTCCACTGGTGAGGACCACATCCTGGGCACAGCCCAACTGCTGGTACTTGTCAGCACAACTTCCCACTAAATTATGCCCCTTGCCTTAAATACTGACTAGCACAAGCAGTAAAATGTGATTACTCAATAATTAACAGGTAAGTAACTACCTATTACTCAAATTTACAAATTACCTAAAGGCCAGAGCAAGAGTGGAATACGTAACATCTTGGAAAAGCAACCCCACTGCCACTGTCTTTACAACCAAGGACAGCTACAGGGAGAAGGGGTTAGATTCTCTCTTCATTGTTCTATTCTAGATTATTTATGATATTTTATTTAATTAATACAGATACTACTGTATAATATATTCACCCCATCTATGATTATGCTGTGAAACAAGACTAGGAATTGTGCAATTATATTCTCCTCATGTGTGAGAAAGAATGAACATAATTGTACATTATAAAAGCATAGTTTCAAATTCTTTATCCTTTTTTCATTCTCCAATTACAAACAGCATTTTCTACATGAAATTCAAACCTTTTACATTTTGCTTACAGGCTGTGGTAAGAAGGTATGGAAGTAGAACAGCACTGTCAATCAGGACCTGGTCTAGAAGATTCCTACTCCTCTGAATATCTTCAGCACTACAGCTGAAACATATCTAACTTCAAAAGCTATAATTACATAAAGCAACATTTCATAATTTTATGTATGTAAATTAAAACAACCACAAACCTTAGTTACAGAATTCTAACAATCATGTTGGTTAATGATAGTGTACATATAGTTTGCTAGGTATGTAAACAGTTCACAAACTTCCATTTTAAAGTATGTATTTTCTAGCATATTCTGATTCGGTGTTCATTTTAATCTTTGTTGTTCATGACACATTAAGCCAGAACAAAGATGAAGGAGCACCAATCGATAAGCACAAATCTTTTTTTGCCTTTCCTTTCCATCTTACCCCAAATCTATTTTAATATCATCAGGGGGAAAAATAAAACTCATCAGTCACCTGATGGAGTAATTCAAAAGTTAACCAAACAAGGCTAATGGGTGAGAATTGAAATGAAAACACCTTGACAAAGAAAGCAATTTCCTTTCTTCGCACTCTTCAGAAGCTGTGGGTGATCGCTGTAATCGAACCATCAGCGGCGAGGGGCCATCTGTCCCAAGGGGCCTCCACGTGACCAAGAATCAGCAACAAAATATTTTAGAGGCTGGCCCACACGCACCCACCCTGATATGTCTATGGCAGGCAGCATGCAGATGAAAATCAGTGTTTTGACATTTTTCCCATACCAATCCTTAAAAGTCAACACTAAACTTTTGATAAGAACAAAACACAAGGAGCAGGTTAAGAGAGGTTGCTTACAGAAAGATCAGTGTTACACCAGCAGCTGAGACCTCCCCTGTCATGAAGCACTCATGCTTTAGTACTCAAGCACCCTGTTCAGAAAAAAGGCTGCAGAAAACAACCTTTGCACTTGCATTTATGTTTACTAGTCCCCTCTAGGATTCGTTTTTACAGCTAATGAAGATATGCCAGTCACTTATCAAGCCACCCTCACAGAATCACCAAACCTTGGGTTTCTTCCACAGAAAACAAACTAAACATTAGGAAACCAGACATTTCCAATGCAGCAACCACACAAAGTGCATGCTGAGACCCAGGGCCTCAGGCAGAGGCACCCTGGCTTTGACACCTGACATCCCAGGGAACACAGATCATTCTGATCCCCACCAAGGACCTCCCAGAACTGGAGAAGAGCCTGCATGTCACACCTGTCCCAGGGATGTTCCCAAACTGGGCACTTTTGCCGTACTAAGCCTTTTAAGAGGGAACACCACACATGGCAGAAGGCTGATGCAATTTATTTCTTCAGCATTTTCTAACTGAAAAATAGATTGGTCTTTTAGTAAAATAAACTCTGACATAGCTGCAACTCTCTGCACCCTTCTCTCCATCCGTTTCAAGACTCTGAAGAGTCACAAAGCAGAAAGAGAAGGCAGGAAATTTGTTGTTGTTGTTGCTGAGCTGCATTAACAATATTGGTCCCTCTCTGCTTCAGCAGAGGTTGAACACAGACTCAGCCAGCAGCACAGTGCACTGGGAATTAGAAGCAGCACACTATTTTTTCAGTCCTGCTAGTTACCTGTTGTCTGACCTCAAGTAAGTTATTTCAGGTTCCCAAACATCATGAGGTCTTCGAAATTTTTATTTATTTATTTTTAATTCAAAAGAAAGGGCACTAAAAAGGGGACATTTCAATGGGGGCCAAGTTAAGTTATTTCAACACACAAGCCACACAAACACATAAAAAAAGTAAAGGCGAGTCAAAGGGTTTTCTCACAGGTGTTTACAGTTACCCAGGTCAAAATTTCCAATTATGTGTTGGAGAGGGGTCAGCAAAACCTGAGATGTAAACAGCAACCTGAAATACATAAAGAGGCTGTACCAGAATGGTCTTGTGTCCTGCAGCCCTTGAAGCATGGGTTCTGAGTTAATAATCCTGAAGCACATTGAACAACTAGGAAACGCTCCAAGATAGTTCTTGGTATCACATAATTCAGAGAATAAACAAAATACTATTTATTCAGAATAGCGAAGTAGAAGGGTGATGTAGATTCATGACTTTACATCCCATTACAAAGTAAAGTGATGTGGTTAAGTGCAATGCTGCTTTATCTTACAAAACCTCAATGCCTGATGCCTGCTTTGTCCAGTGAAATCTCAAATAAATCATGCACAAAATAGTGAAAATTAATTTAACAGTGTGATAATAGCAGACAATATATTTCACTCTAACAGAAAAAGCTGGAGTTCAAAACAGCACGCTGCACTCGCATGGCCCATAAGGGGTCAGAACTCAACACATCCTTTGTAAATTGAGCCTTTCCAGAAGGCAAGGTCAGAAGCTGCCTTCTCCCATTTCAGCAGTCTGCATTCAAGCTAGTTGCTCGAAAAGTACAAGAACTTTTTTGTCAGAAGCAGTTACTCCAACAAAGGCACTCTGCAAGCTAACACTGGTGGGTGGGAGCCCAAGCCAAGCCAGCTTTGCTGGCTGGAAAGCCAGGACACACCAGCCAGGCATGGCAGGCTCCAGCTGCTCCATCACCCTCTCACAGAGGCAAAGCAGCAGCCCAGGGAGTGCTCCCCACCATGCAGAGCAGAAAGGAGAAAGAAAACAGACCCATACACACTTGGAAGGGCAGTGCAGATGGAAGATAAAAACTACAGGAAGGGAGCATTGCAGAATGATGGACCATCCCTATGTTTGAACTGAACATTTCTGCCCCTTAACTAATGAAGGTCTTCATTTTACTTTCCTAAAAGCATTACAGCAGAAAGAAGTGAGGTAAGGCCAGGGAAAGCATGAGTAATGCCTGTGTATGCACCATACAGCAGTCAAAAAAATTAGCAAGGTGAAAAATGATATTACTATTACTGATGGGAAAGAAAACGGTAACACTTACTAATAAATGAATAACAGCATAAATTAAGGTTGTCTCATCTGAAAATACTGATTTACCAAATAAATCTGGTGCTAATATTTCCAAATACACCTGTAAACCTGCACAACAGTAACAGTTGTCTACACACAGAATGCACAAGCAGCTAAAATAAAAGGCACTACACGTAACATTACACACTCACGTCATACATTAATCTGTATGAAGATTTTCATTAAAAGCTCTCCTCTCAACCACTGCCCTCTCACTGCCCAATTTCTCCATGTCCAGTGTTGCATGGAAGGGTTTGATGCTATTGGAAAGGCTGAATTATTCTGGCTTCCCTTCTCTATGTACTTCAGCGTCTTCCTTGATGCAGCTGATGAAACAAACCTCAGATTTCCTCCAAGCCTCACATCACTTCTCGTCATTTCACACCCATGCTCTGTCCTCCTGCACATTCTCCACCTCCACCAGTAAGACACTGTGCTGCCGTGGCTGCAGGTTCACCATTGGAAGGTCTCAGAGGAGAGCTCAATGAATCTGTACAGTTTGATAATAACTGGGTAACTACATGGAGCTTTTCTCTTTATTCTTTGTTTTGTTTCTGAAAATTAAAGACATTCACCTCCTGGAGCACAGCTGAGCTCTATAAATGTATGTAAGAACCTAGACCAGCACAGTGTACCGCTGGAATCAATGTAAAAGCTGAAAGCAAAATAATTTCTGATCTAAGGAAATTAGAGGCATGACTGGATGAGCCTAAGAAAACAGTACCATTGTCTCATTGGTCATTTAACAGGAAAACAAGAGAGGCTAAGAACACTAAGAATTAGTCACAAGTGTCAACCAATCTTCATTAGAGATGCAAAAGAATCTTTGAAGAAAACATTAAAATGTTTTCAGACAAGCCAGTTCTGGCATTAAAATACACTATGCTGCTGCAAAAACCTATCACTACCCATGCACATACACTTCTCATCAAGAACAACTCAATATGCAGCTAGAGAAATCAGATGTTTCTTTGCTTTAAGATAACTAATTCCATTTTTTTATTAATAAAGACTAATCATAATTACTCATGCTGAAAATTTCATAATCAATGGGATAGAATGTGCTTGTAAATTACGTCTGCATAAAATAAGGTATCTCCTTATATAATCTTTTTAATTCATTGTTTTTATAATTAGCAAAAAAACCCCACAGGATACGAAAATTGCTGCACTTTTCAAGTACAAAGACATACATTTTCTCTCAAGCATGCCTCAGATAACTCCTCTCTTATCTTGAGTCTTCCATCACTCTGATAAACAAAATCCCTGAACTTTCCTGATTAGGGGAAATCCACTAATTTCTGAAAATACTAAAAAAAAAAATTCAAAAATCATGGATGTGCAAATATCACATCTTAATTTTAACAAGTTATCCCAAATGACTTATTATTGCTTAAATTCTTCGTTCCTATCAAGCCCACAGAGGATTAGGCAAATTCCATAGAATAATATTCTGCCTAAAACTGTAAAGTGTTTCTCCTTCCTTCAGGGCAAATTCTGTTTAATATATTTATCAATGGTTTGGATGAGGGGATCACGTCCACCCTCAATAAATTTGAAGATGAAACCTAGCTGGGCAGGAGTGCTAATCTGCTGGAGGGCAGGAAGGCTCTGCAGAAGGATGTGGGCAGGCTGTATTGATGGGCTGAGGCCAACAGTATGGGGTTCAATTAGAGCAAAGTGCCACGAGCTGCACTTTGGCCATAATAACCCCATGCAATGCTACAGGCTGGGGGCAGAGTGCCTGGAAAGCTGCCAGATGGAAAAGGACTTGGGCAGACTTGACAGTGGCTGAACAAGAGCCAGCTGGGCACAGGTGGCCAAGAAGGCCAAGGGCATCCTGGCTTGGATCAGGAATAGTGTGGCCAGCAGGAGCAGAGCAGGGACTGTCCCCCTGTACTGGGCAGTGGTGAGGTAGCACCTCGAACTCTGCGTCTGGTTTTGGGCTACTCGCTTCAGGAAGGACATTGAAGGTCTGGAGAGTGTCCAGAGAAGGGCAACACAATTGAGGAAGGGTCTGGAGCACAAGTCTGATGAGAAGGGTGTTTAGCCCAGAGAAAAGGATGCTCAGGGGACACCTTACAGATCTCTACAACTGCCTGACAGGAGTGTGCAGCAAGTACAGGGTTGGTC